>CM021105.1:103703564-103717663 GCA_007115665.2 Sequoiadendron giganteum | reverse complement strand
ATCATGACTTTTTGTTTATCAATGTCAAGGGCAACTTAGTTTGTTAATGTTATCTCTAAAACCCATCTAATTTCATGCTTTGTCACTCGTGATGTTTTACTTGATTATAAAATGATGCATTTATTGCAATTACTAATTTACATCACTCATATGCTTACTTGCTTATCTTTATATTACATTTAATTTTTATGTTCTATTTTTTTCTCATTTAATTCCTTGGATCCGACAAATGCAACCAATTGAATAGAGAATATTTTATTGCTAACACTCCTATGCTAATATTGCAAGTAGTTTCAAATGCTTGCATAGAGACTCATCACTATCTTAAGGCAAAGAAGTACTATGTACCACAACATGAAAGTGCTTAATATGCGATTTCATCCTATGGCTAGTGTATTAGGTGGAGCATTATTCTATACAAGCATAATTCCTAACTGTATTTCCTCACCTTCTCCTTCTTATGATTGTTGATAGTAAGCTTGCAATTAGATCTTTATTTTTACTTGCATGATAAAAGGTAGACTCAAAGGAACATTTATTTTTCTCTAATACATTAGATTTATTCATAATCAAACTTATAACTAAGCATTCTTATCTCTAACTAACATTAAATTATAAATTACATAGTCCCACAACTATCTTTTATTAATGATGGTATTGATGTTTGACTCATGGCACGTTGATGGAGGTCCAATGACAATATTCTTGACAGGGAACATGGTTTGCATGATAGGGATCTGCATTGTTTTCAACACTATGATAGGAGGAATGCTTGTCATCACAGGCCCATGAGCAATCCTCAATGGCATGCAAGACAAAAAACGAGCGTGGTCAGACATAGGTTTTCAAAACCCAACTGGAAGCCCTTTCGGCAGTCTAGGCATTTGGTGTGAGATAAACAACCTATTTTTGACTTATACAAGGGTGATCCCACAATACTGGTTTACAATTTTTGGGCAAATTGGACACTGAACTAATTTTTTTTAACTAAATATTCACTTTCGAGCTCCTATAGCGGCTAAACTGTGAGGAATTTAAAGATGGTACAAACTAGTGATTTGTGATGTTTTGTATATAGGTTCTAAATATATTTTTTTGATTTTTTTTGGAATCAGATTGCACTTCTTTTTCCATCTCCTTCGAAATCTAGCTTTTTTAAAAAAACAACATTTTTAAGGTGTGATGCTCACTGTATACAACATAACTTTTTTTGTATGAAGGATAAAATTATAATTTTTTTTGAATTTAGATTTGTAATATGATATCTAGCACTTTAATTTGGTTTCATATTGTTTTATTAAATATTTTTTTCTTAATAAAGTTTCGAAGTCAAACCAATTACAATTGAAACATAGGCAGACTGTACACAACATGAATTTTCTTTTATGTATCAAAATTCAATTATTTATTTTAAAATAGATAAAGGACATCAATACCCAGCCTAAACATATTTTTTAAAATTTTATTTTGATAATCTACTATTTTTGCACATGTGCATAAAAGAGAGCTTGATTTTTGATGAAAAACCTATGTTTATTAAAACTAAAAAAACACATGTATTATAAAACTAAAACATATTAAAATTGTATTCATTCGATAGCTTGTTCCAAGGACTACCATGATCGTTTCATATAAATTTTAAATGAATTTATTTAAACTCCCAAAAGGTAAATCAAAAGTCTTTTTTTATCAGCATTTCGATAGGTGTAAAGGAGACTCTATTGTAGGTATGGTTTAAAATTAGTAGGGTTCTATCCAAAGGGGTTTGATCTAAGTTGGTTTGATAAAACCGTCTTCAATTGGAATCCTTAAAATGAAACTTTTAAAGGCTTAAATCATTGTATTTTCTAAAAATATGTGATTTCAGCAAAAATCAGAATCTCCCAGAAATTGTAAACTAGCTTTGTGGGATCACCCACAGAGATAATAGGGGCATATTGCTAGAATCGAAAGAAATAAGGGTTGTCAGAAAGTGAGAGCACAACTCTCATTTCTTAGATAGCTTTTATGACAAAGTAGTTCAAAAAATTTGAAATCTCAAGCGAAGGGAAGCCACACAAACCCTTGTAGCCCTCCCTTGAATCCAAAGTTCCTTCCAATTTGTGAACAACAATGTAGGGAAAATTCTTATGAGATAGAAATGAAATTCTTGTAGTAGTTAAATCAAGAGGCAGAGGCAGAGGCGGATCTAAAGTTGACTAGGCGCAAGGGCTTTAAGGATTTGCAATCTAAAGGTGAAAGATGCCTGCAGTAGGTGGATAAGGGCAACAAGGACTGGCAACCCAAAAAACACAACCCCAACAAGTCAGACATAGCCCGCATTTCTAGTCATATTTCAAAGACGACTAATCCCAACCTACAACAGAGAATAGTAGGGTCAAATGTTTTCACCCCCAAGACCACCAAGCAGCAACATGGCTCTCCTACGAAAAATACTGGCCAACAAGGGGCTCCCCTCATTTCATATTCAGCTATCTCGAATCCCACGTGAAAGAGGGCTATTGATGAAATTCAAGCACAACTTGAGACAAAGGCTTTGCAGGAAAAAAAAATCCAAGAAAAAAAAGAAGAGGAGCTCCAAGGAAAAAGGGCCAACTAAGCAAATTTGGAAGCGTAAGGCATCTAAGAAGGAAGAAGTCTAGTCATTTGACAATGCCAATCATCAAAAGGTAACATCTCAACCTCCTAGAGATAGGGATGTGATTAAAGTCACCTTTCCAGAGAGCATGCTTCATGTGCAAATCCAAGATCTAAGGGATAAAGCGATAATATGTAAGTTTTGGAATTTAACTCTACCCTTACCACAATTAAAAGAGCTTATTTATAATGATTGGGAGGGGGTGCAATGGGTTTTTTATTTAAGTATTAATAAGGGCATATTCGTAGTCATTTTTTATAATAAAATCAAAAAAGATTTTGTATTTAGAATCAAATTATGGGTTTTTCAAGGATCAGGGTTATGCATGCAACCTTGGATCCCAAATTTTAACCCTAAAAAGGATTCATTTAGATTTGTTCCCTTTTGGTCTCAAATGTCAGAGCTTCCTCTGGAATACAGGGAATTTAATATGATTGAAATCATAGCTAATAATGTGGGAATTTTTCTCATGCATGATAAGGAGTTCTTTAAGAATCCCTCAAAACCCATAAGAACTTGTGCTCTCTTTGATATAATGAATAAAGAGCTTCTGACACATATTCAATTGGTCTCAAAATTTGGCACTTGGCACCAACAAATTATTTGTGAATCTTTAGAAACTACGTGCCCACATTATCACATCATAGGGCATCCTCCCTCTCAATGCATGTCAGGGTCCTCTTCACAAAAAAATAGTCGCATGGTAAATTCTAAGAGTGATCCTCAACATAACAGTCAGGATAATATGTCAGGTCCCATTAACAAGGTTCATAGAGAGCATGCACAATCAATTCAAGATATTAATTCAAGGCATAATATCTTGCACAAGAGAAAAATGGGAAGAAGCTGGAGAAGAACTGGGGTTTCTCAAAAATCAAAAGGCAAATAAAAATCCCATATATCAGATTAATCTACCACAAAATGCATGGAATATTATGCATATCTTTTCCATTTTTTCACTCAACCTATACACCCCAAAGGAAAAATTAAGTTTAGAACACCAAATTGATGAAATTGTAAAGTTGATGTTTTGAGGCATGAAGGATTGCCTAGCTACATATTCTTTCATTGACAACTCGCAACAGAGTCAATTGATTGCTCAGGAGGTGCCTTCCTCAAATGATCAAGAAAAATGGCTTGCAAGCAAATCTAATAAGGTAAATGATGTGGACCTTGAGTATTTGGCAGAAAAAATGTTTCTCTCAATTGGTTTAGAATTGTTTGAAGAAATTACTATGGAAGAGGATTTCTAGGAAAGTAGCTCCCCTCCAATTGTTCAGGGAGAAAAGAAAGTATATAAAACTCAAGGGAATTCAGCAAACCCTCCAAAAGCTCAAAACCTGTTGGAGTCTCCTAGTCAATCAACTAAGGAAGAGCTATAGGGGGATAGTATGTCAGAATTAAAAAGGTTGAAATCCACAAGGTTAGCATGCTCCAAAACTCTTTCAATAGTCCAATATTCTTATCAATCTCATGTGCAGAAAAGCCTAGGGTAAAGAGGGAGGAAATCAAACCTCACAAAGTTGCAGGAACAAATAGAGGCAAGAGCTCAGAAAACCATCATGGAAGCCATGTCAAGTAATGATGAAAACCACTTTAATTGAATTCTAAATATAAAAATTAATCACCCCTATGTATATCCTCTAATGAATGTGGGATTAAAACTATTGAATGACCAAGGAAATCTGTGACTCCAGGAAATGATGAAACAAAGGGAATGGGCTTAAAAATAATGCCAATATAGTTCCTGCTTGATTCCCGTCACTGCATCTGTCCCCCGAGTTGCACGAGTGTCTGTTGTTTTTGCTACATCAGACAAATGTAACGGTGGAAATGGAAAAATACGAACAACATGGGAACAAGAACGGGAACGGGAAATGTAAACCAAGTAAATGGCGGAAACAAAGATTTTGAAAAGTTCACGTTAAGAAATTCTACGGAAAAAAAGAAGGTTTAGTTAAGGGGGATCCACATGGATCCAGCCACCTAAATGCTTAGAGTGTGTCCATGGTTGATCTCCACCCACTCCAGGTATTTCTCCATCCCTTCTCTCCATTCGCCCCATTAACCACTTAACCATCCATGGATCCTCCCTCGCCTACAACATCTAGGTTTTCTTACTGGTTATTTCCTGCCAATATGCCCTTTATAACCAGTTTTTGTATTTATCTATTTATTCATAATAATATATTATAGTGGCTCGCCACTCTCAATTAAATAAAAAAAACTATCTTTTATTAATCCAAAATTAATTATTGTTTGTATATAAAGATTTATTTGATTATCTTAGATTATACTCTTTTATCTATAATTATCATATTTTCTATTGCGTCATCCTATTAAACACTTAACCATCCATGGATCCTCCCTCGCCTACAAAATCCACAATGAAATGAACATGAAAGGGACATCCAAAATGCATTTAATCACTTCCAACATCTCCATTCTCCCATGTTTTATAACCTTCTGTAGCCACCTCGCTTCCATACGTTCCTCCCCATTTAATCCTCATTGTTAGTGAAATGAATTCCTTTGCCCTCTGAGTACTGCTTATGCTATCTTCCGAGCAAAGATAGGTACGTGAACTGTTTGAACATCCATCAAAGCAGAAGGATTTTGTGAGATGTTGTACTTGCAACCGCTCTGGTAGACATGTATACAAAATGTGGAAGCATGGAATGCCATGATTGTAGGATATGAACAAAATGGATTTGTTGACAAAGGTTTAGGAACTTTCAAGCAAATGAAATTGGTAGTTGTAAAGGAAGCATTCTCCCCATCTATACCAAAATGGGAGCTTTGAAACACGTATGGACATCCATCAAACCATAATGAAGGGGAATTTTTGTCTTATATTATAGTTGGAAATGTTGTGTATGGAAAATGTGGAAGCATAGGCATGTGAACTGTTAAACAAATTGCCTCAAAGAAATGTGGTCTCATGGAATGAAATGTTGGAAGGATATGCACAAAATGGATTTTGCAAGGATTTTTTCAAAATGTTTGAATTAATGAAGCTTAATATTATAAGTTTTATTTGTGTTTTATGTGCATTTAGATTATGATGTTGACTTCATAAAATTAGATGTATAGAGTGCATATACACTATTGGGGTATATGTCGAAAACTTATTTTATGATAACCTGGATATTTAATTGAATTGTTTTCATAAACCTACATGTGTATGAAATGAAAAGTTAGAGGAGATGGATAAGGAAAAAGACAAAAGGTGAGGAACAATTCAAGTATATCGAAATATGTTTAACTATTAGGAAATGGAAGAGGAGGGATCACAATTACCCTTGCCATTTGTATAGTTATTTTGTTTGGATTGATTGTTAGAATGGGATATCATGAATCGATATAAGGGACAATCAAGTGCATAAGACATGAGCATGTAATTGATTGAATCACTAAGTAGGAGCATCTAATCATACATTATAGTGTCTAAAGGGTGTATGAATATCTTCCTAGTTACTTGGCACAACACCAAAATTGATAACCTTGTACATAATCACCCCTCTACCTATTATGACAAGATATAATAACTTTACAACCTTTGAATGTTAGTTATCTTTCACAAAAAAATTGATAAAATAACTCTCTTCTACCTTAGTGGTAGCCCCTTGTTTTTATTTGATAGTATTGGGACAACCTATTATCATCGTTATAGTTTAACTAGGATTTTGATTACAAATGTGATTAACCTTGAATCTAGTGTGGTTTTTGAAGTCCCTTTGAATGTTGAAGATTGCGTCCTTATGTGAGAAATAAGGGTTTAAAGATAAGACAACTCTCCTTGATTGTCAAATTCCTCTAATGACACCATTTATTCCATGAAATTTTGACTATAGTTGTATTAATAGTCCTCTAGTAGTTAAGACATGATTTTTACCCTAAATTAATTGTTAGAACACAATATGATAGTATCCATGTCTTGATGAAAACATTAGGACATATAGGTAATTTTTTACTATCACAAGATTGATGTGGGTATTCTTATGACATAAGTGCAATAGTCATTTTACGATTATTGTTTATGATTACAAAATGAAATGAAGTAATAAGTACACAAAATTGTTATACTACAATGACTATCTCCTTCCTTGATGACAACCTACTTTATATGTTTGACAATACTTTGTATTTAAATAGATTCTCCCATCTTTATGAATAAAAACTTGAGACCTTGATGAGAATGCTTCAATGGAATAAGATTACTAATGGAGAGATTATTGTCCTATGGATGACTAGGTGCATGGAATTCATCATGATAATACTTCTCTCATTTATGATAGTCATTGAATTTTTGATGATTGTAATCAATATGCCTAGAGGTCAATATTAGAGCTAGAGAGTAGCAAGGTCCCAAGTGCCATGATTAGAATTGGTATTGATGATGAAAATTTACCAATATAAGGTAAGAAATTATAATATTTCCATATTAGTGCAATAGTATATTTCTTGAATATTATTGATTAACATGATGCTTTTGACTTGAGAAGGCTGATATAACACAATTCAAACAATAATAATATTTCTAATATTAAGGATAGTCATGATTTTTGTGACCACATGAGTAACTATGTATATTATGATTATGGCTATACAATAGCCTTGGGATAATGTATTGTGTAGTTTACATAAGACTAAGGAATTAAGACTTATTGAATGGAGTCCCTTAATTGTCTTTCTAATACCATGATTGTCATCACTCATGTGCCTATCCTTCTCATTTATAAGTCTACAAAACAATATCATTATTTCCTCATAGATTTCAATTATACTATTTGACTTAGAGACTTCCTTGGAAGAATAAGACTATCCATAGAAGTAATATGATATTTTCTAACAACCCAAATTCCTTCATTTCTTGTAATATTCTCCAGGGCGGTTTTATAGCAAGCAATGAGAAAATGAGCTACAAGTCTATGCTATAAGGCACATAACAATCATGAATATTACTATGTTTTGACATCTAAGGAGCTAATCATAACAAAACAAAGTAGTAGTTTATAACTTCACACTCAATAAAATCATACTTGTATTTATTATTCATGGCAATATTTGGACTTAATGACAAGGGAAATCTCAAGGATACTAGATGTATTTTGTGATTATCTCCTTTATATGTGTGTGGTATGGAATTTTTAAGTGATATTATATTATCATGAAAATCTGCTTAGGTATTATTGGACTAGCCAATTGGTGATTACTATCCTATATGAACAAAATGGTAGATTTTTGCATGAAGTGATCTCTTAGTCTTGATACTAGAGTTTATGATAAGTTCTTACTCTTGATGAGAAATTCCTCTTAGTTTTCATCATTGACTTTTAATTGATGCCTATCAATAAGGTGGAAACATTTATAATTTAGTACACCTAATTAAATCCTACATAGAACCTATTATTGTTGTTGTTTATTATGGTAACATTAATATGACTATCTAGGCACGTGAACATCCTAAAGATTTATACTGGCGTTAATAACCATGCCAGTCCTAAATATTTATGACTTTAGTGATTTCCCAAGAGTATCCTTTATCTTATTGTTGTTCTCTATAATGGCATAATGATAATATGTAAGAAATTACGTGAACAAAACTAGCTTAATTATGATAATAACCTATTTTTATTATTATCTTGTGGAAACATTAGCATTCCTACTAGTTTCTACGAAAGAATTATAACTCATTCTCATAAGAGGCATAAATATAATAGAATTGATACATGACTTTATTTTATGTCTTTCCATGATAAATTCCACTAAATTATAGTCTTCTTTGTTGTCTTTAACTCCCTCTTGACAATTCTTAGCATTGTCAATAATGGCTCTATGGATACCATACAAATATTCTAAAGGTAGGATATACCCCATGATGCTATTAAGGTAGCCTAAGAAATATTATAGTCCATTATTCATCATATAACATCTTGTGCTTATGTGTGATAGTGTTAGTTTAGATGAAGAATTATTTTGGATGGTAAATTTATGGGCTAAGTAACTAGCCTCTATTTTTTGAATTATTTATTAGGTAAATACTATCTTATTGTCATTGTAATAGCCCTAAGATGTCATTTATTGTTGACAACATGGTTGTTCTCAAATGGTTTTTAATATTCCACCTAGTTTTGTGACATATATTTCTTCTTTCTTAGTAGACAATTACCCTTGTGAGGAATGTTTTTTACACTTCCTTTATAATCATAGAGTTGGTAAGGAAGATATAACACACTATATAGGGTTTGGTGAAAGTACTTGTCAAGGTTATTTCAACTGGTATGAGTGTTGAATGTTGACCACCCAAAGAAAAAATAATCTTTACTATGTAGGACACTCATATAGGATGATAACAAATGTATTTATCTCTACAATCATACTCACACACTAATGGTGAAATGTCGATTAATATGAAAAGAAATATTTATGGATGGAATGAATTTATTGGATCTAAGGAATGATGTTGACCTTTAAATAAATATTCCAACTACACAAGAGAAAATCAAATGTATTGGATCCTACACATGACAATACTTGCATGCATGTCAAAAAATAAATTACCATACTAAATGATATATTTTGTTTAGGTATCTCACAAAAAATAAAACCTTTTAATTCTATCTCTACCCATAGTTGAAGAGGTATGCATCTACAACCTATTTATTTTAGTTTCTTGAAATATTAGGACACATTTATCAAGATTTGTGTGTAGAGGTAAAGGTTTTTCATTGTATGATGTTTACTTTGCATTGAGATTCAAAATGAGGTTGTTTAAATCAACACAATTAGTTAACCCTAAGGTTAAATCCACTAAAAAAAATTTTCAAAAATATTTCCATATTGCAACACCAATTACACATAGTTAAAATCTAGTTTTATCTTTGTAACAACTATAGGGGGATTTTGATATCATAAATCAGAATGTGTTGGACCTTGTAGTTGTTGTTACACACCAAAAAAATTCCTCATATACTTTTATAAGGGTTATGGATCCTACTTGAGAATTGTAGCTCTATAATGATAGCTAGATGAGGGTATTCAACACATACCAAACTATAAATTTTATCCCCAACAAGATTGGGAAAATATAGGTTATTAGTGATCTACTAAATGGAATCTAATGGTGCATTCAAGGTATACCATCTATTTAATGACCCATATTCAAACCTTCATTTTAAACTACCTTCTTGCCATCATTTAAATTTAAACTCTTAGAAAAAATATTATTTTGAAAGAAAATAAAGGGTTTTGATTCTTCAAGGAGGGTTTGTAAGGGTTTTAGCTACTACAAAACAGCTTTCAAGCTATTTACAAGACTATTTAATGGTTTTATGAGATTTTTAAGGGGTAAATCTAATACGCTCATAAGGAAAAATTCTAACTAGCTCAATTATTTAGATCTCACAATCTAATAAGCTCATCAAGAACCAAAGAAAACTAGAACACTTAAAGCCAGGAGAACATTTGATATATAAATTTGAAAATAAATAATGGGATTCATAATTATTTTTGGGGAAAAAATGGGTTGTATACAAGGCACAACATGTTTCTAGCTAGCTTTGTAGGTTAATAGTAAAGAAAAAATAATGACAAAAATCCTATACTATTAGGATTGATATTATCTTTCCAAGTAGGTGTAGATGTGCATTGTAAGTAGCATACAATGAGATTCAAAATTGAATAAGATCACATCATTGGTTCTTTAAATTCATAAGGAAATAATAGGTAGAGTAAGTCCTTATCAAAGAAAGAATTTGATGAATTCTATCAAATTACTTTCAACACTTCCAATATGTTAGATTGAGCACTTAAATGAATCATGAACTAGGAAAGTGATAATATAAAGGTTTGTGAATAAGACTTGTAAAGAAAAGCATTGAAAATATATAAAATGTTCCTCAATGTGTTATCAAGTCCAAGGTCGATTAGATGCATTCTGATGAGTTCAATATTTATTCTTATTAATTATTCTTATTTATTCCTCTTTGAAACATTTCCAATACATTCCTAAATCTTTGTGACTAATATTTAAAGTATAAAGCACTAAAACTTGATAAATGATGGTTCAATAAAAAAATTCATGTTAAGATGATTCTTTCTGAAATATGATATCATATTATGATGAATTATGGTAATTATAGCTTATAAGTATTTTGGAGAAACTAACCATGCAACAAAGGCAGTAGAAAATATGTAGTCGTAAGACTATCACAGACTCATAGCTACAAGATCAACCATGTGTAACTTGAGGGTTGCTCTTATCACTCTTGTGCCTATTTTTCTTTGTGTCTATTATTCTCTCTATCTATTTGGTTGTCTATGGAGGTGGGAACACCAAAATGGGGGTTTGACTAAGGTGAGCCCCAAAACAACCCCAAAAAATTTCCTCATTCATCTTATGTATATATTATTTGAGTGGAGCTTTGGTAGATGCTTTGAAGCATAGGACTTTTTGTAAGTTGGTATCTTTCCTTTGCCATTTTTTATCTTTCAATCCATCTAATCTTGATTCACAAGATAAACCCCTACAAAACTTGTTCATTCCGTAGTCCAATGCACTCTTAGCACAAAAAATGAGGAAAATTTCAATTTTATTTTACGCATGGTCCAAAGCCTCAAATTGTCCCCTGGAGCACTCGTCTCTCGTCATTTCTTGAAAAGCTTTGAAATGATTATTTTTTAATTTTGCACTTTTTCAGAGTTAGATTGATTTTTGCCCATGCAGGGGTGCTATTTTTCGATGCTCCTACATGAGTTGATAGAAAATTTTCCAAGCTGTAGCGGTGCTATTATTCAACACCAGGGATGCTACATATCTCAAACTCTTTGAGTATGTAAGGTATATCTTTTTTAGTGCCCTTGCATCTATGCCATGTATTTTAAAAAATACACAAGCAAACTTCTTCAACGCCCGTGCACCTTCCTGCCTTCACACGCATGAAATTAATGAACTTATAATTCATTAATTTTATTTTGATCATTAAGTGATTTTAAATGAATTTTTAAGTTGTTTTAATCTCATTCTTGATCATCTCATTTTGTTTATTTCTTCTCCACCTTTCATGGTTTCTGATTGAGACCTCCTCTATGATTTTCCATGAATTTGTGAGGATTAACTAATGGATTTTGATCAAGTTTTTCCTTATGGTTTATTCTTCTCCATTTTGTCAGGTATTCCTTTCTTTTCTCTTTGTTTTAGTTGTGTTCTTTGTTCAGGGTTTAATGTTGTGATTCACAATTCTTTCTTATTGTTATTTCCTTTCAAAATATTTTTTTGAACATTTGTCTATGTTTAAGGTTGTTTGATGTTTAAAGCCTTGCAAAAACCTCATTGTAAAGAGCCATTTCATTTCCTTCCAAAGCTATTTTATTCCATGTCATTGTCGTTTTTGCCGATTTATGTGAATAAGATAAGATATAACCTATTTTGTAGAGTCATTTTTGTTAAATTTCCAAACTTTTTTGAAGCTTATGTAATGGTGTGGTTATTCTCTGCCATTACATAAGGATCTTCGAAATGTTTTGAAATTGAAAATAACCACTATGACATACTGGCTTGCCAAATTTCAAAATAAAGATGTAATAGTAGACTTTTTAACTGCTCAAACATGATGCTTTTTTCCAAATGTGTAACGCCATCAAAATTCTTCACCATTGCATATCTAGTTTTTCCTAACTTTTGCTAGGTTTGTGGATGTAGAGGCATGAGTTTTCACCACCTTTACACAAAGAAATTTTTTCAAGAGATGTATATCCGATGAAATCTACCGCTAATAAGGTAAGTGCAAAATGATGGTTCCCAAAAAGGGGGCTTAAGTTGCCACTTTTTTTCTGAAATTAGGAAATAATAACCTTGGACGTGAAATTGAGGATAGTTACACTCAAAATTTTGAGATGGAACAAAACCAAGGATCAAAGTGCTCCAAGTCTACTTTCTATACTACTAATTAATATTGAAAGCGGTTGAGATTAAGGGGTTCAAAAGAGGGATGTAAAAAAATTGGTGATATTTTTATCAGAAAAACATAACATATCAACTCTTGTACATCCCTAGCATGGTGAACCTTTTCTTAGTATTTTAAAATTGCTCCAGTTAGAAATTAGCTAATAATATGTAGTTGATGCATGATTTTTCTGATAATTTTTTAATGAATATTTGATCTTTTACTAATTTTATAAGTGGAAACTTCCTAAAAAATAAAATTTTGGCTGTGCTACCGCTACAAATTTTGGAAACTAATTCAATTTTTTAATTCTTTTTTTAAATTTGTAGAATGGAGTCTAGTTTCTAAAAATGTAATTTATTTGAAATTTTGATGAATGGTTAATTTATAATGAAAAAACACCAAACACTGCTTTTTGCCAAAAAAGAGACACACAAACAAGATAAATTATAGATGAAAGGCTTAACATTGTCAGAAAGTGAAAAAAATTACATTGTTGGATAGCTAAGAGAGAACCTAACATGACCCAGGTGCTCAATAAGTTTGGCATTGAACCACGTGCAATATTGATGGTGAGCATGAACCCGATTATGTGAAATATTGTAGAATTTTCATAAACACGTCTTTGATCATTGGGAGTGCCCTTCAAGCCTTTGAGTTGGTATTCTAAGTAAAATATCAAACCCAAGGCTTTGGGATTCCCAAAGCAAGATATAGCGTGCTTGTGTTGTATCTTAGTTTTGACATGGCTTTTGCATTTTGTGAATGCATTGACAAAATGTGAGCGCATTATAATGCACTCGTGTTTTGATCTACATTGAATTTATTTTTCTTCTTTTTTAATTTCTTCTCATTATCTTTGAGGGAAACTATATTCATGAAATAAAAATTCAAGTATAAGTTGAAATTTACATATGGACATTTACTTTCTTATACTTTAAGTTATATTTCATGTATATAGTTTCATGATGTTTGAGAGTGGTTTTAAATCTCTAGGAGTTATAATGGAAATTCTAGTTTTTGGAAGATCTCACAAATTTCAAATTTCAGTAATCAGCAAGTTATATTATTCCTCTCTCTATATCACTCGTTTTTATCCCTTACACTTTAGACCTCTCTCTCACTATCTCCATCCCTTTATCTAACTGAGTTCTATCCCTTGATCTCAAGAACTTTCTCTTTGTCTCTTTGTATCTCTATCTCTTTGTCTCTCTCCTTTTCCCTCTAATTTTGTCTACATCACTTCTCTCTCCATCCCCCCCCTCTTTCCATCTCTACTTATCTCTATCTCGCTCCCTCCATCTCCCACCACTCTCTCTCTCTCCCTACCTACCTCTCCCTCCATCAATCCCTACCACTCTCTATTTCTCTCTACCTCACCTCTCTCTCACCTCCCTCTCTCTCCCTCCATACTTCTCTCTCCCTCTAATCTTCCCTGTCTACTCTTTATCTCCCAATCCCTCTCTCTACCTACCTCTACATCCATCAAACCTTACCAATATCCCTCTACACCT
>CM021105.1:103671197-103703464 GCA_007115665.2 Sequoiadendron giganteum | reverse complement strand
CTTTTCCTCTATCTACTCTCTATCTCTCCTCTCCCTCCCTCTACCTCTCTCTCACTCCTCCCTCATCCTCTTTCTCTCTCACTCTCTCCTCTCTATCTCACCATTCTCTCTTTCCCTCTTTATAACTCTCTCCTCTATATGAAACCATTCTCCCTCTACATATATTTATCTCACCTATCCCTATTTACCTCTCCCTTCCTCCCCTCTCTCACTCACCCTCCCTCTTTCCCTCTATCTCTATCTCTCTCTACTTCTCATGTATCCTTCTCTACCCACATATCCCTCTATCAATCCCTAACACACTCTCTTTATTGCTCTCTATCTCACCTCTCTCACCTCCCTCTCTTTCCCTCCATACCTCTCCCTCCACCTGTCCTTTCGTATCTACTCTTTATCTCTCATGTCTCTCTACCTCTCCTTCCCTCTCTACTTATCTTTATCTCCTCTTTCCATCCCAACCTCTCTCTCTCTCTCCCCAACCCATCACTCCCCCTCTTTCTCTCTCCCCATATGAGGGTTGAGGGTGTAAGGCTTAGTGTTTAAGGTATAGGGTTGAGGTTATAGGGTTAAGTGTATAGGTAATATGGATTAGGGTTTAAGATATTAGGTATAAAGTTGAGGGTATAGGGTATAGGTATGAGGGGTGAGGGTTTAGGTTTTAGGGTTTAAGGTATAGGGTTAAGGGTATAAGGTTAAGTGTATAAGGTATATGGATCATGGTTTGGGATATTGGGTTTATAGTTGAGGATATTAGGTTCATGGTTGATGGTTTAGGGTTTATGATTTATGTATAATATTGAGGGTGAAGGGTTGAGTTATAATGTTCAAGGTTGAGGGTATGAGATTAAGTTTATAGGGTATAAGGTACAGGGTTAAGGCTTGAGAGTGTAGGGTTTTTCATTTAAGTATAAGGTTGAGGGATAATGTTTATGGTTTAGAGTATAAGGTTGAGGGTGTAGGGTATAGATATGAGGCTTGAGGGTGTAGTGTTTAGGGTTTAAGGTATAGGGTTGAGGGTTGAGGGATAGTGTTCAAGGTTAAGGGTATAGAGCTAAGTGTATAGGGTATAGGGATTTGTGTTTAGAATAATGGGTACAGGGTTGAGGGTATTCAGTTTAGGATTGAGGTTTAGGTTTTAGGGTTAGTGTACAAGGTTGAATGTAGGGTTTAGGTTTTAAGTATAGGATTGAGGGATTATTTTAACAGCTTAGGTTATAAGGGTGAGGGTATAGGGTTGAGGGTTGAGGTATAGTGTTCAAGGTTGGGGGTGTAGGGTTAAGTGTATAGGGTATAGGCATTATGGTTTAGGATATTGGGTATAGGGTTGAGGGTATTGGGTTTACGGTAAAGGTTTAATGTATGATTTAGCATTTAATTATAGTGTTAAGGGTGAATGGATAATGTTTAGGGTATAGGGATGAGGGTTGAGGGTGTAGGGTTTATTTTTTAAGGTATAGGGTTGAAGGTATAAGGTTACGTTTATAGGGTATAGGGATTCGGGTTTAGGTTATTAAGTATAACAGTATGTGCAGGATCATGATGGGCAAAAAATTGGCGATATGTAAGTGATATGATGACCCATGTGGTTGACGACTTTTTTTTAACGCAAAATTGATGAAACAAAAAGGGTTTTTAAAGGAGATTCCCAGCTTTCCACCAATATAAATTATTCTTTACTTTGAATTTAATAAATTATTATTATTTATTTTCTATTTGAGTTACGATTAAAGTCTTGATTGATAGGTTGATTGAAAAACATCTATAGATTTCAAACGGTATCACATTTTTTTAATTTGAAACATGTGTCACATTCTACTATTCACATAGATTAAAAAAAAAAGAATTGAATTTCATGAAGTTTTGACTAAGTTAAGGTGGTCAGACATACGAGTTTTAATATTTTTTAAAATTTGTAATAAAAAAAGTCATAATTAATTATTTACTTGGAAAAAAATTACAAAAAAATATGCATCGCATCGGGACATGAGTCATATACTTATATCTAAAATATTATCATTTTATTATTGTTAGGGAGGTTAGACAGACACCTACTTCTTATTTTTTCCTTGAAATTTAAGTACTACTGCATTGAAATTTCAAATTTTCACCAAATAGATTTTTTTATTTTTAAATAAACCTAGTAGTTTAGAAACTACATTAAATTTTGTATAGATTCTATTGTTACATATTTTTGAAATAATATAGATAACCTATTCAAATTTTTAAGTCAAGTTGCTTAACTCTGATTTTTCTGAATTTTATTGCCACTTAAGGGCCTATTTTTTCCATGATGGTCCTGCACATACCCATAAGGTTGAGAGTATTGGGTTGAAGGTTGAAGGTTTAAGGTTAAGATTATAGGGTATAGGTATTATGGTTTAGGAGAGAGATAGAGAGAGAGAGAGCCCATTTCTTTGACACATTTTTTTAAAGAGGCCACTAAATTACCAATTTCACCGAACTGGCAAGCTAGTGGGCCAACTAGCTTGCTAATTCAGTGAAAATGGCAACCTAACTTGCCCTGTTTGAAAAAATGGGGTCTCCCAATGATGCAATTCTTGGACCCACTTTTTCAAACATGCCACTACATTGCGAATTTCACCGAATTGGCAAGCTAGTGGTCCCACTAGCTTCCCAATTTGGTGAAATCGGCAACCTAATTTGGCCTGAATGAAAAATATGTCTCCAAGGAATGTGGTCTTCCGGTGATTTACATCACTGGGAGACCCCATTTCTTGGACCCATTTTTTCAAATAGGCCACTACATCATCAATTTCACTGAATTGACAAGCCAGTGTGCCTACTAGCTTGCCAATTCGGTGAAATTGGCAACCTAACTTGGCCTGCTTGAAAAAAATGGGTCCAAGAAATGGGGTCTCTCGGTGATTTACATCACCGGGAAACCCCATTTCTTGGACCCACTTTTTCAAATAGGCCACTACATTGCCAATTTCATTGAATTGGCAAGCCAGTGCGCCCACTAGCTTACCAATTCGATGAAATTGGTAGCCTAACTTGGATTGTTTGATCACAAGGCAACCCCATTTCTTGGACCCACTTTCCAAAACAAGCCAAGTTAGCTTACCAATTTCACCAAATTGATAAGCTAGTGGGCGCACTAGCTTGCCAATTTGGTGAAATTAGCAATGTAGTGACCTGTTTGAAAAATGGGTCCAAGAAATGGGGTCTCCCAGTGATGTAAACTCTCTACCCTTATCCCTCAACCCTCAACCCTTAATCGCTCAACCCTTAAACCCTTAGCCCTCTACCCTCAACCCTCAACCGTCAACCCTTAAACCCTAATCCCTCAACCCCTATACCCTTTACCCTATACATTGGACCCTCAACCCTAATCCTTGAACCCTATACCCTCAATCCTCTACCATAAACCTTAAACCCTCAACCTCAACCCTTAAACCCTCTACACTCAAACCTATACATTAAACCGTCAACCCTCAATTCTTAATCCTCAACCCTATACAATGGACCCTCAACCCTTTATCCTCAACCTTGAACCCTCAACCCTCAGCCCTTAAACCCTCTACCCTATACCTTAAACCCTCAACCCACAATTCTCAACCCTCATCCCTTAATCCCTCAACCCTCAACCCTTAAACCATTAATCCTCAACCCCTATACCCTCTACCTTATACATTGGACCCTCAATGCTAATCCTTCAACCATACACCCTCAAACCTATACCATAAACCATAAACCCTCTACCTCAACCCTAAACCCTTAATCCCACAAACCATAATCCCTCTACCCTCTACCCTCTACCCTCTACCCTCTACCCTCAACCATAAACCCTTAACCCCTAATCTATCAACCCCTATACCCTCTACCCTATACATTGGAACCTCAACCCTATACCCTCAATCCTCTACCCTCAATCTTAAACCCTCTACCCTCTACCCTCTACCCTCTACATTAAACCCTCAACCCTCAATTATCAACCCTCAACCCTTAAACCCTTAAATCTCAACTTCTATACCATCTAGCCTATACATTGGACCCTCAATCTAATCCTTCAACCATATACCCTCAAACCTATACCCGAAACCATCCACCCTCAACCCTAAACCCTCAACCATAAACCCTTTAACCCTAAACCCTTAAAACTTCTACCCTCTACCCTCAACCCTAATTTCTCAACCCTATACTCTCAACCCAATACCCTAAATCATCAACCCTATAGGTCGACCCTAATCCCTCAACTCTATACCCTCAACCCCTATCCATTCCTCTCTATCTATACATCTCACCTCTCTCCCCCTCCCTCTCTCCTACCTTCTCTAATTGTCTCTATCTACCCTCTCCCTCTTTCTATGTACCTCTTGCTCAATCAATCCCTACCACTCTCTCTCACTCCCTCTATCTATATCTAACTCCCCCCCACTACCTCTCCATCACTCTCTCTCTCCTGCTCCCTTTTAGGGTTTTGGATTAGGCTAGAGAGTTTTCTTAGGTTTAAGGGTTTAAGGGTTGAGGGATTATGGTTGAGGGTAGAGACACAATACCCTAATACCTCAACCCCATACCCTCAACCCAATACTCTAAATCATCAACCCTATAGGTCCACCATCCTAATCCCTTAACCCTATACCCTCAAACCATATCCCTTTGTATCTATCTCTACATCTCACCTCTCTCTCCCTCCCTCTCCCCTACCCTCTCTAATTGTCTCTATCTACCCTCTCCCTCTCTCTACGTACCCCTTGCTCAATGCATCCATACCATTAGGAGTGAGTTAGTGAGAGAGAGAGACTTGAGAGAGGGAGATAGTGCAGGAAGGAGAGACTTGAGAGAAAGAGAGAGATAGAGGGTAGAGGGTAGAGGGTTTAAGGGTTAAGGGTAGAGGGGAGAGAGATAGGAGTAAGTAAGTGAGAGAGAGACTTAAGAGAGGGAGAGAGAGACTTGAGAGATGGAGAGGGGGTATTAGGGAGAGACTTGATTGAAATAGAGGGTAGAGAGTTAAGAGTAGAGGGTTTAAGGGTTTCGGGTTTAAGTTTTAAGGGTAGAGGGAAGAGAGATAGAGGGAGTGAGTGAGAGAGAGACCTGAGAGAGGGAGAGGAAGTGGGAGGTAGAGAATTGAGAGAGAGAGAGAGAGAGACAAAGAGAGAGTGAGTGAGTGGGAGAGATATATATGGTAGAGGGTTAATATTAGAGGGTAGAGGGCCCACTAGCTTGCCAATTCGGTGAAATTGGCAATCTAACTTGGCCTTTTTGAAAAAAATGGGTCTAAGAAATGTAGCCTCCTAGTGATTTATATCATCAAGAGACCCCATTTCTTGGACTCATTTTTCCAAACAGGCCACTACATTGCCAATTTCACCAAATTGGCAAGCTAGGGTAGAGGGAAGAGAGATAGAAGGAGTGAGAGAGAGAGACTTTAGAGAGGGAGAGGGGGTAGGAGGGAGAGACTTGAAGAGGGAGAGAGAGGAGGGAGAGGGATACCGATAGAGGGTAGAGGGTAGAGGGTTTAAGGGTTAAGGTTAGAGGGTTAAGGGTAGAGGGGAGAGAGATAGAAGGAGTGAGTGAGAGAGAGATACATGAGAGAGGGAGACGGGGTAGGAGGGAGATACTTGAGATAGAGAGTGAGGGATTGGGAGAGAGATATGA
This sequence comes from Sequoiadendron giganteum, assembly GCA_007115665.2. Classification (NCBI taxonomy): domain Eukaryota; kingdom Viridiplantae; phylum Streptophyta; class Pinopsida; order Cupressales; family Cupressaceae; genus Sequoiadendron; species Sequoiadendron giganteum. The sequence goes on along the minus strand of CM021105.1, from coordinate 103,697,842 downwards.
GTGAGTGAGTGAGTGAGTGAGTGAGAGAGACTTGAGAGAGGGAGAAGGGCTAAGAGGGAGAGACTTGAGAGAGAGAGGGATTTGTGAGGGAGAGACCTTAGAGATAGATACAAAGAGAGAGATTTCTATAGTTAGGGTGGGAGGGAGAGACTTGGGAGAGAGGTAGTGGGAGAGAGAGTGTGTGTGTTTTATCTAGTTAGGGTGGGAGGGAGAGAGTAGAGAGAGAGAGTTATCTACTTAGGGTGGGAGGGAGAGACTTGAGAGAGGTGGATGGGGTAGGAGGGATAGAGCTAAAATATAGATATAGATGGAGAGAGACAGTGTGTGTGTGTGAGAGAGAGAGAGAGAGTTCTCTAGTTAGAGTGGGAGGGAGAGAGTTGAGACATGGAGAGGGGGTGGAAGGGAGAGAGAGGGAAAGGGATAGATATGGAGTAGGAGAGAGACAGAGAGATAGAGATGGAGAGAGAGAGAGTGAGGGGGTGTGAGGGAGAGACTAGAGAGAGAGAGAGTGTGTGTTCTCTAGTTAATGTGGTAGGGAGAGACTTGAGAGAGGGAGAGGGGGTGGGAGGGAGAGACTTGAGAAAGAGAGAGAGGGGGTAGGAGGGAGAGAGTTGAGAGAAGGGAAGGGGTTGGGAGGGATAGAATTGAGAGATAGGGAAGGGGTGCGAGGGACAGACCTAAGAGAGAGGGAGAGGCGGAGAGGGATATATAAGGAGGGAGAGAGATATCGAGAGAGAGAGATTTCTCTAGTTAGGGTGGGAGGGAGAGACTTAAGAGAGGGAGAGAGAGACCTGAGAGAGAGAGAGAGAGAGAGAGAGAGAGAGAGAGAGAGAGCTCTTGTTAGGGTGGGAGGGAGAGACTTGAGAGAGGGAAAGACCTAAGAGAGAGAGAAAGATAGAGGGAGTGAGAGATATACCTGAGAGAGAGATAGAGGGAGTGAGAGATATACCTAAGAGAGAGAGGGAGAGAGATGGGTTTTTACCTAAAGCCGAAGCCATAAACCATAAAACCTAAACCTTGAACCCTAAACTATAAAGTCTAAACCGAAGAGAGAGAGAAATACAAAGATAAGGACGAACGTTGGGAGATTAAGAGAGAGGGAGAGAGGGAGGGAGAGTGAGAGGGAATGAGGCGGGGATAGGTAGAGATGGAGAGAGGCAAAGACAAGTATATAGGGTAGAGATAGAGATGGAGGAGGAGGGAGGGAGAGAGATAGAGAGAAGTAGAGAGGGAAGGAGGGAGGGATAGAGGGAGAGAAAATTATGATAAAGATAATGAGAGAGAGGAGTGAAGGAGGAAGGTAGAGATATTGAGAGAGAGAGAGAGAGAGGAGGGAGGGTGAGAGATAGGCAAAGAGGGATACGTTAGATAGAGATAAGTAAAGAAGGAAGGTGGTTGGGATGAAGGAAGAGAGAGAGAGAGGAGGGAGGAATAGAGATAGGTAGAGAGGGATAGGTTAGATAGAGTGAAGTAGAGAGGGAAGGTGGGTGGAAGGAAGGAAGAGAGAGAGAGAGAGGGAGATAGAGAAAATTAGAGAGGGAAGGAGGGAAGGAGGAAAGGATGGAGGGATGAAGGGGGAGAGAGAGGTTAGATAAATAGAAGTGTAGAGGGAAGGAGAGAATGTAAGGTCTAGAGCATAAGGGATAAAAAATGTGCAAGATAAAGAGAGAGAGATGATATAACTTTTTGATTACTAAAATTTGACCTCCTTATTATTGAAATTTGACATAATGATTACTAAAATTTGACTAAGTCTGAAATTTTTGAGATCTTCCAAAAATTGGAATTTGCATTATAAATCCTAGAGATCTGAAATGACTCTCAAACATCTTGAAACTATATACATGAAATATAACTTGAAGTATAAGAAATTAAATGTCCATATGTAAATGTCAACTTATTCTTAAATGTTTATTTCATGTATATATTTTCCTTGAAAGATAACAAGAAGAAAGAGACAAGAAAAAAAGAAGAAAAAAATTTCAATGTAGACCAAAACACATGCACGTTATAATGTACTTGCATTTTGGAAATGTTTTTTCGATTTGAAAAAATGCATGCATTTTTTGAACTCAAAATGCATGTGTTTTTTGAAATTTAAACCATAATGTGAGCGCGTTATAACGTTCTCACATTATGGCTTGGTAATGACCGATCCTAGGCTCGATCATTACCAAGCCATAACGCGAGTGCATTTTACTATAACACACTTGCAGTTTTACTATTTGAGAATGAAAAAGTAAATTGGACACAAATTGGATACCCATCTTTTTACACCCACTCCATACACAAATCCATCTATTCCTTCAAGAATATGTCAAGGCATAAAAAATTACCGCTTGTGCACAAAATCAAACTTCCCAAGATGAAGAAGTGTTGATTTTAAGAACCCATACACTAAAGTACTTCCACAGAATTTCAAAGCCATGTACAAGTTGTTCAGAATATTTGGTGTTGTCATTGATTTCAGAACCTGGGATGTGGAAGGTCGTGCTTTGGATGATATACAAAAATGATCTATCCTATCGTGTAGTATGGATGTTATCCTTGATCCAGATATGGTAGTCCTTATTTTTGGGACATTCGTGGAAGAAAGTTAATGCATAATAATTAAGTCTAATCTTTTGATATTGGTTGTGCTCAAAGAATTGTCCAGGTATCCTTGTTATCTAGGCATTCATGTAGCGTGTTACAAGTTTTGGTATGTCTAATTGCATTCCTCTAGTTGGTATTGAAATTGATGGAGATCAAGACTTGGTCTTGGTTGTAGTGTTCTCATTGGCTCCAAAATATATCTTACATAATTCAAGTTATCTATCTTTTAGTAATTAGGCTTATCTTATGTATGACCTATTTATGGGTCCCGTGGTAACATGGTAAGGCGATCTCTATGTGTGACCTATCCTCTAGGTCCAATGTTGGTGTACCAAGCCTTATTGAATATCTCAAGCTTGTTCTTCAAGCCAACATGTTTTTCTAGGCAAACATATTTTATTATATGGGTATATATATATAATCTCTTTGATTCCAGAGATGTATTATGGTGTGTGCGAATAGTTATAAGGGTGCAAAGGATTGCAGGACAAGAAAAAAAGAAGGAAGTGGAGGAAAGTGTCAGGAAGAAGTAATTTGTATTAAAAAAGGTTGTGCAAGGAAGGTGGGAAGAATATTCTTGACTGGATGGATCTGTTGCAGAAAGATATTGTGCTCTTAACCAGAACTGAATTCATGCACATGTAGATGTAGGTTCATCAACTCATGTTTTGTCTATTTTGTAATCAGATGTTTTTGTATTAATCGAGCAGTGATCCCGCTGATAGTGAGCCTTGCCTATAGTGAGAATTTTGGCAGTGTAACCTTGTAAAAATTACCTTAACCAATGTTTCACAATTGAGAATTAGCATTCTCTATGGTTTTTCCCATCTTAGGTGTCCACGCAAATTCTTGTGTTCATTGTGCTTGGTGTAGCTGTGGGTTTGCATGTTCATATCTATTTTGATTATCTAATTAATTTAAGATTTATCTAAATCAATTGCAGTCAATAAAATTGGTTTAGTATAACTAATCCACCCCTCCTCTCAGTTATCTGAACTGCTCAACAATTGGTATCGGATCCCAGTCCTTTGCAGATAGAGCTTAATTGCTTGAGGGAGATCTTGATAGTTTGAACAAGATGGCAAGAGATTATTACTCTGACGAAGAACTAAAGACACGTTATATGATATGGAAAGCACATAATCTGAAAATAAAGAAGGAATGGCATGAACATATCTTTAATGGTTATTGCTATGTGTTCCATGGTTATGGTCACAAATGTGATACCCCTCCGTTTTGCTTCTCGTTTCATGTTGTTTTATGCTTTGCTTGAGTTGCAACCTCTTTGATACTAGACACATTTTGTTATGATGTTTTGATCGCTACTATTGAGCGACAACTATTATTGTGTGATGTGATTATCTGATTTTATTTCACATGCTTTAATGGATTAATGATGTTGTAGAGTTATCATGAGATTATATATGTGAGTATTAATTATGATGGCAATGTTAGTCCTTGATGAGTGTATTGGTGAAGAGGACGGGTTCGCATCACTTGCTTGCGAGCACCCTGAGAATCCGTGATTTCTTCTTCACGGTGTGAATTATATGCTAGATATATTATGTTGTTTACTTGGTTTTAGGTTGCAGGTACATGACATCGACTCCACCTAGCTTCACAGGTTTGAGCCTGTCGATCCAACGATTAAGTTGAACGGGAGATAGTAGCTAGGTAACATGTGTCAGGTCTACACCCTAGCCTTAGTGTATCGTCAATCCTGATTATTGAGTCATGTCTTACCTTATTTAATGTTATGTAATTTTTGAAAAGTGCTTACTTCTAAATGGTTTTTTTTAGAAAAATTGCATTGGTTGAAAGTGATGATTATTTTATATTGTATTAAAGTTATGCTTATATGTTATATTTAAAATTATTAATAGAAATTAAATTTAAATTATTTGATCAATTAAATTTAATCTTGAAAGGGTTAGATTTAGTTATTAAATAATTGAAATTAAAATAATTAAATTTAAATTATTTAATAATAAATTTAATCTCAAAGGATTGGATTTAGTTCTTAAATAATTTAAAATAATTAAGTAAGTATATTGGATTGTTTTAAATTAAATCAAATCAAATGAAATTTAAAGGAAATTGAAATTTTATTTTAAAGGCAAATTAGGGTTTTCTAAAATGGGAAATGAAATTAATATCTAAATTTAATTTTTGCATTGAATGTGAATTAGGGTTGCATTAGGTTATTTTTTTGGGAGTTATGAGGAAAGGTTTTAAATTTTAGGGCAAAAAAGTTTTGGGGGATTCTTTCTTTCTTTCTTTCCTTCTTTTTTTCACAGGCATGAAATTTTTGGAAAAGTTTGCATAGGGAAAGGTTTGAAGCATTTCTCTTGTAGAATTGAATTGAAAGAAAATAAATTCTGTTGAAGAGGGTGGAGCTCTTGCATCAGTGCTAGCTGAAATTCATTGCATTGTTGAAGAGGAGTTGTGAGGTCCTTAAGGGAGGCTCTGCATCAAGAAATCCTTGTTGTTTCCTGTGGCTTCAAATACCAGGTTTTCCTTTCATTCTGTGATTGATTTTTCTTCGTTTATCTATTTTTTTAAATGATAGAGATTGCAAATTCATTGTTTGTTTAAAACCCTAGATTGTACTTCAACATTTAGGATTCAGATTTGCTCTTCAAAACTCTAACCCTTTTTCGAAAATTCTTTTGGAAAAGACCAAGATCAGTTTATTTCTTTTCCTTTGTTTAATTATTTGAAAAGTGATGGAATGATTTCTTTTTGGAATTCAATTTTAAATCTCTTGAATGTAAGAAAATATTCAAAAAGAAATTGTCAAATTCTGTTTCTGGTTTTTATATTTTTCTTTCGATTTTACCAGTAAAACTATCTCAAAAAAAAAATATATATAAATATAAATATATATTACATGTATCATATTTTCAAATATGGTACACATTATATATATTTATAAATATATGGAAATTTAAACTAAGCTTGTTTTATTTTGAAATTTTATAGAAAAACGTCGTACGGCAAATTTCTAAGGATCGTACCTGTGCATACGAAATTGTTGTGTTTTATTTTTTTTGATATAAAAAAATATGCAAGTAGTGGGGGAGCTTCAAACCCCCCCACTTTTTTGTTGGTTGGAGGATGTAGTGTCCATGGGGCAGTGCGCGCAGCACTTGGGGGGATGCACTGTCCCGTGGGGACTACGGCCTCCCTTTGTACCTCCGTCGGCCGCTGTATTGTATGTACAGTCGGCGCATGCAGCAAGGTCCGGCGGTACCATCCATCGGACGGTGTACCGTCCGGTTCCCTATTCTTTTATTTTTTTTGTTTCTATTTTTATTTTATTTTTTTGTTATTAATTTTTATATTATTTTGTTTATTTGATTTTATTTATTTCTATTGTTATTTATTTTGATTTTTGATTTTCGGGTTAATCTGTATGCAAATTTTTAATTTTTTAATTTTTTTGGTTTCAGTTAATTTTTCTTATGTAGTATATTTTTTTCTGTTGATTGATGTGGGTTAATATTAATAGTTGATATATATATATATATTAATATTATATTACATATGATATTAAATATATATATATATATATATATACATAATTATAAATTGAGAAATGTATAGGTAAGTATAGATTTTATGCTAGGTACAATTAGATTAACTTCTGATAATTTTTGAAATACAAAATTTTTACCAGCAATGTCTATTTAAGCATATGTTTTTTTTGTATAGTTTATGTATAAATAAAATAGATATATTTAACTATATAAAGTATGCTACATACATAGATTTAATTTTATATCCTTTTGATGTCCTGTTTAGGTATATTACTGCATGCAAAATAATTAGACAGTAATTTAAATTGAAATAATTATTGTGCATGATTAGATAAAATTGTGAAAAGTATTTATGTTAAGGAAGATATTATTATGGTTAATGAGAATTTAGAAAGATAGTATTCTAATTTCCATGAGAATTATTAGTTAGGAATATGGATTTAAGATATCCAAATATAGTAATTTTCATTGCTAGTGCATTATTATATGGATTTCCCTTGTTATTGATTTTTTGGGTATGAGTGATTGAGGTATAAATTGTAAAGTTATTGTTCGTTTTTCCCTTGGGTGGTGTTACAAGTGTTTTGGTTTCCTCCTAGTGTTGGGGTGGATCTCTATGTTGTTGCCTCCTAGGATAGGAGAGAGTACATTGGTTCAATTCAGTAACACTTGAGTAACCCTTGGAGTTTAGATTGTGTAGTGTGTTATCCATTAGAAGAGTGGCTTTTGTTAGGGGCCGGAGCCCAAAGAGGTAAACCGGGTAACCTTCAAAAGTGATTTTAACAACTAAAAATTAAAGTAATGTACTTAGATGACTAGGATGCATTTCACATTAATCAAGATAAATTAACCTCACTCATAGGCACAAGGGCTTGTTTAGACTTGGGGTGAGTAAGAAGGCTTGGAATGGCAAGGTCAACTACCTTATCCATACGAAAGGTAGTTGATTCTGCATGAGTGAGTATGAGGGCCAGGATTCGGTTGAGGCCACCAAGATTACCAGAGCCTATGAAGAATGCCTAGAGGAGATCTCATGAAAAACCATGCAATGACACTCTGTCTAGGATAAAATAGTGTTGTATGTGGTGTGTATGGATTTTTTTATCATACTCGATCAATTTTATGTTTGGAAGCAATGTGACCATGTTAGTGCTAGACTCTTATTGTTCATGTGTTTGGTTGAGTCAGTATGTGTCAGTATGAGTCTGCCTTTGGTTAGAGGTAGTAGTTCTTGTCCATGTTGCATTGTTACTATCTCCTAGAATGGGGGGTGGGCCTTCGGGTACCACTTGGCTGGGAGGAACATGTACCAAAACCGTTGGGTCCCCCTTGATCTTCAGTATTTGGTGGCAAGACATCCAGATGGATAGCTCGCGGATCTTGTTATCATTTCTTGTACTTTGTATTTCAAAATGTATTAAATTGATTTTACCCCTCTTGTTTTATGAGGTGGATTTATGTAATTGAAACAATTATGAATTTATGACTCATTCTGGGAATGAGAATTGTAAACAGTTATTCAGTTATTGGTTTTAGGCTATAGATGTTATCTTGTTATTCATTTAATTTATTTATGTTGAATGAATGTTTTTACTTGAGTAATTGGATGCAATGAATTTTAATGATGTATGTTAATGGGGAATCAAGTAATCTCGGTTGCATAACCTTAGGGGATGTTTTCAATTATAGATGAACATGTAGGTTTAATTCACTTTAATAAAAAAAAATTAGTACGCTTTTATAGTGAATTGAAACATCCTCTAGGGTTGCGTGGCGGGGCGTTACACATGGTATCAGAGCCCGGGTTTAAACACTGGACGCTCTGGGAATATGATGTACCCATTAAGCTTAGTTGTATAGGTTTCCAAGTGTACCTTGTCTAATATCATTTTTGTGTATGTGTAGGAGTATGCCTCCTAGATGCGGATGAGGGAGAGGACGAGGTCGCGACCGAGTAGATGATTGAGAGGAGAGTCATCATGACTCTCCAACTCATGTGCCTCATATACCGGATCAGGAGGAATGTCAGGCCTCACAGAACGGCCCAGTAGGTGATGGTGGATAGCAAGATCCTCTAGGGGTTGAAGCTACACGTAAAGCTTTGGAAGATGCTTTGGCACTCCTAGGTCCGAGACGGGCAGATGCTAAGGTTAACCCTGGGTTGAGAGTAGTTCCGACATAGTCTGAGAGGTTAGCATCTTCTCAGATGAGAGATTTGATTCAATCTCAACCACCACTGTTTGATGGAGTAGGTATAGGTTTAGAGGTCGAGACTTGGCTGATAGGCCTTTATCAATGCTTTTCTATGCAACCCTTTGATAGTAATACTAAAGCGCGGTGCGCTATTATTCACCTCTGAGGTTTTGCAGCCACTTGGTAGAAGCTAGAGGAGCAAAAGATCCATATTAACATGAGTACGGTGTCTTGGGAGATCTTCCTTGAGTGGTTCAGAGCCCGCTTTCTCTCTGATCACTGGCATCAGTGTAGAGGCGATGAGTTTCATGCCCTATGACAGTTGGCCTTGACTGTGGATCAGTACGAGAGATGATTCTATGAACTTAAACAGTTCGTTGGGATAGGAGATGATGAGGGGATGCTCGTGCAACATTTCATCAAGGGCTTAAACGCCCATATCAGTGGAGGAGTGCGGGTTTTTGAACCCAAGTCTATGGAGGTAGTTGTGGAGAAGGCACTAGGAGGTCAGGGAGGTGTTATTATTGGCAGTGGTATAGGAGCTAGGACTAGTGTTCGAGGTGGATAGTCATAGGGGGCATTGCCTCCTAAGACTCAGTAGGTATCAGCATAGGGCAGTCAATAGCAATCATTCCAAGGGAAATGAAAAGGTTTCCAGCAGGGATAGAGTAACAGGAACTGGAGGCGCATGAAGTGTTTCAATTCCGAGCAACCCGCTCAAAGCTTCTAGTCCACTTTTAGAGGTAGTGTATAGCAGTCTAGTGCACCAGCAGGAGGCAGAGGTTATGGTAGAGGCACAGGTTGCTTCTCTTGTGGTCAGCAAGGCCATATTGCTAGAATGTGTTCCAATAAGGCCATGTCGGGATTCACGCAGAGACCAGCGGCATCAAAGACGATAGTGGGAGATGCAGGTAGAGGTCACCGTGTATTTGTAGTGGTTGATAACTACTAGGTAGAGCACTAGGGTACCATAGTTGAGACTCATGGTATGTTATTTGGTAACTTGGTTACTATTCTATTTGATTCAGGAGCATCAGACTCCTTTATTTCTTCATCTATAGTGTCACGTTGTAGACTGGGAGCCATAAGGCAAGTCGATAGGTGGTAGGTTGAGTCAGTGTCAGGTGCGAAAGTTGCATCGCATTCTATAGTACCTAACTATAGGTTGGAGAGTGGACCACTTCTTAGTACCTTAGACCTTCGGGTTATACCATTGGGTTCCTATGATGTTGTCATAGGTATGGATTGGCTAGAGGCTCACTGAGTAGTTATTAATTATCGACGTAAGTCGATTCGATGCATTAATGCATCTAGGGGTGAGGTTGAGATTATAGGAGTACAGAGACCGATATCTTTGAGGATTATCTCAGCTATGCAGTTGAGGAGATGTGTTCGGCAGGGATGTCAGTTGTTTGTTGTTTCAGTTGATGACTTGGGTTTAGGAGACATAGAGGAGAAGGTATCTCTGGGTAGTCATCCCGTGCTTCAGGAGTTCTCAGATGTCTTTCCAGATGACATTCCAGGTATGCCACCAAGGAGAGATATAGATTTTAAGATTGACTTAGTACCTCGATCGGAGCCTATTTCACGAGCTCCCTACCGTATGACTACTCAGGAGCTGAAAGAGCTTCACTTGCAGTTGGAGGAGTTGCTGGAGAAGGGATTCATTCATCCTAGTGTTTCTCCATGGGGAGCACCTATCATCTTCGTGAAGAAGAAGGATGGTTCACTTCGGTTGTGCATTGATTACCGACAGTTGAACAAAGTAACAATCAAGAATCGTTATCCACTTCCCAGAATTAACGACTTGTTTGACCAAGTCAAAGGTGCTACCATCTTTTTGAAGATAGACCTTAAGTCGGGATACCATCAGCTCCGTATTTTTGACGCAGATATCCATAAGATGGTGTTTCGGACGTGGTATGGTCACTACGAGTTTACTGTGGTACCATTCGGGTTGACGAATGTGCCATCTGTGTTCATGAGTTTGATGAATGGAGTATTCTGCACGTACTTGGATAGGTTCATTCTTGTGTTTCTTGATGATATACTGATATATTCCAGGATAGTAGAGGAATGTGAGGAGCATTTTTGACAGGTACTTCAGTGTTTACGGGAGAACCAACTTTATGCCAACTTGTCGAAATGCGAGTTCTTCAAGTCTAAGATCATGTATCTCGGTCATGTGATCTCAGGAGAGGTAGTGTCTGTGGATCCTTCAAAGATCCAAGCTATTCTGGATTGGCCTGTGCCCACGAATGTGGCAGAGATTCGTAGCTTTATGGGGCTTGCAGGATACTATAGGAGGTTTGTTCAAAACTTTTCCAGAGTAGGTCATCCTATCACTTCTCTTCAGAGGAAAGGGAAGAGATTTGAATGGTCGGAGAAGTGTGAGTCAACTTTTCAGGTTTTTAAGGATAAGTTGACCAGTGCACCGATTTTAGTGATACCTGATCCTATAGGAGATTTTATGGTTTGTACAGATGCATCCTTAGAGAGCTTAAGAGCAGTCCTGATGTAGGAGGGGCGAGTGATAGCTTATGAGTCACAGAAGCTTAAAGATCATGAACTGAATTATCCCACACATGATCTTGAGTTAGCGGCAGTAGTCCATGCTTTGACCCAATGGAGACACTTTTTACTCGGACACATATTTGAGCTTCATAGTGATCACAAGATTGTTCATTACATTTTCACTCAGCCGAACCTTAACGCTAGACAGAGGCATTGGATGGAGTTTCTCTGTGAGTATGACTTCGAGGTGAAGTACATTTAGGGGAAAGAGAACATCGTAGTTGATGCACTCAATAGGCGTAGGCATGTGATATCCGAGATGACTCTTATGGTAGATTTATGGAGTCAGATTCTTGCTACTCTTCCAGCGGATAGTTGGTATCAGGATGTGAGAGTAGAGATTGAGGCAGGCAGACCTCTTGAGGGTAGGTTCACAGGTTATTCACTTGAGTCAGATGGGTTACTTAGGCATTCTGAGCATATTTACGTTCCTTCAGCAGGTGACCTTCGCACTTTGGTTTTGATAGAGGCACATCGTGCACCGTATTCAGCCCATCCTGGGGTGAAGAAGATGCACGTAGATTTGCGCCAGTTGTATTTCTGGCTAGGGATGAAACGGGATATTGCAGATTTTGTAGCTAGGTGCTTGGAGTGCCAATAGGTGAGGTTTGAACACCAACATCCAGCAGGTCTTCTACAGCCACACCTTGTACCTGAGTGGAAATGGGATATTATCTCATTGGACTTCATTGTTGGTTTACCCAACTCCTCGCGATGACATGATGCTATTATGGTGATGGTCAATAGGTTGACGAAGGTAGCACAATTCTCGCTTATGCGCTCTTCCTATAATGCATCATCAGTTGCTAGAGTGTTCATGGAGGATATTGTGAGGTTGCACGGTATTCCACGTCGGATTATCTCTGATAGGGATCTAGTGTTTACTTCAGCTCTTTGGACGTCATTGCAGCATGTGATGGGGACACAGTTGAACTTCAGTTCAGCGTATCACCTAGAGATAGATGGACAGACTGAGAGGGTTAATCAAATCCTCAAAGATATGTTACACATGTATGTCATGGACTAGCAGACATAATGGGAGGATTATCTTTATCTAGTGGATTTTGCTTATAACAATAGTTACCAGAGTTCCATTAGCATGGCACCTTTTCAGGCTTTGTATGGGCGTCCTTGTCGTACACCTCTAAGTTGGGATAGATTAGAGGACAAAGTGTTATTGGGACCAGAGATGTTGTAGGATATGGAGGAGCAGGTGGATCGAATTAGAGAGCACCTAGTAGCAGCACAGGATAGGCAGAAGAAGTATGCGGATGCACATAGAGTGGATCGTCAGTTTTCTATAGGCGACAGAGTGTTCTTGTGGGTGAGTCCGTGAAAGATTCCAATCTGTTATGGAAAGGGTTCTAAGTTGGTGCCTCGCTTTGTCGGACCTTTCAAGATACTTGAAAAGATTGGTCCAGTTGCTTACCGTCTTGCTTTGCCACCCAGTCTTGCACGTATTCATGACATTTTCCATGTTTTAGTTCTTCGTCCATATCATCCTAATGTTACTCACATCCTTGATTGGAATTCTTTACAGGTAGAGGACGGGCAACTAGCTTTGGAACCCGTGGCCGTAACGGAGCACAAAACGCTCGCTCTTCAAGGGCGAGATATTGATCAGGTTTGAGTTTAGTGGGATCCCAGGGATGATGCTTCATCCACTTGGGAGGATGCAGTTAGGATGAGGGAGTTATATCCCTACTTGTTTTTAGGCTTCCAGGAGTAAGCCTAGTCTTTGGGGGGGGAGAATGTAATACCCCTTTGTTTTGCTTCTCGTTTTATGTTGTTTTATGCTTTGCTTGAGTTGCAGCTACTTTGATACAGGACACATTTTGTTATGATGTTTTGATCACTACTATTGAGTGACAACTATTATTGTGTGATGTGATTATCTGATTTTCTTTCAAATGCTTTAATGGATTAATGATGTTGTAGAGTTATCATGAGATTATATATGTGAGTATTGATTATGATGGCAATGTTAGTCCTTGATGAGTGTATTGGTGAAGAGGATGGGTTTGCATCACTCACTTGTGAGCGCCTTGTGAATCCGTGATTTCTTCTTCACGGTGTGAATTTTATGTTGGATATATTATGTTGTTTACCTGGTTTCAGGTTGCAGGTACATGACATCGACTCCACCTAGCTTCACAGGTTTGAGCGTGTCGATCCAACGGTTAAGTTGAATGGGAGATAGTAGCTAGGTAACATGTGTCAGGTCTACACCCTAGCCTTAGTGTGTCGTCAGTCCTGATTATTGAGTTATGTCTTACCTTATTTAATGTTATGTAATTTTTTGAAAAATGCTTACTTCTAAATGGTTTTTTTTAGAAAAATTGCATTGGTTGAAAGTGATGATTATTTTATATTGTATTAAAGTTATGCTTATATGTTATATTTAAAATTATTAATAGAAATTAAATTTAAATTATTTGATCAATTAAATTTAATCTTGAAAGGGTTAGATTTAGTTTTTAAATAATTGAAAGTAAATTAATTAAATTTAAATTATTTAATTAATTAAATTTAAATTATTCAATTAATTTAATTTAAATTATTCAATTAATTTAATTTAAATTATTCAATTAATTTAATTTAAATTATTTAATTAATTAAATTTAATCTCAAAGGATTGGATTTGGTTCTTAAATAATTTAAAATAATTAAGTAAGTATATTGGATTTTTTTAAATTAAATTAAATCAAATGAAATTTAAAGTAAATTGAAATTTTATTTTAAAGGCAAATTAGGGTTTTCTAAAATGGGAAATGAAATTAATATCTAAATTTAATTGTTGCATTGAATGTGAATTAAGGTTGCATTAGGTTATTTTTTTGGGAGTTATGAGGAAAGGTTTTAAATTTTAGGGCAAAAAAGTTTTGGGGGATTCTTTCTTTCTTTCCTTCCTTTTTTCACAAGCATGAAATTTTTGGAAAAGTTTGCACAAGGAAGGGTTTGAAGCATTTCTCTTGTAGAATTGAATTGAAAGAAAATAAATTATGTTGAAGAGGGTGGAGCTCTTGGATCAGTGCTAGCTGGAATTCATTGCATTGTTGAAGAGGAGTTGTGAGGTCCTTAAGGGAGGCTCTACATCAAGAAATCCTTGTTGTTTCCCGTGGCTTCAAATACCAGGTTTTCCTTTCATTCTGTGATTGATTGTTCTTCATTTATCTATTTTTTTAAATGATAGAGATTGAAAATTCGTTGTTTGTTTAAAACCCTAGATTGTACTTCAACATTTAGGATTCAAATCTGCTCTTCAAAACTCTAACCCTTTGTAGAAAACTCTTTTGAAAAAGACCAAGATCAGTTTATTTCTTTTCCTTTGTTTAATTATTTGAAAAATGATGGAATGATTTCTTTTTGGAATTCAATTTTAAATCTCTTGAATGTAAGAAAATATTCAAAAAGAAATTGTCATATTCTGTTTCTGGTTTTTATATTTTTCTTTCGATTTTACCAGTAAAACTATCTCACAAAAAAAAATATATAAATATAAATATATATTACATGTATCATATTTTCAAATATGATACACATTATATATATTTATAAATATATGGAAATTTAAACTAAGCTTGTTTTATTTTGAAATTTTATAGAAAAACACTGTACGACAAATTTCTGAGGGTCGTACCTATGCGTACGAAATTGTTGTGTTTTATTTTTTTTGATATAAAAAAATATGCAAGTAGTGGGGGAGGTTCGGACCCCCCCACTTTTCTGTTGGTTGGAGGACGTAGTGCCCATGGAGCAGTGCGCCCAGCACTTGGGGGGACGCACTGTCCCGTGGGGACTGCGGCCTCCCTTCGTACCTCCGCTGGTCGCTGTACTGTATGTACGGTCGACGCAGGCAGCAGGGTCCAGCAGTACCGTCCATCAGACGGTGTACCATCTGGTTCCTTGTTCTTTTATCTTTTTTGTTTTGTTTTATTTATTTATTTTTTTAATTTTTTTTGTTATTAATTTTTATATTATTTCGTTTATTTGATTTGATTTATTTTTATTGTTATTTATTTTGATTTTCGATTTTCGGGTTAATCTGTATGTGAATTTTAAATTCATATTTTTTTTGGTTTCAGTTAATTTTTCTTATTTAGTATATTTTTTTCTATTGATTGATGTGGGTTAATATTAATAGTTGATATATATATATATTAATATTATATTACATATGATATTAAATATATATATATATATATATATATATACATAATTATAAATTGAGAAATGTAAAGGTAAGTATAGATTTTATGCTAGGTACAATTAGATTAACTTCTGATAATTTTTGAAATACAAAATTTTTACCAGCAATGTCTATTTAAGCATATGTTTTTTTTATATAGTTTATGTATAAATAAAATAGATATATTTAACTATATAAAGTATGCTACATACATAGATTTAATTTTATATCCTTTTGATGTCCTGTTTAAGTATATTATTGCATGCAAAATAATTAGACAGTAATTTAAATTGAAATGATTATTGTGCATGATTAGATAAAATTGTGAAAAGTATTTATGTTAAGGAAGATATTATTATGGTTAATGAGAATTTAGAAAGGTAGTATTCTAATTTCCGTGAGAAGTATTAGTTAGGAATATGGATTTAAGATATCCAAATATAGTAATTTTCATTGCCAGTGCATTATTATATGGATTTCCCTTGTTATTGATTGTTTGGGTACGAGTGATTGAGGTTTAAATTGTATAGTCTTCCAGTGGAGGTGGGTCATTCCCTTGTTAAGTTATTGTTCATTTTTCCCTTGGGTGGTGTTACAAGTGTTTTGGTTTCCTCCTAGTCTTGGGGTGGATCTCTATGTTGTTGCATCCTAGGATAGGAGAGAGTACCTTGATTCAGTTCAGTAACACTTGAGTAACCCTTGGAGTTTAGATTGTGTAGTGAGTTATCCATTAGAAGAGTGGCTTTTGTTAGGGGCCAGAGCCCAAAGAGGTAAACCGAGTAACCTTCAGAAGTTATTTTAACAATTGGAAATTAAAGTAATGTACTTAGCTGACTAGGATGCATTTCACATTAATCATGATAAATTAACCTCACTCATAGGCACAAGGGCTTGTTTAGACTTGGGGTGAGTGAGAAGGCCTGGAATGGCAAGGTCAATTATCTTGTCCATACGAAAGGTAGTTGATTCCGCATGAGTGAGTATAAGGGCTAGGATTCGGTTGAGGCCACCAGGATTACCGGAGCCTATAAAGAATGCCCAGAGGAGATCTCATGACAAACCATGTGATGACACTCTATCTAGGATAACATAGTGTTGTATGTGGTGTGTATGGATATTTTTATCATACTCGATCAATTTTATGTCTAGAAGCAATGTGACCATGTTAGTGATAGACTCTTATTGTTCATGTGTTTGGTTGAGTCAGTATGTGTTAGTATGAGTCTGCCTTTGGTTAGAGGTAGTAGTTCTTGTCCATGTTGCGTTGTTACTATCTCCTACCATGGGGGTGGGCCTTCGGGTACCACTTGGTTGGGAGGAACATGCACCAAAACCGTTGGGTCCCCCTTGATCTTCAGTATTTGGTGGCAAGACATCCAAATGGACAGCTCATGGATCTTGTTATCATTTCTTGTACTTTGTATTTCAAAATGTATTAAATTAATTTTACCCCTCTTGTTTTATGAGGTGGATTTATGTAATTGAAACAATTATGAATTTATGACTCATTATGGGAATGAGAATTGTAAACAGTTATTCAGTTATTGGTTTTATGCTATAGATGTTATCTTGTTATTCATTTAATTTATTTATGTTGAATGAATGTTTTTACTTGAGTAATTATTTGCAATGAATTTTAATGATGTATGTTAATGGGGAATTAAGTAATCTTGGTTCCGTAACCTTAGGGAATGTTTTCAATTATAGATGAACATGTAGGTTTAATTCACTTTAATAAAAAAAAATTAGTACACTTTTATAGTGAATTGAAACTTCCTCTAGGGTTGTGTGGCGGGGTATTACAACAAATCTAATCAATTTAGATCTAGGGTTCACTTAGTTGAGTCAGGAAAAAGATGTTACAAGTGCATTTAATCTAGACATTGTGCTAACACATGCAGATATGTTGCTCCAGGAAAGTCTGAAAAATAAAAAAGGGGGTTGTAGAATTAGATGAATAGAAGAAGAAGACCATCATGGTTTGGAAGAAAAAGGAAACAAGTGTGGTGAGCCCTTCTGTACTGGATCTTGGTACAAACTCTTCCAGAATCTAAGCCAACTACCTTGTCTTAGGGGGAGTTTTGCAATACATAACTTGTTGGTTCCCCCTCTCCAAAGTAATATTGATGTGTTTCCAACATGACTAAGTTTGATCTAGTTGGTGATGCATGATGAAGCTTAATCTGACTAATTGAAAAGTGAAGTACAATTGTCGGTGTCATCGATTTACATTTTTGGTAGAAAAATCATCATGAGAAATTATGGATAAAGATGAAATTTAATATCATTTCTCACATTTTGCAAAGAAGGAGAAGAGGTTTCACTGGGTGATAAAATGATTGAAGAAGCTAATCACGATGATGGAATCCATGTTAGTTAATTGTAAATATAATTGTTGTATTTCGCTGAGGCTAAAGGGAGTAGAGTTGGAAAAATTTGACCATCGAAAGATGAAGGAAATGGAACTAGGGTTGAATACTGATAAAATTCTAGAATGTAAGTGCTTTGGGTATGGATCTATGCGGAGAATTCCCTTGGAATGCCAAAAAAGAGTATCTTGTTCCTATTGATTCGATTCAAGGATGACAACATCATTTTGCACAAACCCTATGCAATCACTAAGGAAGCCATTGAAGCTATTACTAGATTGTGCAATGTTGGTGACCTCCCTAGGAAGAAGACAATGAAATATAGAGACGTGAAAGAACTTATTGGTATCGACAAAGACCCCAAGCTCTATTGATTAATACAATTTCTTATCTCATAGTAAGGTATGTTGCTTTCGGTATCACTTACAAAGTCTATTTATGAAATTGTAAAGGTTCTACATCAGCTATTGCTATATATCTTGCACATAAGATGATGAAGGAAAATAATTAGTTTGACCTGTGTAGCCTAGTAATGGAAAACCTAATTGAGAATGTCAAAATGTCTTTGGTTGAGAGTTATCCCTTTTGGTTTGGGTCTTTGCTCATGTGTTTAGTATTCTATTTTCTTAATCTGTTACCATTAAAGGATAACATTAAATGGAATTTTGACATTCCTATTGGAAAGGAAGTTTACAAATATTTGGAATGTATCAAAGATAAAGAAAATGTATGCAAAGTTTATTTCTTATCATTGAAAATGGATCTATGCTCTGGTGTTATAGTTTTTGGTCCTACATCTATCAATTAGTTTGATGAGGGTTCTTCCTGCAGTAAGAAGCAGTTAGAGGTTGTCATTTTTGGTTCCCCTCTGTAACCTAAAAGGAGGAAAATTAACACAAAAGATGGCATCACTATCTCAGAAGAGAAGAAGGAAGAAGAGTCTCTTCTTGTATCTAATGAAGTTCATTCAGTGTTGGATGAGGGTGATATGAAAAATATTGTTGGAATGTGGTATGTTTTCTCTCCAGTTAGTAGGCCTAGAATTGAAGATGCCTTAGTTGATTATTTGCTCAAAATGGGTACTACAATTTTTGTTGTTTCTGACTCGTTACCAGATGATCTGATGGAAGTTGTTGAGGAAAGGTTGTTACAGGAAGGATTTGAAGGACATAAGATCCAAGATATGATTGAGAGAAGGTATTTCAAATCCAAACAAAATTTATCCAAACACATTGGTGAGAAAAGAGAATGCATTAAGGATATGTTTGAAATCTACAGGTATTGTCTCTGATGACCTGTTGCTGTTGATAACTTTAGAAGTTGAATTGAAGCTATTGAATTTGAATTGAATGATATTGGGAAGTGCTTTGATCTCTTCAAAGATAAAAATGGAAAACAAAGAATAAAATTTGGTGAGTTTCAAGTTGAGTTATTGTCTACTCAGAGACAGAGGGAAGACTTGGTTAAAATTCTCTGGTTGGTCAAATAAATTGTTAAGGTCCAGTTGGATCATCTCTCCATGATAATTTCTGATGTAGAGGATTGTGAACAACAATGCCTATCTCTGGACCGATCATCATCATTTGATCTATTGGCTCTACTACATAGTATGTGTACTAAAATGGTTTCTATAGTGCAAGCTTGGAAGAGGATTCTTCAAACTGTGAGAAAGGTACCAGAAAATTTTTCATTTGAAAAGTGTTATTTTTACTTTATTTTTTTAATGTTCTTATTTGGCCCTTTTCCTTTGATGGAAAAAAGAGGGATACAATGAAGAGAAAAAAAAAGAGGAATTGAATTGCTTGACAAAGGGGGAGCACTTGGAGTATTTTGTCTGCATTTTTTGTGGTTTCGAGTTTTTGTTGTTTTTCCATCAATTCCAAAGGGGGAGATTGTTGAGAAGTTGTTGAGAAGATTTGGCATTTTTGTCATTGATGTCAAAACTTGGGATCCAAAAGGTTGTGCTCCAGATGATATACATAAATGATCTATCCTATCATGTAGTATGAATGTTATCCTTGATCTGGATATGATAGTACTTCTTTTTGGGACATCCATGGAAGACAATTAATTCAAAATAATGAAGACTAATCTTTTGATATTGGTTGTTGTGTTGAAAGCATTTTTTAGGTATCCTTGCTATCGAAACATTCATGTAGCATGTTACAGGTTTTGGTATTGTCTAATTGCAGAGCAAGCGCAAACTACTACAAAGAGGCTACAAATGTTAGCCGATCATACCACAGTGGGTGATTATAAGAGAGAGGCTCTCCATGTGGGAAAAGAGGTAAAGTTCTATAGAGGTCAATACCATGATGCAGTCCCCTCTAAGCAGAGAGTCAGTTATGCACAGTCTCGATTAGGTAGGACCCACTCCACGACTATTAGTGTAGGTGTGACTTAGCGTCCATAGAGAGATCTGAGAGACCTTGGTACGTCTGGTGGTAGAAGAACTAATCTAGAGATGCCTGCACCTTTTGGAGGTAGCACCACATAGCTTATGATGTGATTTCATGATATTTAAGACATGATGTATACTCCGATTTTTTATTCACAATCATTTTTGATGTTGTATCTCTTTATATTTCAAACATCATTGTATACCTTGACATTATGATTTTTGAGATCTATATGATATGCAGAGGATTGATCAATCTATATGTGTTCTATATGGTTTTTATGATGGATGCATTTATTTTCCCCTTTCTATATGTTATGGGATGATCTATATGATATGTTATGGATGCATTTAATAATCATGTGATTTTCTATGATTTATGATGCTCTATGTATGATGTTCGAATGGATGCATGAATATTAATGATGTATGGATGCATGATGTATGTAGTTATTTTACATGGATCAATAGATGGTTGATTATGTGTATCTAAATTACATGATAATGTAGCCATATGCATGATTATGGATGTGATATTTCAATAATAGATAAATAATGCAAATATATGATATGATAAATGGATGAATGATGACATGATAAATAATGGTTCTTTTAAAGTATGCTTATGATATGATAAATTGATGAATTAAACATGATAATAATGGTTCTTTTAATGTATACTTATGATATGATAAATGGATGAATGAAAGATGATAATAATGGTTCTCTTAATGTATGCTTATGATATGATAAATGGATGAATGAAAGTGCAACTCATATAGAGATTTGTTTTTGATAGTTTTTCTCATGCAATTTTATGATGTGATAATTTGAATAAGATGATATGATGAAAATTATATGATAGAATGTATGAATGATGAAATAATAATAATGATGCAATAATATTTTTTTTCAAATGAAATGATTATGCAGCTATGTAATTATGATGATGTTTTTGTTAATGTTAAGTATACTCAATCTGTTAATAAGGAAATTAACAACTTTTATGAATTGGTTACCCGTCTTTGGAACAAAATACTCTGCAATGAAAAACTATCATGGATGTAACCTAACGTAATCATTCAAGAAGTACATATGCAAAAATTGTCACCTTAACAATCCTTTTATCATGCTTTTGATAATCATTGATCCTTTAAAATGTTGAAAGTGAGTACAAGCATCGATGGTATGAGTTAGAACATGATGACCTAAGTATTACTTTCATGATTTTTGATATTGCAAGTGAACACAAGCATCTAGGTATAATTAAACTGAGATGACCTAAGCATTTCTTGCATAAACAAACAAGAATTGAACCATTATACTATGTAAACTTAGAATGTCATCAGTGGTACTTCGTAGAGAATGTCTCGCAAAAATCTACACAATAAATGATCAATTCTGATATAACAGTCAAAGAAAAATACCATTCTCCTTCCTAGCTTCTCTAGTTCAATACATCATCAAGTTTCTCCAAAGAAAAGATAACAATAATCAAAGTATAACATGTTGATCATGTAGAAGTTGTCAAAACCAACTTCAGAATCCAAGATCACCTGCATGCAAATGGATACCTATCACAAGGAAGAGAATGAATGGAGAAAACAAACAAGGGTTTGAAGAAATATTCAGCCACAAAGAAAGTATAGATGGATTGATATGTAGATGAATTACAAAGAGTACATATGCCTGATTATATAGGCAAGTGCTAAACCTAGAATGAAAAGGATGTTGCCAAGTGTTCAAATCACACTTCATGTGACAACAAGAAACCCTAACCAACTACCTAAGGAAGGATAACAAGATGGAGATAAGTTCTAGAAAAGACAACTCATCTTCTAAAAGGGAATCTTATCTCAACAACTTTATTAAATGATTAAATGCAACTTAGGACTAATATGATTAATTAAAACCTAAGTTAACTTATGCTAGTGTAATAATTAATTAATTAATTAATTACACTAACACCCCCCATAAGTGCAACTTAAGGAGGAAATGGAAAATGCAATGATTATGCATGATGATGATGGGTCCCGGTTGATGGCCATTTTAGGTACCCATGTACAAATGCAATAATGAAGTAGAGAAGGAAAACCCAGTGGGACAAACCCCCCTACAATGAGATGACTGTTGCAAAGAAGCACTGGAAGAACACTGTGGAGTAACATTGGAACCGCAATTCGGCAAGCGAGGAAAGATACTTCTATCTACAAGAAACCATATCGGAATCATAATAATGCAACAGCAGACCCGATGCCATAGAGCACTCGAAAAACACCAAACTGGAACAACCCTGGAATTCATAAAGCAACTGTAGATGATAGAATGATGACAGAATCTGGAAGCCATGAATCTCGATGCCGATGCCATACTGAAACTAAAACTCTTCCATAGGAACAAGTACCATAAAGACTCGGGAACATTAACCACAAATTTAGTGGCCCTCAAACTGAGATGAATCTGATGTGGATCATTAACCATAGGCTTTCAATCGAAAGTGTGAACCAAAATGAATCTAATATGTGTCAAGCTAAGACAAAAAAGTGGCCAAAAGAAATTAAGAAACCAGATTACAATCCATGAGATTTGTCATGAAAACACAATGAAGATCAAAGTGCATGCACACTCTAATCAGATTATTATGCAAAAGAAACCCCCAGATGGAACTTTATGTAAGTTCATTTATTACAATACCCCATGATTGTAAAAGGAGAATATGTAAAACATGCATAAATTAAAAACAAAATGCATGCAAATAGAAAAGAGTGCATGCACAAACCAATGTTTACATCTGCCTCCATGATGAAAAATAACCTTAAATTTGTGTAGATGACCAAATCTGAAAACATGGCCTACACCACTATGAAGTGTTCGAAACAAGCTTTCTGTCAATATCTCATTTGCCAAAAACGGACACTGTGACCAAAAGTTATGAATTTTTCAAAAACTAAATTTAGCTTACAGGAAACGAATTTTCTAGCAAAAACATTTATTTCTAATTTGTTTCTAGAAAATCTACTCACTATTTGTAGACAAAAATGGAAACCTAGAAATATTTTGATGCTAGAAATAAAACCCAAAAATCGTTTTTTGATCCAACAAGCAGAAGATGAAAAATTGATTTTTTTTAACCTTCAATCAGGAGAAAAATGACATGCGCCACTTTTTCAATAGTGATTTTCTCCAGATCTGTACACAATATGCAAAATCTAAAAGATACCCAGTTCAGATTTTGACGTTGGCTACAAAACCCAGAAATTATTTTTCCTGCAAATGAGTGAAAACTAGATTTTTGAAGCAAATATGATGACGGCTCCAATAAAAAATGGCTTGCAACAAACCCTTGTAGCTCCAAATTGCTCCAAATTCTTCAAACAAGAACAGGCATGCAGCAAGAAAGCTTTGATACCATGTGCATAAAGCGAAATCTTAAGAGGAGAGTAAAGTTAATTAATTACTTTACTCTAACACCCCC
The DNA here is from genome assembly GCA_007115665.2 of Sequoiadendron giganteum. Classification (NCBI taxonomy): domain Eukaryota; kingdom Viridiplantae; phylum Streptophyta; class Pinopsida; order Cupressales; family Cupressaceae; genus Sequoiadendron; species Sequoiadendron giganteum. Next base: position 103,674,510 of record CM021105.1, on the reverse strand, counting down.
CCTTAAGATGAGCAAGAGTGTAGCTACAAACATGTGCAAAAAAACAAATGTAACTACAATGCATGAAAGTAAACATGGGTCCCAACAACTAGGCCTAATCAGGTACCCATTTACAAAAGCAATGCAAACTAAATGAAACGGGGTAAAGGAGAAAACCCAGTGGGAACAAAACTCCTCCCCAAAATAGAATGCAAAGAAAGGAATGTGATGTACTAATGAAAGAAGGATAGGAGGTGGATTACATGATACCCCCCATAGACAGCTTCTATCATATAAGTACATATACAATGGTCTCCATAGGAGAGATAGAAAGAGAGAAGAAGGCCCCCCCACAATGAAGAAACTCTTGTCACAATGCTAGATGCCTGATGTAGAATCCAAAAAGAGATCTTGAAGCAGCAAATGATATTCCTCCCCTTGGGAAGAAACGGATCCAAAGGATGATGTTGAAGAAACCTTGTGAAGAGTGATGAACCAATCTATCTCAAAATGTGTGCCATGATAGGATGCTGAAGAAACTCTCTAACTGAACTAAAACAAATGATGTCAAATCCAAACTGATGTGGAGAATCCTAAAATGCAACCTCTGAATGCACTGATAATGGTGGGTGTACAGGAATAACCTGACTGTCAAGGTAGAGGAGATGAATGTCCTCAAAATAATCCTCCAAATCTGCAATATAGGACTCAACAAACAAGAAGGATATGTCTACAAGATAAGAGTCCAAAGTAGCTATGTTTGGAAGGTGAATGATGCCCTGCTGCACTAAATCAAGAACAACAAGAGATGCTGATGAAGTCTTAGTCTGAAGAGTAGGAACTATGAGACAAGCCTCTGATCCATCGGAATATGTAAGGGTGTCTAAATACGCAAGCTCCTCTAAAGTATCGTGATCAAAGGGTGTATTCTCTCTCCAAGCAATGGGTAAGAGATAATTTGAAGTAGGATCCTCTAGGAATGGAGAGAGATTAAGGTCTCCATAGATCTCTCAAAGACGTGTCCAAAGTGGGCGAGGACAATCAATGTCTGATATAGCCAACACAGTGTCATGATCAACACTAGACAATATAAGATTTCTAATGATATCCCATGCTAATTTTCCCTCTAAAGTTGTTGGTTCAGGTATGAGATCATACAAATAAGGCAAAAGATTAAGCCACCTACAATGTGTAAGTATACCCTTTGCCCATGACTCATAATTATCCCGTTCCAGAATTACAACTGAAGGGTGAGTAGAAAAACCCATGATAACTCTTCAAATAAAAAAATTGAGAAATCTGACCTTACATCATTTAGATCAAATTAATATAAACCATCCCACGAAAACAAAACCCATGTAGGAGCCAGAATGACCAAGTAATTGAGCAAAGTGTAAAAACATACAAGGCTGAATAAAAAATACCTGGTAAATATACTGATAAAATAGACTATATATTTGGAAAGATGACTGCAACACCTTTCCAACGCCTATTCATTTGCACAAAACGGAGCACAGACGCAAAAGATACGCCCCCAGGAGTGAAAAACTCAAGTTCTGACTTTGACTGGCAAAAAATACTACAAAACAGCAAAATTAGAAAAAATCACTAGTACCACTAGAAGAGCACCGGAACCAGCTTTTCGGCGCCTTTTTTTTTTTGAAAATCTAAGCTAAGACGCCCGAGATACACCCGATTTCGTGAAGGTAGGTTGAAAAGGTGCATGCAAGGCAGTTTAAGCCCTCAAGGGCAAAAGTCTTCGGCCCCTGGTCGCGTGGACGACCAGCGGGCTGGCGGCTGGGTGTTGGAGCCCTTGGTCTTTCATATGACCATCGCAGGAGCTGAGGAGGCCGAGAGGGGCTGGGGATAGGCTCCTGGTCCCCACATGACCTCGGCCTGGCGGAGGTAGCCCGCGGGGGCTAGGAGGAGCGGTGCGGAGGATGAGCCACCGGTGGCTGGTGGCGGAGGGGAGGCCGCCGGGTGGCATGCAGGCGGCGCATCCAAATGAACTGGCTGTGCAGAATTTAAAAAAAAAAAATTTAAAAATTAATAAAAAATCAATTTTTTTGTATTTTTTTTTTAATTTTCTGCCTCGAAGATCGTGCTCTGTGGCTGTACGGCCCTGGAGTAATTTTTTTTTGCTTCACCTGGCAACTTTCTCCAAACCAGACAAAATTTATATGAAAATAGGGGTTTTTGGGCCTTCTCGACTCAACTGTGATGTCGATTTTTGCCCACAGTGCACCAAAAATAAACTACCCCCCAAATCCACAAAAAATAGAAAACAAACACAAATCTGATGCGACCAAAACCTAGATCTCTAATTCTTTCAAGAACTGAACAAGCTACAGCAGATCCTGCTCTGATACTATGTAGAAGTTGTCAAAACCAACTTCAGACTCCAAGATCACCTGCATACAAATGGATACCTATCACAAGGAAAAGAATGGATGCAGAAAACAAACAAGGGTTTGAAGAAATATTCAACCACAAAGAAAGTATAGATGGATTGATATGTAGATGAATTACAAAGAGTACATATGCCTGATTATATAGGCAAGTGCTAAACCTAGAATGAAAAGGATGTTGCCAAGTGTTCAAATCACACTTCATGTGACAACAAGAAACCCTAACCAACTACCTAGGGAATGATAACAAGATGGAGATAAGTTCTAGGAAAGACAACTCATCTTCTAGAAGGGAATCTTATCTCAACAACTTTATTAAATGATTAAATGCAACTTAGGACTAATATGATTAATTAAAACCTAAGTTAACTTATGCTAGTGTAATAATTAATTAATTAATTAATTACACTAACAGATCATTCAAGCATATAGTAATAAACTCATAATTCAAAAGAATATCATCCCCCTAAAGTTTGTCTTGATTTGATTATGATTTTAGCTGTTTGATATGAATGGTTGAGTTCTTGAAATGTTTTGATGTTTGATGTATGTTTAACGTTGTCTTCCACTATGATCATTATGTTTATTGAGGTTCCATACTGTTGTTTTCCTATTTTTTTAGGCTCATTTTTATTGCCCCTAGTGAGTTCAAGATTTTGCCCCCAAGCGAGGTTGAGACACGACCATGTTTGCAATGATATGATATTAAATCGAAATGATGGTGAAAGTGAATGACCAGGACATGCCTCTAATATATGGAACTGCTGGTTTAAATCACAAGTAGAACCTATTTCCAGGTTTTTACCACATGTTTTTATTGCACTTTTTCAGATTTTATGACTTATTTGTATTTTTCCATTTTTCATTTTTTTCTATCAACAAGATGCTTATTTGCTAGGTTTTCATCAAGGCAACTATTTACCAAG
>CM021105.1:103615860-103671097 GCA_007115665.2 Sequoiadendron giganteum | reverse complement strand
CTAAACATTTTGATCCTCATGGAGAGTCTAAAGCAAAGTTTGACTTTTATCTTGTTCTAACTAACCCCAATCCAACACATTCCATGCCCCCTTCCTCCATGAAGAATTTGTTTCATAAATCACCTTCCTCCAACCCAACTCATAGGATTTCTCCAAAGCCTTGAGAATATCCCAAGCCTCCATTCTCTCTCAAACCATTTTATTTACGTTATTTTTCATTATTTTTTAATCTTTGTTATTTCTCTATCTCATTATATGTGTCTATCTCTCCTTCACCATGTTTCATCTTTTATTTTTGTCTTTTTATATCTTTTTTTCTTTAATAAGTGTATTATTTTTATATTATTTTTTTATTTATCTTTTATTTTTAATATCTATTTGTATTTCTTAAATCCTTTTCTTTTGTATGTTTATTTTTTCTCCTTATTTTTTTGCATGTCTCACCCTAGCATGACATCCCATTCTCGAACCCAACTTGGCAAAATGTAAGACCAAGATAAGGTGGGTTAGGTGTTGGGTTGGGTCGCATGGATACCCCTGTCAACAAAAGAAAGAAAGAGAGGTTCATATTTTTGTGTCTCTCACCCCAACATGGCACCCATTTTCGACACCAACTTGGCAAGATGTAAGGCCAAGGTAAGGCGGGTCAGGTGTTGGGTTGCGTTGCAGGGACACCCTTTAGTCAACAAAACAAAAGAGAAATCCATAATTGTTTATAACCTTTGAAAGGAGTTTATGTTTCTTTCTTGTGTGTCTCTCACCCCAACATGACACTCATTCTTGACCCCAACTTGGAAAAATGTAAGACCAAGGTAAGGCAGGTTAGGTGTTGCATTGGGTTGCAGGAACACCCTTTAGTCGAAAAAAGAAAAGAGAAATCCATAATTTTTTATCACCTTTGAAAGGGGTTTTATGTGTCTTTTCTTGTGTGTCCCTCACCCCAACATGACACCCATTCTCGACCCCAACTTCAAAAAATGTAAGACCAAGGTAAGGTGAGTTAGGTGTTGGTTTGGGTTACAGGGACACCCTTTAGTCAACAAAAAATAAGAAATTCATACCTTTTTATCATCTTTTAAACGGGTTTGTGTGTCTTTTCTTGTGTGTCTCTCAACCCAGTGTGACACCCATTTTCGACCCCAACTTGGAAAAATGTAAGACCACGATAAGGCAGGTTAAGTGTTGGGTTGGGTTGTAGGGACACCCTTTAGTCAACAAAAAAAAGAGAAATCTATACCTTTTATCATCTTTGAAAGGGGTTTGTGTGTCTTTTTTTGTGTATATCACTATAGTGTGACACCCATTCTCGACCCCAACTTGGAAAAATGCAAGACCAAGGTAAGACTGGTTAGGTGTTGGGTTGGGTTGCAGGGACACCCTTTAGTCAACAAAAAAAGAGAAATTCATATATTTTATTCATCTTTCAAAGGGGTTTGTGTGTCTTTTATTATGTCTCTCACCACAGAGTGACACCCATTCTCGACCCCAACTTGGCAAAATGTAAGACCAAGGTAAGGTGGGTTAGGTGTTGGGCTGGGTCACAAGGATACCCCTTAGTCAACAAAAGAAAGAAAGAGAGAGAATTGTGAGAGGGGGTGAGAGAGGGATGAAGAGAAAAAGAGATTTATGTAGTTAGGGTGCCAAACAGAGAGACTTGCAAGTGTGAGGGGGGGTGAGAGGGAGAGACTTGAGAGATAGGTAGTGATAGGAGTGCGAGAGAGGGAATGAGAGAGAGAGGGAGTGTTAGTGAGATACCTAAGAGAGGGAGAGGGTTTGGGAGGGAGTGACTTGAAAGAGGGGGATGGATTGAGAGGGACTTATCTAGGTAGGGTGGGAGGGATAGATAGAGAGGAGTGACAGAGAGAGAGAGAGTTACCTAGGTAGGTTGTCAAATGGAGAGACATGAGAGAGAGGGGATGGGAGGGAGAGACCTGAGAGAGAGGGAGAGAGAGGGAGTGGGAAAGAGAGGGAGGGAGATAGAGAAAGATAGATAGAGGGAGCGAGGGAGGGTGTTAGGGATCGATTAAACAAGAGGTAAGTGGAAAGAGGGAGAGGGTAGATAGGGACAATTAGAGAGGGTAGGAGAGAGGGAGGGAGGGAGAGGTGAGATGCATAGATAGAGAGTCCAATTGATAGGGGTTGAGGGTATAGGGTTTAGGGATTAGGGTGGAGGACCTATATGGTTGATGGTTTCTAGGGTATTAGGGATTAAGGGTTGAGGGTTCAGGGGTTAGGGTCGATGGTAGTGGCTATTGATTTGAGGGTATAGGGTAGAAGGTTTAAGGGTTTAGGGTTTAGGGTTGAGGGTAGAGGGTTTAGGGTATAGGTTTGAGGGTATATGGTTGAAGGATTGGGTTGAGGGTCTAATGTAAAGGGTAGATGGTATAGGGGTTGAGAGTTTAGGGTTTAAGGATTAAGAGTTGAGGGATTATGGGTTGAGGGTTGAGAATTGAGGCTTGAGGGTTTAATATATAGGGTAGAGGGTATAGGGTTTGAGCGTTTAGGGTTTAAGGGTTGAGGGTTGATGGTTGAGGGTTTAAGGTTGAGGGTAGAGGATTGAGGTTATAGGGTATAGGGTTGAGGGTATAGGGGTTGAGGGATTGGGGTTTAAGGGTAGAGGGTTAAGGGTTGAGGGTTTAAGGGTTGAGGGATTAAAGGTTGAGGTAGAGCATTTTCTTGGATTTAAGGGTTTAAGGGTTGAGGGATTAGGATTTAGGGTAGAGGGTATTGGGTTGAGGGTAGAGGGTTAAGGGTTAAGGGTTAAGGGTTTAGGGTTTAGGGTTTAGGATTGAGTGTTTAAGGGTTTAAGGGTCGAGGGTTTAAGGTTGATGGATTAGGGTAGAGAAGATGGTAGAGAGATGGAGGGATAAGTGAGATAAAGAGAAGGAGAGAAGAGGAGGGAGAGACATAGATATATGAGGGTTTAGGATCCAATGTATAGGGTAGAGGGTTGAGAATATAGAGTATAGGGTTGACGACCTATAGGGTTGAGGGATTAGGGTGTTGGGTTGAGGGTACATACGGTTGAAGGATTGGGTTTGAGAGTCCAATGTATAGGGATTAGGGTATTGGGGTTGAGGGTTTAGGGTTTGAGGGTTGAGGATTGAGGGATTAAGGGTTGAAGGTTGAGGGTTTAAGGTTGAGGGTTTATTGTATAAGGTAGAGGGTAGAGGGTGGAGGGTTTAAGGGTTTAGGGTTGAGGGTTTAAGGTTGAGGGCAGAAGATTGAGGGTATAGGGTTGGAGGATTAGGATTGAGTGTCCAATGTATAGGATAGAGGGTATAGGGGTTGAGGGATTAGGGTTTAAGGGTTGAGGGATTAAGGGTCAACCAACGGAAAATAATTTCATTCAACACTAGGCAGACTGAGGAGGAAGGGCACCCCCTTCTTGGAATGCTTGGTGATTTTGTAGATTTTGTAGTGAGTGTGTTTATTTTAAGTGTAGTGTCCCTCTATTTTGGCTTCCCATGACAATCAAGTAATTTATTTAATCATGATGTATTGTGATTTCGTTAGTTATTGTGCTATTGTATTTGTACTGGATTTAAAATATTTTATGACCTTGTCTAATCAGTGAATTAAGTTAAAATTTTAATTACAGTAAAATTTAAATAAAGTGGGAATTTAAATAAGAATTAAATTAATTAATGTTAAGATATATGAAGTATATAGTAATTAATAAATAATTAAATTAACAAAACATGATTGATTGTCATCTAATATTTAGAAATGCACTTTCAAGAGTTTGATTATATAGACAACTTCAACTATATGCTAGCTCCTTCCTATCAACAATATATGAGGTATCAGAGTAAGAACAAGTCCAAAAAAGAACATGTGCCTCATAGCATGTTGACTCATCATACTCTTGACATACAACACAAGACTTGGTACATTACAAGGTCGGATCAAACAAAACTTGTGCATATATGATTTGAAAAAATGTCTTTACTCAGAGATGAGTAATTCTTGCAGAAGCGTATCTTCCTTCATTATTGCACTCAAATCATCACATTTAAATTATTTCCCCTCACACCCCAGATTAGCAAGCCTATCCGTTATTTTATTTCCTTCACGATAAATATGTGATATATAGACATCTTGAAAATATTACATCAATAACCATGCTCTCCTTAAATATAGAAAAGTCTCCAATTGAAAAGACTTTTTAATTTACAAGCATTTATAATAATCAAAAATCACCCTTGATATGCACCTTGTTTAAGCCCAACTCCCTTGCCAAATATAAGCCCTGTAGTAAAGCTTTTGCCTTTTCCATATTATTTGTGCCTTCTTCCAATTTAAGTGCTTGTGCCACTAACAAACAACCATTAGAGCCATGAATACATACACCCACACCCGACAGACCTAGATTACCCTTACAAGCCCCATCAAAATTTAGCTTACCAAACCCTAGGGTAGGAGGAGACCACATCATCGTAGATCTACTGTTTTTACCCAAACTTAGATCTTGATTTTCCCCAAATATTGACTTTGAAATGTGGTCCCAATTACACATAATCCAATTATCCCAGGAAGAAAATGTAGATGAAAGGATTTTGTTATTTCTAACATAGGAGTTTACAACTTATGAAATTTTCTTTCCCAATTTGAAGAGGAGTTTCTACAGGGAATGTACTTACTTTCGAAATATCCCTCTATTCCGCTCCCACCATATGCAACATATAACTAATAGGGAAATATTTTCCATATGCAAGAAAAAATGGAATTTTCATACAAAACAGGTGAACTCGAGAAAAGATCCCATAATGAATTAGGTAAAGGAAATTGAATGTTTAGCTTTAACCTTATAAAGTTCCAACATTCTTGAGCTACTTTATAGCTAACAAAAAGATGATCTATAGTTTCATCGGCGTCATGACATAAAACACAAAGGAATCTGCAATACCCAATCTTTGCAACTTCTCACTAGTCAATATATGCTTCTTAAGAGCAAGCCAAGTGAAACTACCTACCTTAGGGAGAGTCATCGAATTCCAAGAAAAGGAAAAGGCTTAGTGAAATTGGGACTGGAAATAACTTGTAATGATTGAATTGTACCCCTCCCTTTTTGAATAGTTACCATCCTTCGCAGGAGCCCAAATTAATCTATCTGTTGTACTTGAGAAGAAGACTTCTCTTTTTTCTAATTCCCTCTTTATAATTGACTCTTGAATAGAAAAAATATTTTAAGCAGAAAAGGATTTCCATGAAACTTTCCTTGTGTGAATATCAATTGCAGCTACATAATCTTTTAAATGGGTGCCCCAAATCTCTTAAAAAACTTGAACTGAAGGTTGTAGTTCTAGTTGTAATGCCCTGCCACGAAACCCTAGAGGAAGTTATAACCACTGTGGAAGCGAACAATTTTTTTTCTTAAAAGTGCATTAATAACAAGCAAGATGCACAACACTCTCGCAACAACCTCTAAGGCACATGAAAAGATTATGTCTAAAACCATAACATGTACATTAATCACATAAAGCATTTAACTAATTACCAACCCAAATTAAAATACATACATACACAACATTTAAATTACAACACATAGAATAAAATATATCAAGTTCTAGTTTACATTAATTTACAAGATTACAACACTCATTCCCAAAATGAGGTAGATCATACCTAACTATTAAAATTTACAAGATTCCTCCTTGAATACAATTGAGGAGAAATTTAATTACAAATGTCAACTAAAATATAATGCATCAAGAGAATGGAATGAAACAACTGGCATCCATGAGCTCTCCTCCTAGAAGACCTCGCCATCAGAAACTAAAGATCAAAGGGACCCAACAGTGTAGGGTGCACATTCCTCCCAACCAAGTGGTACTCGAAGGCCCACCCCTCGTGCTAGGTGACAATAAAAAAGATACAAGATCTACTCTACTACCACTAGGAAAAGGCTGACACCACACTGAACTTAACAAACACAAGAACAATTCTAATTCAATGGATACAACGCTACCAAAGTTAAATATCCAGTTACACCAATGAGCGATACATACTGCTAACCTATTAGAAGTGTCACCACAAAGGTACATGAGTCACCCAATAGATCTTACTAGATCCTGACCCCCATCCAAAATCACTCTCCTACTGGCAACACTCAGAACATAACCCCTCCAAACAAGAAGAATACAATAACCAAAACCACTTCATGCAAAGGAGACAAAACAAACCCGTTCGTGGAAACCAGGTAACACACTAAAAATAATGGCAAACAAACTACCCAAGGGAATTAAAAAAGACCATACCATAAAATACAACCTCCAACGTTAACATACCTCAACTAGATGACTTACATAACCTCATCTATTACTTCTATTCAATTGCCCCAAATCACTACTGAAGAAAACACACATTCTTAAGGCAATTTAAACAGGGACAAATCTATCCTTCGGATCTACTAAATCCAATTTAATTACAATAATTTTAATAATACATTTTCCAAATCATCTAACTAAAATCAATTTCATTTTCAAATAATGCAGAAAATAAATCTATTTATTAAATTTAATTCTTCAATTACTTACAAATCAAATCTCCTCATTTTAAACCTATCACTTTAAAAATCACCCAATCATACTTTTACATTCACCATAATAAAATTATTCATAAGAAAATAATATAAATTCACACATATATATATATATATATATATATATTAAAAATATATTTAACTATATATACATGTATATACAATTGTTCCATGTATATACATCCATATATATATACTTAATTATTTTAAACCAACCTATAAATAGCACATATATAAATATATATATATATATAAAAAATAAGTATCTAAAAAAACAAATGCAACTGCTAATATTGGCTTATGCCGCCTTTCTCAATGGATGAAGCATACATTTAAGAGTCTGCATCACTATTGTTTTCATGGAGGCATAATTGTAAACATACGACCATCCCCATTAATTTGGGTGCAACCATAGAGAAGGGAAGGCAGCGCTGGCTGCCTCCTCACCCACACCTTCTCCATGGGGGGCGGTGGATGGGGATGAAGCCAAGCGCTCCCCCCAACCCCTCCTTATGCTTCCAATAAAATAAACACATTGAATATTAATTTCCTTCTCATGACAATACAAGTGATCGATAGAGATCGTCGTACAGACGTATTTCAACATTTGTATAAAGATTATATAGAAATATAAATGCAATTTTTTCAATACAATTAAATAGATATGTATATATTTTATATATATGTGTATGTGTATATCATTGAATATATATATATATGCATATATATATAATATATACATATATATAAAGAGTCCAAGACATATATTGTGATTGGGAAAATTATTTTTCCAAAAAGATTAGATACATGAAATTTCCCAAATACACCCAAAAACCCACATACAAGAAATAGAGGTGAATTACTCAAATAAACATAGAGATTCCGTAAATATATCGATACAATGATTCTTAAAAGAAAGAATTCTATAAAATCCAATCCATTTAAACATAGGAAACTTTCCCGAGAAAACCCAAATTTTTAGAGAAACAATTTCCAACATAGGGTTCTCCTTCTAAATGGAGAATTTACAAAGATTCCATAAATCAAATATAAATATCAGAGGTTTGCTTCAGATATCAAGGTATTTTCAAAAATTTCCTTCTACAAGAAATATTTATCCGACTCCCAAAAAAAACAATAATACCAATATCATACACAAGGAGGATTTCACAATTTTCCAAGATGTTTACGATTTCCCAACCAAACAAACTAATTAAAAAAAAACAATATTAAATAATATTCTTCTATCAGAAGTTCTTTCCAATACAAATAAGATTTTTCCCCAATTTTAATAGGAAGATTTTTGAATCTAATCCTACAAAGATTTATAAATTTCTCTATTGTTTTCTTCTAGGTTTTTCTTTATTGTTTAACAATAATTTTCTATAGAGGCTCTCTAATTTCACTATAAAATCTTCTACAGATAAAGATGAATAACCTCATGGCATAGAATGATAGATAAGGAAGAATAACCTCATGGCATAGAATGATAAAATTCCACATGACCGAGCCACATGGAAGATTTTCAATTGTAAACACCCTTTAAGAATTACTACTATTTAAATATTTATGCTGCATTATGGAACACCATTTTAGCTCAGATTTTTTATACGTCTGCCATGATAACTTTGCACCTAATGCTATATTTCTTGTAGATAGATTATGCAACCAAGCCCCACCAACATGTTTACTCATAAACATATTATCCAAAGAGATTAAAGGCACTTTCCTTTTTTATCAATATTGCCCCTCCATAAAAAACTTTTGAATTTTTTCAATGCTTTTAATTATGTAGTCAGGAGCTTTCAAAACGAGAAAATAATTTGGAATGGAAGCTAAAACTGATCTGATCAACAAAATACGTCCAGACAATGACAACCATCTAGCTTTCCAAGAAATAATTCTTGACTTGTGTCGATCAATGATTTTTTTCTAGTATTTTATTTTATCTTGTCCCATGAAAAAAGGAATGCCTAGATAAGAGCTAGGTAATTCAACCAATTGAAAGCCCAATGCATCAACTATTCGCTTTGAAACTAAAGAATTTGTGTTAAAAATGAAAATTTTGGATTTATTTGCAATTACTCGCTGACCTGAAACCAAAGAGTAATTGTCAAGAATTGATTTTACTTGCTTAACTTCCTGAAGAGTTGATTCACCATATAAAAGGGTATCATCTACAAAAAGTGAGTGTGTTACAACAGTCTGGGTATTTGGAATCTCTATTGCCTGCCAAAGCCCTTGATTATGACACTTCCACATTGTCTTGCTCAAAGCCTCTACCATTAAGATAAATAAGCAAGGAGACAATGGATCACCTTGTCTAACCCCTTGAGATGCACTGAAGAAACCAACTGGTGACCCATTTACTAATACTAAAAATTTAGCTCCGGCCAAAAAAGATCTAATCCATTTACACCATTTATTGTTGAAACCAAACCTTTGCAATACTTGAATTAAAAAACCTGATTAACTCTATCATATGCCTTCAACATATGATCAAGCTTAATAATAAAAGATGGAATATTATTGGACTTAAGAGAATACAATACTTCATGTGCAACTAGTGTACCTTCTAATGTTTCTCTGCCAGGTACTGCACCTTTGCAACAATAGCAATATGTGTAGTATTGAATTTATTTAACATAATGCCTAAGCTCCTTGATTCCTCCAAGGTCATCAAAACATCAACACCTACAAATTCCCAACATTTTGGAAAATAGAGCGATGTGTACCCATCAGTGCCTAGAGCCTTATCTGGAGCTAAAGAGAAAAGCACCTTATTTACTTCCTCCAAAGTGAAAGGCCTCATTAACCAATTATTATCTTCCTTATAAATCAATTTTGGAATGCTCCCTAGTAGATCATCTTCCTTGTGTATGGATGACATATCATTAGATCCCGAATTGGTTAATAATTCTGAAAAAAATCTAACACCTTCCTGTTGAATGTCCACTTCCAATGTAAGCAATTCATCTTTTACCGAATGGTGAATTGAGAATATTATTGAAGATGCCCTTTTAAGCTGCACTGAAGTATGGAATTTTTTTGTATTTTTATCCCCTTCTTTTAGCCATAACTCTCTAGATTTTTCTCGCCAATAGATTTCTTCTGTTGCTACTAACTCAGCCTATTCCAATTGCAACTTATTTTTCTGCTCATATGTCTCTGCATCCAACTCTTTGGCTATAATATTTTCATTAATTTAAGAGAGTTTCTTGAAGACCAACTCCTTCTGATGAAAGATATTTTTAAAAACATGAATGTTCCAATGTTTGATTTGTGCTTTAACAAATTTCAACTCATTCCATAATTGAAGCATTCTAGATCCCTTAATAAAAGGAGCAAAGACCCACCATTGATGTAACAACTACAAAAAGTGTGGATGCCTGAGCCACATCTTCATAAAATTGAAGGAAGGTCTGGGCTTAAATGCAAAGTTGTTTGCTTCTATTTCTAAGGAAATAGCATAATGATATGAGTCACATAAGGCAATATTTGAGAGGTCAATATTTTTTGCCTTGAAGACCAATTAGGTGTGGCTAAAAATCTATCTAATATTTCTTCCATCTGCAAGAAATATTTTCTTCTATTAGTCCATGTAAACAAACCATTTTTTGGCACAATGTCAATTAAGGCATTATCATTTATGAAGCTTGAAAAATCCTCCATCACTCTTGGTGGGGGAAAAATACCTCATTTTTTCTCCCGCAAGGATACTATAGCATTAAAATCACCAGCTATAATGACCTTCTCATTTCTGATACTATCTAAAACATTTGACAAAATATCGCAAAGTTGTCTCTTGTCCAAAGTTGTTGTAGGAGCGTAAACATTGATAAGATGAAAATGCAGATCAAAATGTGAGACTCAAAAGTTGCCAATGTTTCTCATTACTGATCAGTTGAAAGGAATTTTTTTTGGGATCCCACAAAGTAAGCATACCTCCCAAGGCACCTTGTGCTGGTGAATGAGATGAACTCCATCAATTTCATTTCCCAATTGAAGACTCAAACACTTTTTTTGGAGTTTTAGTTTCTTGAAGTAAAATCACATTTGCTCTGCAAGCATCAATTTGTTGCTTGATTTGAGCTTTCTTGTCAGGGGCATTAATACCCCTGAAATTCCATGAAAATATTTTCATTGGATACGAGGAGAGCAACAAGCTCTCCTCGGTCTTTTATTCCTTGATACAACCAAGTTTTCATCCAGTGTAGCTTGTAAACCAGTTGCTATCGCCTCTTGCATTTTAGTGGCATAAGATTTCCTACCCCTTTTATGTGGTGTTTTCGAAGGAGTTATCTGAGCAGAAGTGTTTGTGAAATTGACAGAGTTTTTGAATAATCAAAACCCCTAGAATGCTTAGTAGCCACAATTGCCTTCAAGCTAGAAGTTGCATTGAGAGATTCTTCAACATCTACAACCCCTTCTGGCTCAATGATCATAAATTAATTCATAACTCCATCTGTATCAAACTCCATCAAATTGAATGGCTCCATATTCATTTTTTCATTTATAACTTCATCTGAAACTTCCTCAATAAGCTCTGAGCTAGCTGATACTAATACTTTATCCAAAAAATCTTCAAGAGCCTGAATGCCTTCTGAAATTTGTGGATGGAAATTTGACCCCAAAGAAAGATAATTATCTTTCTCTTTGCTTACTGAAGAAAGCTCCAACAAGTGTAGTGAATTTTCCCTTGCAGACCCCTGATCCTGAAACATTAGTTGTTTAACTATTTACTCTATTTGTTTAAGAGAACATGGAGTTGTAGAGGGGAAAGATAAATGGGTATGTGCAGGATCATGATGGGCCAAAAAGTGGCGATATGCAAGTGATATGATGGCCCATGTGGCTGACGACTTTTTTTTTACCCAAAATTGATGAAACGAAAAGAGTTTTTAGAGGAGATTCTTACCTTTGCACCAATATAAATTATGCTTTACTTTGAATTTAACAAATTATTATTATTCATTTTCTATTAGAATTACGAATAAAGTCTTGATTGATAGGTTGACTGAAAAACACCTATAACTTTCAAACAGTATCACATTTTTTTAATCTAAAACATGTGTCACATTCTATGATTTGCATACTATAGGACTAAAAAAATAAAAATTGAATGTCATGAAGTTTTGACCAAGTTAAGGTGGTTAGACAGACGAGATTTTATATTTTTTAAAAGTTGTAATAAAAAATTAATAATTAATTATTTACTTGGAAAAATATTATAAAAAAATATGCATCACATCGGGACATGAGTCCTCTACTTATATATAAAAACTGATAAAAAAATATTATCATTTTATTGTGGTTAGGGTAGTTAGACAGACACCTACTTCTTATTTTTACCTTGAAATTTAAGTACTGCTTCATTGAAATTTCAAATTTTCACCAAATATATATTTTTTTTAAATAAAGGTCTAGTAGTTTAGAAACTACATTCAATTTGCTACAAATTCTATATTTACAATTTTTTGACATAATATAGATAGCTTATTCAAATTTTTACGTCAAGTTGTCTAACTCTTATTTTCTGACATTTTATTGCCACTTAAGGGCCTATTTTTTCCATGATGATCCTGCACATACCCAAATGCAAAGACTTAGAAAGAAACTTCTCAAAGAGATATTGATTAAATATAGGTGCTTCAGCTACTTTCCTCCTTGTAGTTGAACTATTCTTTAAAACCACTGTAACATCCTTTGATCTCTTTAATATTCTAGACTTAGGAAAGAATTGCTTATCAACCTTCTTCACTATTATGGATTTGAAAGGCACTAGGTGCTGCACTGAATCACTAGCACCTAATTTCCCCATAGATTCTTCTTTCAAGATTGAACAATTTGATAGGGAATGGCCCAACTCATGGCAATTAAAACAAAAAATTTCAACATTTTCTATGATTATATTCTAAATCCATTTACCAAATTTTGATACCAAATGAATTTGAACAGGAATGGGTTTTGTAACATCCAATAAAACACAAAATCTAACAGGTTTTGTGGGATCTTTAAAAAACATCTTATCATGATAAAGAAAGATCCCAATTTGGTTGGCCATTATTTCAATTAGTTTCAACTCTCTATTCTCCAGAGCCAAACCTTTCATTTGAACCCATGCAGGCTGAAATTTAATTACCATATTTTGGGGGCTAAAATTTGGAGACCATGGCTGTAAATACAGGCCAGATCCTTGGAATACCCAAGATTTTACTTTGAATACAACATATCTAAATACTTTATCAGAAAATAAAACTATAAAAATTTGTCTAGATTTATCTAGGTAGAAAACTTGGGAAACCCCCTCCAATTCACCAAAAAATAAATCTTGAAAAGTATTTAGATCCAAAGATAATTGCCAAAACTTACCTATTAAGGCGTTTTGATGAAGATCCTGAATTTGGGGTTCCAAAAAAAATTCAGGGAAAGAGACTTCCACAAATTTACCAGGAATTTTCTTGAAAGAATCACATAAAGGGATTTGATTTTCAGCCTCTTTGACTTCCTGTTGAACCTTAGCTGACTCCTTTTTCCTCCATTGCAAAACCCTTTTTTTCTCCACATTATTCTTTCCATTTTGACGCTTTTTGCATTTAAATCTCTTTAGATATTTCTTATGAGAAGCCTTTTCTACATATTTAGGCTCTCCTTTATTAACAATATCATGCTCTGTAGTTCTGGAAACACCTAAATTATTCTTAACATTTGGTCACAGTCGACTCTCAAATGCATGAAGGGATTGGTTTGTCTAACCATCTTGACCTTCTCGCTCAGTGGGTTTAACAACATTTTGATTAGCGTCCACTTTACTTTGCCTTTGACTATCAGATGCATGCAAGGGTAAATTTTTCCGACCCTCTTGTCTTTCTACTGTAGTGGGTTTTGCAACATTCTGATTAGCGTCTGCTCTATTTTTCTCACCGAAAGTCCTCCTTTTCCATGTTTCATTATGTTGTGATGATATATTCCCAGTAACCAAAAAGACTTTTGGATTGAAGGATGTGACAAAAGGTATTTAATGAATTCCCTTTGCTTGAGATTTATAATCAACCTCTGATTTTGCATAAAATCTCTTTAGAAAAGAGGATTTCTACTCAAGCTTTTTAGCAACCCATCTTTCTTCTGATTCATTGTGGAAAACCCTATCATTTTCATAAATGTCAAAAATGGGTTGTTTGCGACGCACCAAATGTCTAGACGTGTGGATGGGTCTCCAATTAGGTTTTGAAAATCTATATCTGACAGCACCATTATTTTTTAAATGCATTCCATGGAGACTTTCTCCTGGGCCCTTAATGATATGAAATCCTTCTGTCATAATCTCGATAACAACACAGATCACTGTTATCCAAAGGCTGATCTCTGCCAAGAATATTACCGTTCGACCTCTATGAATGAGCCATATATTAATTTTTAAACCTTCTTCCAAATATTCCTCTTTCCAAAATATGTAATGGTGAAGTTCCTTGGTTGAATGGTTTTAATGGTGAAATTTGCATACTCATGCCATTTTATATATAGTTGTAATGGTGAAATTCCTTGCTTGAATGCTTGTAATGGTGAAATTGTTGTTGAATTTTTTTCCTAAAGGTATTTTATTGTAATTGATAATGTATTATCATGAAAAGATAATTGTTTAATTATGGAATAATAATGTTTTAAATTATATTTTATAGTGATTGATAAATCTATTATCAAATGAATTAATTATTGAATTGTGGAAAGTATTCTGAATTTTTAAATAAATAAGAAAGATATTATTTTTGAACAGAATTGTAAAAAGCAAGAAAATATGGTAAATGATAAAAGTGTGCACATGCATAGCTTGAAACTGGATTTTGAACAAGAAACTTTTTATTTTTCTTGATTTTTGTTTTTGAAAACTCATCCCTGAGATTTTATAGTGTTGGTTTTGATTTTTGGAAGTTAGTTCTTCATTTGCGAAAAAAAAAACTACTCTGAAAAAAAAGAAAAATTAATTGGGGGAAAAAAGATCCAATGGGGTTTTGAGGGAAGATTTGGGTTGAATGTGTCAATTTTGATAAGATATCAATTGGTTGGAGAAGGATTTTGTGGCGGCAAATGGGTGATCCTCAACACGTCAACATCATCGTCAAGCGTTGGACTTTGGGTGAGTTCTCCATCGTGATTCTCTTTAATTGATGTTTGTTAATTGCCAGCTTATGTCTATGTTGATCTAGCTTATTCTTCTTGGTAGAATGGTAATCTAGCTTATGTTATTTTGTACCTTGATCACACTCCTTTCGCCATTTCTTAAACTGTAGTATGAACGATGGCTTAGGGCGTTGGCTTAAGTGTCTGATTTTAAACATAGATGTCACTCAAAACAATAATGAATGTTGATTCAAGCTTGAGTTTTGTGTAGCCACGCCTATGGGTTTTAGCATGGTTGTAGTAGTTGATGCCTTTGTGCATGCATCTGCTTTGTGTTAGTACAATCATTTCCTTTTGCTACTTCCTTCATTTTGGTTGAAAGAGTCATTTTAATCTGCCATTCTTGGCTTGCAGATTTCGCCTCAAACTTCTCTTGGTCCTTCCACCCATTTATTTGATGCTTACAAATCATCCCTTTAGAGGATCATTGTTGTTCTTGTTTGTGTTTACCTTTTGGCCAATTCCTCTAGCTTCATCAATTTCCTTCTTTTTCTTATCAAAATGGGCAAAAAACTCTACTAAGGTTTCCTTGATCTGCAATTTTTTCTTCTTTTCACTTATGATCTTATGGTTGCATACTTTGATTTGAAGTATTCGATTTTTTTTGTTTAGGCATCCTTTATGATGGATTCATCCCTTTTATCTCCTTAGAGCCACAACTAGCATTATCCTTGTGCATTGAGTTTATGGTGTGGAGGGATTCAATTCTTTTAGCATGGTAGCCATTCCAATATATATTGAAGTCATTCATTTTCCTTGACTAGAAGCCCATCGATCTTAATATGAAGTTATTTGATTTCATGTTGAAGGCCATTCATTATGTTAAATTAAACTTAATCATTGCTCACTATACAATTTAATGCACTTCAATTATATATATATGTGTGTGTTGCTTCCAGATTATTATTTACTGTTGGCTTATAGATTATTGTAGCAAAATATTGGATGTGCACTATAAATTCATTTAATGATATGTTTATTTTTATATATATATATGTATGTGTGTGTGTGTATATATATATATAAACAAATATATGGGATATTGGGTTTAAAATTTTGTACTTGAAGACAATATTTTAATTCTGACGGCAACATTAAAATACAAAAAAATTATATGATGTCGATATATATATAATTACTTGTAATTGCACACACACATATATATATATATATATGTATGTGTGTGTGTGTGTACATGTATCAATGTATCTATTTCATGAGTTTATAATTAAAATGAAATTGTTGTGATAAAATAAGTATTAGTTGCTATAGAATATGATTACTTGGATTCCTCGATTATTTAAATGGTTACCCAATGGATGTTGAAATAAAATGTAATTGATTATTTTTAAAAGGTTCTTAAAGGATTAATACATTGATTGTATTCGTAAGGTTAATGATGTATTTGTTAACGTTCCTAATGTGGGTCTTTCTCTTCAATTAGTTTTGATTAAGGAAGATTTTACGTATTGAATTCAAGTGTTGAGATTTTGTGTTGAAACCTATTATGCTTTGAGGTTATGGGTAGATGGATTCTAATCTTCCAAATGTGGGGAAAGTATTCCTTATGTTGTTGACCTTTGTATTGGATATTTTGTGGGTTTAGCCTTGTACTTGGAAGTATGTTGTTCTATTGTTCTAGCATGGGATGGAGCTTTCCCCACTGGGTAATTATTCTTATTGGTTTGGTTGTTGTGCACTGGCTTACCCGTTTGTGGTTTTGAGGTCTTGTTTGTAGTAGGGAGTGCAGATTCTCATGGGAGCCAGATCCCTTAGTGGTCTCTTGGGTAACTCATGTGGAAGTTGAGTTAGTCAAGTGATAACCTAATAAATAGTTAGGGTGTGGGTAGAAATCACACTAATGAAATATAATGTATGCCTCTCTCATGGCTCAAGCGATTGTATAGGCTGGGATGAGACGAGAAGCCTTAGAATGGAAAATAAACTACCTTATTCGCAAGAAAGGTAAGTTGATTCTGCATGTGTAAGAATGGGGGTCGGGAATTGACTGAGGTTGCCAGGGTAACCCAGGATGGGGGTCGGTAACCTATCAAGGTCAGCATTGGGTAACCCATGTCGAGCCATGGGATGACACACTTCCCTTTAGCAACCATGTATGTTTGTAGTTCCCCATCATTGTTCTTGTACCTCTGGAAGTGATTTTTACTATGTTTTTGTCGTGTGGCCTTTCGAACTATGGAGTCATGTTTGCATTCTACACTTGTCTTTTTTTTATGTTGTGGGTCCTTTTGTCATCTCCTAGCATGCGGGGTGGACCTTAGGGTCCACATGGTCAGGTGGAATGTTCTATGCACCCATTGGGTTCCCCACCGAGGATCGTGATGTTGTAGAGTTGTACCAGTTGTAGTGGTTATTGAGCTTTTTAGTGTTGGTGAAATTTTTGGTGTTATGTTCTACTTTCTTTTCTAATGTACCTCATTATTCAATTATGGATTCCTTCCCATTGTTATAAGGGAAGATAGTTGTATTATGCATTCTTTATCCCATGTACATGGGTACAATGTTATGATATTTGGTTTGCATACATTGCACTTATGAAGTGTTGTATCTATGGAAATATTTATAATCATGTAATCTTTGGATTGGTGGTGTATTCTTATGACTAGTGTAATGGATGGATGTTGGATGTTATCATGTGATCATGCATATATATGTATGTGTATGGAATTATGAATGTATGGTTATTGTTCATTCTTTTATATAAGAGTTTAGATGAATGCATGTAGTTAGTCTTCATTGTTATGGGTTCGTATTAAGTTAGAACATTCACAACATAATGCAGTCATGTCACCCCATAGGACTAGTTAGGTGTTGTATATGAATGATTTCAATATTATAGTTGTATGGTGGTTTACATTTCATATTATTTATTCCTTAAAAAAATTGTGTTGTTATTGTTAGATGTTTAGTTGTCCTTTGGGGTATGCGTGGTGGGGTGTTACATTCAGCAATGAGTTTATTTTTAGTAGTGTGTTTATTTTTGTTATCTTGTGAATCTATTTAATGTTTATTGTTTATTTCCTATAATTCAATTGTGGGATCTAATTATTATCTATGTTAATTATTGATTACAACTATGAGTTCAATTTCTAGAATCATTACTATTGTTATTTCTATTACATTCTTTGTTGCATAAATATTGTTGTACTGCCATAGTCCTAGAAGCAAAACATAAACATTAATTTGATTTTCAATTTAGGTAGTTTAGGAATTCATTTTCATCCCCACTCACCTCATGAATCATAGCCCTTGTGCATATATCCATGACATCTTTCACAAATTTATGCCTCAAATTAACACTTAGACGAAGCTGAGTCTTATTATTAAATATTAAATCCTTCTTCTTATTTACCCCAGTTTTGACCTATCATTTTGGTGTCGTGATCAGGGAAAGGTGTCAAAGGCCTATTAAGTGAGATGAGATCGAACGAATGCGTTAGGATGAAATCTCACACAACTTTCGATCATTCCTAGGTTATTACTCCTAATTTGTGTTGTTTAAATCATATAGATGCATGATTAAAATTTGTAGGTAAATCTTAGGGATTAAAATTATTTTTATATCAACACCACTTGTTTTGAGTCAGTTGATAAGTAAATAAGTAATTTTGAAGAAACAAGATAAAAACACATTTATTTTGCAAGGTTAGCTCATACCTTTATTTATCTTTGTGTTATTAGCACTAATCAAGTAAAAATCTAAAAACTTACAGCCCACAAAAGAGAGAAAAAAAGGAATTGACCTTGTGCAGATCAAATAATGGTTGAATTATAGGAATTGAGGGAGTTTAAATTAATAATTATGTGAATGAATACAAGAAGGGAGAACTTCAAGGTGAGTATTCTACTTTTGAATTTCTTATTAACATTCCCATGGGTATTGCACCTATGAAAAATATTAACCAAAGTTACTATAGAGAAGATGCCATCTTCTGGATATCAAAGAAAAATGATGAGCTACTAGAAGACTATATGGAACGTTTCTTATTTATCCTGCAAAAATCTAAATATAACAAGCTAAATAAAGATTCCATCAAAATGATCTTTTTGAAAGGGATGACTGAAGATGTAATGCCCCTTTGAGGAACCTAGGGAACAACACGACACTAATGCTAAACAACCAAAATTCTTTTTAAAAAAAAATTAATAACATCATGTGATCAACAACCTAACATGAAAATTCTCGGGTTCCACAACTACACTACTAAAGTAAATAAACAACATAACACATCAAGTACCATATACAAAATCATGAGAACAATCATAACAAGATTACATTACATCAGGAGTTACTTTACAAGTTCCTTTACAATAAATGAGATTGTGACAAATATCGATACATCACAAGGGGTAGTACATTGAAACCTCATGCAACATCATGATTGAGTACAATAAAGAATATGAACAAGAATAGTTGATGACCAAGTCCATGAGCTCGTCCAACAAACAATCACCATGAACAATGTGTATCCAGGATCCTGCCAAGAACAAACTCGTCTCGAATAGTATCACCTGCAGGGGACCCAATGGAAGAAATGGAATGTTCATCCCAACCATGTGGAACCCAAAATCCCACCCCTCGCGCTAGGAGATAGTAATAGGTCCTCAAGTCAAATAGACATCAAGAAGAGATAACATAAAACACGTGGTCAAAATACATGACATCACAATGACATGACAACTGACATACTCCTAGAGGAAACAATACAATCACAAGTGACACTACACAAGAGACCCAATAAATATACAAGGATAGGAGTGTCATCACATGAACATAATAGATTACCTTGGAGAATCTTCCTAGGTTACCGGTCCTCAACCCAAGTTACCTTGGCAACCTCTTACAATTTCTAGCCCCTATACAAACTTATGTGGCATCGAAACATTTCTCGAAAAGACAAATTGTTCGATTAGCCATTCCAGGCCATATCAACCTACCCTTAGTCTATACAAGCACTAAGGCATAAGCCGAGGAATTACATTATCTCAATTAGTTATGAAGACCACACAACCCCCCAGTACATTAATGAATGTTTTCACTTATTTACCAACTTCTGAGAGGTTACCCATGCAACCACTTCCAGATCCGACCGCTAATGGAAGCCACTCCTCCTATGGTACAAATTCTCAAACTGACAAGACAATGAAACCAACATGCATGCAAGAGAGATCATCATCCTCATAGACCCAAAATAGTTGGAATCACACCATGATATATATACAACTCAATAACACCGCTAAACATGCATGGCAAGTCTTTCACGAATGAACACATTTCCGGGACATGAAATTCAAAACGTCCAAAAATAACATGACATGAACACTTAACGTGCATGAATCACATTCTCACATTTGAAGTAATACAAGAATATCCATACAACACTAGCCATGATTACAAATCAAAACTATTGATTAAAGCCTCTAGAAGACGATACCCTAAACAATATATCTCAATACATGAAGAAAACATAGACTTTAAAAAGAGATATTAATTGATCATAGTTAACAAGTCTCATTCAAGATTCCCCAATCATACATGTCTTACTTAAAACATCATGAGCTCTTTAATCGATAAGACAATACATTATTCCATAAAAGCTGATATTCAATTCACAATCCTAGAATGATAAAATTAAGCTTTTACAACCTTATTAACTAGACCCATATAATCATTACAAATATTTAAGACATTGCATCCCTATCAATTAACAATACAAATTTATTGAAATTTAAAGGTCATTTCAGAAAGTATAAGAAGGATTTAACATAAAATACTTAATTACATATGCATATATGTCATCATTTTAAGTATGATCAAGAATTAAACAATGACAAGTATTCAATTTTATTTGTGACTAATACTATCTATTCTCACTTATTTGATGAACTATACTTTATAAAAAAAACAAGGATCTTAACAAAAGGTCTTACTCTCTTTTACTATATTATGACTTCTATTACTATATAGACAAAAGAATCTTTAAATACTAGAATCACCATAATCGATAAACATCTTATCCTATAAAGCCAAAGATATAAGTATAAATTCGTATGGGTAAACTTTAACCAAAACTTAAAATCACGAACTTAAAAGATTGTCAACACAATTTATACAGTGAACTAACAACCACTTCTCATCGCTCCACTCAGAGAAGATAAGGATGACAATCGGTTATTGCATGCATATAGTCAAACAAGACAAGAAAATTAAGAACGGTTCTAACATGAAAGATGAAGCATGCAAATAATCGAGCAAGATGAACAAAGGTACTCGCATGCTTCCACAAATTTGGCTCAGATTAGCGACACAAAGAACAAGATAAAGAATCAATAGAGATTCTTATGCTACGCAAGAATGCAAAAAGATGTGATAGCACTCCAAGCGGTGAAATTGAAACATTCACAACTCAAAATAATTTAAGGTCAATATCAACATTAAATGGATAATGCATTAGATGTATCCCCATTAGCGCGCAGTTACAATTTGGAGAACGATATCCCACTGATCTATTGCAAATATAAAGAAAACATGATACAACATAGAGACAAGCAACTACCATGATCCACAACCGACCTGACAAGAGTAGAGATGAGACTCACGGAGCAAAGAGAGAATACATGCAGTCCAAATATGTCCAAACAAAAAGAGTAAGGAGACAAAAATAGTCGATGCCATGCGCAAAGCAAACAAACCTGTTAGTTTATCCATAAGGCCACGACTAGAAGAGAACAATAATGATGCATGCAAATAAAATACACATTCCTGACTACACAGCTGACCATGCATCCAAGAGGACAATATTTGAATAGAGATAGATAAACTATAAACTCAGGTGCGAGAGGTGAAAGAAGACCACAATGCAAACATCAACAATTTCCTTACCATCTTCGGTATGTGGCATCAAAATAGCTAAGGACCAAAGTATTACCAGTATAAATGAATGATACCGCCACTTCCAATATGCAAGGATAAAATAACATAGTATCCTATATAGAGATCATAACACCAAAGCATAATCATGCCCTAGCCAAAAGATCGAGTACTTACAGAAGATGACTATACCGATAGGGCCAAGTGAAAGAATCACGGAGGAAAACATAGAGAAGTATAGCCGATTCACGGCCAAGGATATGTATAATCTGCTCCATAAGAAATGTAAAATTAACCAGAAGACTATCGCTCCACCAAGAGTATACAAGTATCAATATAGAACCAAAGAAACATAAGACGAAGATATGTATATAAGTCAGATTTCAATACTTCCCAGGCATCACCGATTTGAAAGGGGAACGTTAAGAGATAAGAAGAAATGGCTTTACCAAGAATGCATTCATTAAGCATGCATGCAAATAGCCAATACCTTATGCGTACTACCAATAAGAGACCCAAATCAGATGCATGTTTTTTAATTCACACCAAAGACATGTGTTTGGTAAAGCAGAATTGGGATGGTGCATGCATAAGGTAAAAACATCTATTGATACCGAATACAGGTACAAATCAACTTAATACAGGTATATGATTGAATAGTAAACATTCTCCAGTAATAAAGGTTTTATTTAATCCTTGGACTGATAAAGGGAATTCAAAACATTTCCAATAAAGATTAAAACAAACTGATACAAAGCTAAATTCTTGTCGATATTCATTTCATAGATAATTTCTTTTCAACTTAATCAAATTTCACTAACGATGTTCTTGTTTTCTTTGTTTATACGGATTTCAAATAAATTGACACAAAATTCAGCAACAAATCACAGCAACTAACAATTCTTTTTTTTTCAACTAAATTTTCAAAGAAACAACATTACTAAGAGGAGAACCTGGTGATCCTTTTCCAAAAACCGACGAGTGACAAAACTAAGCACAAATCTTCAAACCCGGTATCCCTTTTAATCCGAGCACAGACCTCCAGATTTGCAATCCTACAAGTTTTCAACCAAAGATAGAAAATACAGAGATAAATTTTTTCCAAAAACTATCGTGCGAATAATCAGCTAGTTCAACTTTTCTAACATCTTCTTCAAAACATGATATTTTTGCAAATTTTATTCACAACAACTTGTTCAATGTTGAAAACATCAAGATTGTGCATTCGTATTAGTTTCAACTAATTATCCTTCCACAAATAATATATTATAATAATTCACAATTAATTTCTCAATATTCTAAAAATAACCTTTAACTTTAAAAAAAATCATTCATAACCTTAATTAAACAAGGAAATTAATAACTAATCATATCGATACCATCAATTTAAATCATTTAATTAATCTAAATAAAACATTATGAAACATGACAACATAACATGATGTGACAAACAATGAATAAAACAACAAAATGAACAACAACAAGACAGATGGGTACAAAAGTGATACTTGTTCTTTCCAGAATGATGGCTCATGATAGAGGACTAGAAAACACTCAGACTTGATGAAGTAGGTGGAGTCAATGCTTGTACCTAAAAGCTACATCAAACTGCATGGTCAACCATAGCAACACATATATATATCAAAAGACACACCGTGAAAAAGAATCGCAACATAACAAGACACTCATGGATGAGTACTGCTACACTATCTCCTTCACCGAACTGACATTAAACATAAAATCTAACATCAGTTACATCATAGTACCATCATTAACATTCAAGAATATTATATACACCATAATAATGTCATCTCATGAATGTAAACAGAGGATCATAAGGTAAAGTGTATCATCAACTAAGTTTCACAATAGAAAATATAATCCATGACATAGTACATCAAAGTAACATAGTCTCAAAATTAACGAATGACTAAAAGCAACTCTAAAACAACTGAAACAACAATGTCATCTGGAGGGTCACTATAGAAGAAATCCTACAAGCTTTGAATCCCATGTGTACTAGAGTTGTTTCAAAAAAATTATTTGATTACATTTCTATTTTGTGCAAGAATTAATCTTGGTTCATGATGCAGAGGAATTTGAACAAAAGGAAAGAATAAAAGGAAGAACAACTTCTAGCTATGTGCTACCCAACTTGTTTCAAGAAGAAATAATTATGTAGATTCCATGTTGCTCAAGGAAGGGAGACCAATTTGAAAAAAAATCAACACTATCCATGGCAACCACATGATATGAATCATCAATGGTTCCCACCTCAACACCCATGGGTAGGAAACCAACTATTACTTGAAAAAAATGGTGATATTCAACACCTACAACAAAATTATTCAACACCAATTAATCCTTCTCCTAGGTGTCTAGAAAATACAGAGTTAATTTCTTCACAATAGGAGATAACGTCTCTTAAAGCAACAATAAAAGATCTACAAATGTGTGCCAAATATGGAGATGATGAAACATTGCATATTTCTGTTGCAAATAGATTTGGACCTGTGTATGAGGAAGGGACATTGACAACACTATCTTTAATCCATGCAATAAGTCACATAGAAATTAAGGAAAACCCAGATCAATCTGTAGCTTCCTCTCATGCATTCAATGGTGAGAATCATCTTGTAGCAGCACCAAGTACAAGAATGTACGCCTCTTATGGTAAGAATCAGTTCAAAGAAATTGAAAGGTATGTACCTTCTTGTCCAAACCAATATGCAAATGTCTCTCCATCCCTTGATCTTAGCAAGATAATGCTACCTGTAGAGTTAACAATAACATTTGAGGAATGTACATTTTTAAAAGAGGACACACCTATAGCAATTTTTTCTACCTCAATTAATGAGGAAGAACATACAACTCTTGATAAGGAGCAGCAAAAAATAATAGTTTCCCTCACAACAATTGTTTCAACATTCATGGAGGAGACATATCAATCTAATAAAGATGAGCAACAGTCTGTAGTAGTTTTTGTTACATCTATGACTATTTCTCACACATTTCTTATTTAGGACTGGAAAAATGCTCTTAGAGATCAACTCACAGCCACTGATATTTCACATTTTGGTGAGAAGAAACTTCCACCATATGAATTTTCACTCATTGATGAGAAAGGATCAATTGAAGAAGCTATCATAATATCTTCTATGCCTTAGATTGCAAATAATATTCTGGGTTTTGAAGAAAAATTTGTGCCTAGGTATGTCGATAAAATTGCACATGTTGACAAAAATAAATGATTTGTAATTGAACACACTCAAGAATTACAGGGATTAATTCTCATCCCTATTAAAAATGAGCATCTAACAAGAAAGGACATGTATGAAGGAGAAAATTATGCAGCTATTAGGGGAGATATAGAGCTCGTGATAATCACTTCATTTGATAAAATAAATTGGTATGTCATTAAAGAATTCCTTTTAATAAGCAATTATATTTTTACAACGATTATTATTATCATTTTTGATAGAGGTAAACATGATGTATTAATTTTTAATACACTATGTGAAAATAATAATTGGCATGTAGAAAATGCTTTTTTACATGAAAAAATAGGAGGAAAACATTTTTAAAAGAGGGGAAAACAACATTTTGAGAATGGGAAAAATGTGGGAAAATTTGCATAAATCTTCTTCAGCAATGAAGAATTTGAAGGCCGCAGAAGAAGGAAAATGTGCTTGGCTCTGCCCTGAGACCCCACAAGGGGCACTGCCCCTTAACCCCGCTAGGGATTGCCGCCCCCAGACCCTCGCTTTCAAATTTAAAAACAAAAGAAGAAAATGGTGGGGGAATCACGTTGAAACAAAGTGATGTTTTTATACCCCCTCTATCTAAAGAATGCAACTTAGCTTATCATTATCTTCCATTACCATTGTCACATACATTTCTTATAACTAAGCAAGAGCAAATAATTGATTTATTTTTAGAACAATGGAATTTTAAAAATAAAAATTTGACCATTGGTTGTTCTAATTGTTGCAAGGAAGAAGCTAAGTGCACATACCAATTTGTTTAAGAAGACATGGTGAAGGAGATAGATGTCGTAAGTGAGCCTTAACAAAACAATGGTGAAAGTGAATAAGTATCCTTTGTAACCCAAGGGCAACTTCATACATCTAAGTTGGAAGATCGAGGTATGATTAATGATTTTAACTTGTCTTATAATTCTATTGGATTAAAAGAGACAACATGTTTCTTCATAAAATGCTTCTAAATCTAGTATGTATGGTGAATGGAAAAAATCTCCATACTACTAAGAATGAAAAAGGTGAATGATCACAACAACCTTAATACCCATCATTACCATCTTCATTACCATCTTACTTAATTCCACCTGTTGATGGTCAAATTGACACAACATGTAGACAAGATGTGATCACCTTACCTCTCCTGAAAAAGACAAACGATCATTAAATCGATCACCTTCCAAGGTCCTAGATGTTGGGTCACAATGTACTATTTTTTTGAGTGGTCAATGAGGCTATAATGTTCAAGGGGCCTGCTAGTTATTGATATTTTTGGTTACTGCAAGATCAAACTTCTATCTAAACCTACTCTAATCGGGGTATAAAAAAAGGGAAAAAGATAGATCAGGGATGCAAGAGAGATAAGAATGTTGATTCATTTCGTTAACCAAACTTGTTACTCTTCAAGGAATTCCTAAACTACAACTGCAAAACAAATCAACCTGTAATCAATACAAAGTTGAACATTCATTCATAGTGCAAACTTTAAAAGTAGATCCCAAATCACAATTTGAACAAAAGAAAAGATAAAACTTCATTCCTTGAAAAATTCAAAATCAAATGATTAACACAACGAATATCATTCCAGAGAACAACTTAAAGTGGGTCTAAAATATGTTTTCTTCTACTGTTGTGAAACAGATAAACAACATTTACAAATTTGGCAAGCTTCACCAGTGTAGAAAAACCAATAGCTTTGAGTTAACTTAGCTAAACTAAGAAAATCAAAAAAATGTATCATCTATCCTAAGTACTGCTAAATTTTAATCAGCTCTAACAACAAAATGTCTAACTCACTTTCCTAAATTTCTAACCCCTTCAAATGAGCTCCATTTGACCATTAATAGAGCTCAGCCAATTCCATAATTTCTGCTAAAATAGTTCATCAAAAGTTGTAGTTTTTCTCGTGCATAAGTTTTCTATAAAGATAACTTTTCATTTTCAGCTTTTGTTTGATTTGGGTTGACTTCAGTTCACAATTACAATTTTTCAGTTTCAACTTGGAGTCCTTTGTCTTGCATGATGTAGATTAGCATCCTTTCCATAAATTTCTCCAAGTAGGGACCACAAAGAGTCCAGTTCTCTGCAGTTTGATGATTCTTTTCATAAAATCTCTCCTTTTTGTGTGTCAAATTTGTAAATCATCATGTTGAAATCCATTATCTTTTCCAATCCACAAAAGTACCTGAAAATAAAAATGCACCTTAATTAATCAATAAAATTAATATACTTATTAATTAATTTCAAAAATCAATCAATTTCAAATTATTTCAATTGAGCATGAATATAATAAATTCTAAATTTTCTCAATTAAAATAATAAGTAAATCCACTTTCAAAATCAATGTCATTTTAAACTGATAAAATAAAACAACATTAAAAGTAATGTTGTGTGGATTTAGAATTTTGGCATCATTTGATTCCTCAAATTCAGAAAGACACTTGCACATTAAAGTGAATGGGTATGTGCAGGATCATGATGGGCCAAAAAGTCTTGATATGTAAGTGATATGATGGCCCATGTGGCTGACGAATTTTTTCCTACCCAAAATTGATGAAATGAAAAGGGTTTATAAAGGATATTCTTAGCTTTCCACCAATATAAATTATGCTTTACTTTGAATTTAATAAATAATTATTATTCATTTTCTATTTGAATTATGACTAAAGTTTTGATTGATAGGTTGATTGAAAAACATCTATAGCTTTCACACAATATCACATTTTTTGAATCTGAAACATGTGTCACATTCTATGCTTCACATAGTATAGGATTAAAAAAAAGTTGAATTTCATGAAGTTTTGACCAAGTTAAGGTAGTTAGACATACAAGGTTTTATATATTTTTTGAGTTGTAATAAAAAAATCATAATTAATTATTTAATTGGAAAAAAATTACAAAAAAATATGCATCACATCGGAACATGAGTCCTCTACTTATATCTAAAATCTTATAAAACATATTATCATTTTATTGTGGTTAGGGTGGTCAGACAAACACCTACTTCTAATTTTTTCCATGAAATTTAAGTACTACTACATTGAAATTTCAAATTTTCACCAATTTTTATTTTTATTTTTAAATTTCCCTAGTAGTTTAGAAACTACATTAAATTTTCTATAGATTTTATTCTTACATAATTTTGAAATAATATAGATAACTTATTCAAATTTTTACATCAAGTTGCCTAACTCTGATTTTCTCAATTTTCATTGCTAGTTAAGGGCCTTTTTTTCCATGATGGTCCTGCACATACCCGAATACATAATTAATCAATTGAATTAATGATTTATAAATAAAATAATTAATTCAACAACTAATTAATTATCTTTATGGATGAATGGATTAATCATGTTTTGTGCACATATTTTGTAAATATTGCATCCATAAAATGATATTAAATTTCCCTTGCAAGGGAAATCATAAGCAAATGTTAATGACACTAAATCTCAACAATAGTTGCCTCTTGTGGCCTATCAACATAAGTGTTTTGTCTATAAATGGCAGTGGCACTTCCAATATCCTCTATACTTGACCTTCCTTGTCTTAATAGAACCATCTAGATATCCATTGTATAGCTTTTTATTTTAATTTTTCATTGGATATGCTTCAAGGGTCTCAATGGGACTAGTTCTTGAAGAAAAGCTATGAAATTTATGTGATGAATCTAGAGCAAGTTATAGAAAAGAAGCTTCCAACCATGTTTCTCTGTCATTTGGTAATAAAATTTGTTTCTCATCCTTAGAAAGAGTTCTAAACTCTAAAAAATGAACATATCCAAGTGTTACAATACCATCAATTTCCTTTCTATGTCAATTCATTCCAAGACTTTGAGCTAAACAAGAAAGACCCTATTCACAGGGTGAGACTAATTTAGAAAATGACAATTCATGGCTGCTGTGAATATTCTAGCACATGGAGTTTTAGTTGTTCCATGAGGACCATAGAACACATAAATTCAAAAAACATTTCCCTTTAACTACAACATTAATAAGAGCTTGAGTTACCAAAATCTTTCTTGTCGATGCTTTGCACATCATGCCCTTGTGTATGCTTCTTGATTTGCACGTTTGGAGAGATAGCATTTTCTAAATTTTTAAAGATCTCTCTTTTTCCGATATGTGCCTTTCTGTAACATTGCATTCTAAGAGACCACATATTTGCTAAGGCATTCTATCATACAATTCTCAGCCTTGTTTATGCTTCTCCATTTTTTGTGATCATTCTGCAATCATGGAATTCCATGAGATGACATCACTTTTATTTTTCCTTCCACAACCTTTCTCTCAGCTTGACATTTTGTATGCAATGTCTCTTCATTTTCTTGAATGTTTCCAAAGCCCGTTTGATGAATGCACTTTGTACACACCCTCTGCAATCATTTGATTCCAAGCACTGAATCCCCCTTTAATTTATCAAAGGCTCAGTACAGATCCTTTCAATAAATCCACGTTTGTACATATCTTGCAATATTGTGTTCCATGGAATGATGTTTCTTTTAAGGCATGCTTCCTTGAGGGATTTGATGAAACAATTCACCAGCCACGCCTATTTATATGCTTCATTTTGCATATAAATTTAATGGGTAATTGCAACTACAATAGTTGAAGCATTTTTAATAAATCATTTGTGACTATTCAATAGTCCTCATATTTCCACAGAACACGCTTCTATCGAGGCATTCTTAAACAGTGTGCGGCTTCTATTTGTGCTTCCATGTCTAATATCTGCCAAAGCATTTGCAATGGTCATGAAGAAGTTGTTTAAGGCTTTCGAATTCATCTTTTCAGCTGCCAATTGCATTTTCTCAGAGTTTTTTGAGGCATTAGGTCAAAAAAGTCACAGTCATGCCTATGCTTCCACATTTAACATGCATGTCTAACGAGGCAGTTGGAATCTCAACATTTTGACCAAAAACTGCTTTCATTGCTACGTTTTAATGGTTGTCCATACACTTAAGAGAAGAATCTGTCGGAGGTTGTGGAATATGGCCTTACACCGTAGGATTCACTTGTTTAGAAGTTTTAAATTCTTTTCATGAAGTCCATTTTCGGCATATGCTGCAATATTTTTATGAAACCACACCATATCATGCTTATTCGTTATTATCTAAAGCATGTCACCAACAACTATCACACCTTGTCAAACAATTTTATGCTTTATGTTCTTCGCTTCGATGAAACTCCATGAGGTCATGTATTCTTGAGGGGCATTTTATCAAACAGTCGATTTGCCTTGTCTATGCTTGCCCATTTTGCATCTATGTATCTGAATTTTGCATTTTATGTCCACACAGCAACTGCAATATCAAATATCATTAATGTGCCCTTTGATTCGGTGAAATAATATCTCTTTGGGGCATCTTCCTCAAACATGTAGTGCTCTCTTCCTATGTTTCAACTTTGGCGACTATTCATGATGCTTCCACATTTCTTTGCAGCGTTATGTAAACCAATTCATAATGCCTTGCTAGGAGAGTGGATCAGCGGAGGTCTTGATTTTGCGACATGGTCGGAGGCGGGAACAAGAAAAAACTTACCCGTGAACCTTTAATTGTAGTGTCGATGGTTCTCCCCAAACCCGACATCTGAAGACCCTCTTTGACATTTCTCATTATCCTTCTTTGATTTTCCCTATAATTCATCTTATGACTGGAAATCTTTTACATCCTTTACGCTAAATCCATATTGTGCATCGCCTATAATAATTGCATCCCTTATGGTGACATCTCTTTGAGGGAGGTGATCAGAAGTTTTATTCCACACAAGACTCCTCCTTGAATCTTCACTATGCACGGGATTAGGACTAGATGAGTGTGGGATCCTAAACTTGCGGAGTGCGGGAGCGAGACAAACGCAGACCCAAGACCATTTTAGTGCATGGTTCCAAAAATTTTCCCAAACCCAAAATCTGACAAAAGTAGTTGTGTGTGGGTTTGCGAATCAAGATGAAACTGAAACATGTACATTTTTTAGTTTTTGAATTGAGTTCCCTCCCAAACTAGAATTCAGAAAGAAGATTTATTAATTTGTTTCCAAACCCCTTATGTGTGTGTGGAAATTTCGGAAGTTGAAGATTATTTTTGTGGGGTTGGGGACTCTTTTCTTATTATTTTTATAAAAACCTTTGCATTTCTAATGTTTTCTATTTTTTTCTTTTATTTGATTTTTAGAGTTTTAAATCTTTTAAAATTAAAAGATTTATTTTATTTTCTTTAAGATTCTTTTTGATTTTATGATTTTTTTGAACAACTATTTTTAAATAAAAATACTCATTTATTTAAAATATAAAAGATCAATTATTATTTTACATTTATTTAAATTTTAAAATCTTTTAAAAATTATTTATTCTTAAATTTTAACTTTATGAATCTTTTTAAACTTCTAAAGATTTAATTTTACTTAAAATTTTAAAAATAAATTTATTTATTTTACTTTAAATTTTCTAATTTTTGGCAAAAGAATAGAAATACTAGAAGCATTGATGTTATACATGACATACAAAATGTGAAATCAATATTTAATTTGATGACATCTACTCCAAAGACCAATCAAAATAATGAACAAAACATCAATCAAAGTGTGAATCAAAACAATAATCTGAACAATGGAAAATCTAAACCGTAATCATATCAAAGATCATTAAATCGATGAAGATTCACACCATTGGGACAAAGACTAGAATCAACAATGAGAGAACTTATTGCAAATGGAATTATCACCTTACTTGAAGCAAGAAATTGGGAACCAAAAGTAAAACCATCTTGGTGGAATGACGCAGACTATTGTAACTTTCACAAAAACCAAGGACATAAAAAAATGACCGTATGTAGTTAAAAAATCTATTTTAGGATTTGATTGATAGTTAAAAAGGTATTTGTAGAAGGAAATCAAACTAACAATGATCATATTGCATTTAAGGATCCATTACCAAATTATGAAAAGAAACGTGTTGTTGATTCCACTTTATAAGACAATGAGGGTCACTTGAATACTCTATCACAACAATTTCAAGAAAAGGTCTAGTTAACTGATAAAATAATGGGAAAATATTCCATTAGGCAATCACTATGTCTGTCATAGTTGTTGCCATCTCCAAAATCATATGGGAATCCATCAACAACAACACATCAATCATCACAACCTACCACAATTTTGGATGAAAGATTTATAAAAGAAGGTACTCTAGAAGATGAATCAGAAGACAAGGCAATCCTCAATTAGCTATACAAAGAGGAAGAAGCATCAACATAAAAAAATATAAACATAAAGACATATCAGTATGGAAAGGGTAAATCTATCTTAGATAAAATGGGGTATGAAGGACAAGGCCCTATTGGAAAAAGAAAGGAAGGGACCATAGAACCCATTCAACATCACATACTTCAGCTAAAGGAAATATAGGACTGGGTTATATAGAGGAAGCAAAACAAGAAATGACTCATAAAACTTTTATCTGATGTATCATAAATAGAGATAGAAATTGATTTCATAAAATAATATGCACCCACACATGAGGAGAGACAAAGCTTGGGAACTAGACCACTTGTATTTGAATCACAAAATATCAATGACTCAAGTGAGAATGGACAGACATCGAGTGGGCTAGATGACTTGGCGGAAAGTAATATCGTAGACCTTGACATCACTATTGATAATCCTGACAACATAACTATTGGAACCCTCACTGCTATTGAGCTTAGTCAATCTGATGACTTTTTACCCTTTGTACATCCTGAACTTATCAACTGGGAACCAAGTGAACCTATCAATGTACCCATCTTTGTGCATGATGTCACTATCATTAATTTTCTTTGTTCGAATGACCCTAACAAAATTTCTAATCATAAATCTCATAACGACGCATTTAATTAGGAGGGTGTCAAATCTTTCAGTTGCAAAAATGAAAACAACAATAATGGAACTAATGGTGAAAACCATTTAATGGCAGCATTAGATCTCGAAAAAGTAAAAATAAAGGACGCACCTGATGATGAAAACCTCTCTGAGGCATTGAAAGATGGGGGATTTTACACCCTTCTAGAGAATTAGCATGAAATGTCATCAGTACTGGTGGAGCCTACACAGTCTATAAATATTGGCACAACAGAAAAAGTAAAGACTTTACATTTGGCAACATCTATGACAAAACAAGAAAAGCCAAAAAATTTCAAGTTATTTGAGGACATAAGCATTAACTTTGCTTGGTCATACTCTGATATGCCAAGTTTAGATCCAAATCTCCTAATGCATCATTTATCTCTACCATTTTGGATAAAACCTATGAAACAAAATCTAAGGAAAATGCATCCACATATCACCTTGATGGTAAATCCTAAGCTGAAAAAGTTGTTAGATGCAGGATTCATCAGGTCTATAGATTGTGTTGAGTGGATATCTAATATTGTGCCTATATCTAAAAAGGATGATAGTATCAAAATATGTACTGACTTCAGAGATCTCAATAAGGAATGTCCAAAGAATAATTTTCCTTTACCAAACATTGACTTCATTGTAGACTTAATAGTAGGACATGCCATGTTAACAATAATGGATGGATTCTCTGGTTACAATCAAATCAAGATAGCACCAAATGATCAAGAGAAAACAACATTCACATGTCCATGGGGAACTTTTTGCTAGAACGTCATGCCCTTTGGGTTGAAATATGTAGGGGCCACATATCAGCAAGCAATGACCAGCATCTTCCATGACATGATGCATACCTTTATGGAGGATTATGTGGATGATATATTAGCAAAGTTGTATACCAGAGATGGGCATCTAAAGATCCTGGATAAGATATTTACCAGATTAGAGAAGTTCAAGATCCGATTAAATCCTTAAAAAAATGCCTTTCGTGTTACATCAACTAAACTCCTAGGATACATAGTTTCAGAGAAGGGTATCGAAGTGGATCCCGCCAAGGTCAAGGCTATAATGGAAATGTCACCACCAAAGAATATCAATCAACTAAGGTCTCTACAAGGTAGGGTACAATCAATCAAGAGGTTTATCTCCTAGTTAGCAGACAAAATTCATCCATTCAATCACTTGTTACATAAAAATGTCTTGTTCAAATGGGATCAAGGGTGTGAAACAACTTTCAATCAAATTAAACAATATCTTATGTCACCATCCATACTCATGCCACCTACAAAAGAGAGACCATTGATACTATGCATTGCAACAACTGACGTTTCTTTAGGAGAATAATTAGAACACGCAGATCCTGAGGGAAAGGAACAAGGTGTTTACTATATTAGAAGGACTCTGAATGGCTATGAAATAAATTACACCTTCATCGAGAAAGCTTGTTTGGCGGTGGTATTTGGTACCCAGTAGTTATGACATTACATGTTGAGTCACACAGTCAAGCTCATAGCAAGGATTGATCCATTAAAATATCTACTCAGCAAGTCTACTTTAACAGGGAGACTAGCCAAGTGGGTGATGATGTTAAGTGAGTTTGATATCTAGTATGTGGATAGGAGAGCCATTAAAGGTCAAGTGATTTCCAATTAGTTAGCCAAAGCTCCATTAACCGATGATCATCTTATAAAAATTGAGTTTCCTGATGCAAACATTCTTACTATGACAACACAACAATGGATGCTTTATTTTGATGGGTCATACACACAACGGGGGTCTAGTGTGGGAGTCTTGTTTGTTACACCTCAAAGACACACCATCCCAAGGTCCTCTATACTCATGTTTTCATGTACCAATAATGTAGCTGAGTATGAGGCACTAATCATTGGCATCAAGGTAGCAATTGAATGGAAGATCATAGAGCTACAAGTATATGGAGATTCACAATTAGTTATTTATCAAGTAAATGATGAATATCAAATGAAAGATGAGAATTTAATGCCATATAAAAATTTGATTGATGATCTCAAAAAATACGTTGTGGATATCAATTTTGAACAGATTCTAAGGGTAGAAAACAAAGCTGCAGATGTTATGGCGATAATTGCTTCTCTCTTACAGTTTCCAGAAAAACATGGTCGTTATGAGTTTATGGTAGAACAAGTGTCTAATCCTACCTATGATAATCTGAAATGTCAAACCATATGCAATTTAGATGACGTTGAATCCTCAATCTATGGAAAGACCTATGCTTACCTAAAAGACAATATCCTTCCTCCCGATCTATCCAAAAACTATAAATGCAACTTCATCCACCAAATTTCTTGATATACCTTAATGGCTGATATACTTTACCATCGAGGTCTAAATGGCACTCTTCTTCGGTGTCTAGAACATAATGAATCTGAGACAACCTTACGTGAGGTCCATGAAGGTATTTGTGGAACTCATTCAAGTGGAATAACTCTAGCCAAGAAACTCCTTCATTTGGGGTATTATTGGCTGAACATGGAAAAGGAGTCTTATCAGTATGTTAAGAAGTGTCAGAAGTGTCAGAAACATGGTAACCTAATCTACACACTAGCACAAGAACTGCAACCATTTACTTCAACATGGCCTTTTTGTCAGTGGGGACTGGCCTTGGTAGGAAAGATTAATTAGTCTTCATCTAATAGACACAAGTTCATAATCACATCCACATAATACTTTACAAAGTGGATAGAAGTGATGCCTTTAACAACAATCACTAGGAAGCAGATTTCTTCTTTCATACTGAATTACCTCATCTGTCGGTATGGCATACCTCAGTCCATTGTCACAGACAATGGTAGAAATTTTAAAAATCATGATGTCCAAGAACGATATGAAAGGTTTCACATGTAACATATTTTTTCAACGTCGTACTATCCTCAAGGAAATGGTCAAGTAGAGGCCTCCAACAAAACAATACTAAAAATTCTAAAGAAAATGGTCAATGATGTTGGGCATAATTAGCACTGTCAACTAAACCCTGCTCTATGGGCATATCGAACTAGCATCAAAACACCTATAGGAGCCACACTATATGCCTTGGTATATGGATCAAAGGCCATAATACCCATCGAGGTTGAGATTCCATCACTTTGTGTGTCATTGAAGGGAATTATACCAAATGAGGATTATAGGGTGTCTAGACTTCAAGAACTAGAATTGTTGAATGAACATCATCAACAAGCTATCAATCATTTAAAGGCATACCAATAGAGAATTTCCAAAATCTATAATCATAGGGTAAAGCCTAGATTCTTTCAGGTTGGTGACCTGGTCCTAAAGGAAAACCCTATAAATCAATAGGACAAAAAAAAGAAAGGGAAATTTGAACCTAATTGGCTAGGTCTTTTTGTTGTCATATTTGTCTATGGATTAGGAGCCTATCAACTATCAACACCTGAAGGGGATCTATTCAACAAACCTATCAACAGTATCCATCTTATAAATTTATACACCTAAATCACCAAGTGCATGGTTCAAGTCTTGGTAAATAGTTGCCTTGATGAAAACCTAGCAAATAAGCATCTTGTTGATAGAAAAAAATGAAAAATGGAAAAATACAAATAAGTCATAAAATCTGAAAAAGTGCAATAAAAACATGTGGTAAAAACCTGGAAATAGGTTCTACTTGTGATTTAAACCAGCAGTTCCATATATTAGAGGCATGTCCTGGTCATTCACTTTCACCATCATTTCGATTTAATATCATATCATTGCAAACATGGTCGTGTCTCAACCTCGCTTGGGGGCAAAATCTTGAACTCACTAGGGGCAATAAAAATGAGCCTAAAAAAATAGGAAAACAACAGTATGGAACCTCAATAAACATAATGATCATAGTGGAAGACAACGTTAAACATACATCAAACATCAAAACATTTCAAGAACTCAACCATTCATATCAAACAGCTAAAATCATAATCAAATCAAGACAAACTTTAGGGGGATGATATTCTTTTGAATTATGAGTTTATTACTATATGCTTGAATGATCTGTTAGTGTAATTAATTAATTAATTAATTATTACACTAGCATAAGTTAACTTAGGTTTTAATTAATCATATTAGTCCTAAGTTGCATTTAATCATTTAATAAAGTTGTTGAGATAAGATTCCCTTCTAGAAGATGAGTTGTCTTTTCTAGAACTTATCTCCATCTTGTTATCATTCCCTAGGTAGTTGGTTAGGGTTTCTTGTTGTCACATGAAGTGTGA
Organism: Sequoiadendron giganteum; assembly: GCA_007115665.2. Classification (NCBI taxonomy): domain Eukaryota; kingdom Viridiplantae; phylum Streptophyta; class Pinopsida; order Cupressales; family Cupressaceae; genus Sequoiadendron; species Sequoiadendron giganteum. The sequence goes on along the minus strand of CM021105.1, from coordinate 103,634,111 downwards.
TTTGAACACTTGGCAACATCCTTTTCATTCTAGGTTTAGCACTTGCCTATATAATCAGGCATATGTACTCTTTGTAATTCATCTACATATCAATCCATCTATACTTTCTTTGTGGTTGAATATTTCTTCAAACCCTTGTTTGTTTTCTGCATCCATTCTTTTCCTTGTGATAGGTATCCATTTGTATGCAGGTGATCTTGGAGTCTGAAGTTGGTTTTGACAACTTCTACATAGTATCAGAGCAGGATCTGCTGTAGCTTGTTCAGTTCTTGAAAGAATTAGAGATCTAGGTTTTGGTCGCATCAGATTTGTGTTTGTTTTCTATTTTTTGTGGATTTGGGGGGTAGTTTATTTTTGGTGCACTGTGGGCAAAAATCGACATCACAGTTGAGTCGAGAAGGCCCAAAAACCCCTATTTTCATATAAATTTTGTCTGGTTTGGAGAAAGTTGCCAGGTGAAGCAAAAAAAAATTACTCCAGGGCCGTACAGCCACAGAGCACGATCTTCGAGGCAGAAAATTAAAAAAAAAATACAAAAAAATTGATTTTTTATTAATTTTTAAATTTTTTTTTTTTAAATTCTGCACAGCCAGTTCATTTGGATGCGCCGCCTGCATGCCACCCGGCGGCCTCCCCTCCGCCACCAGCCACCGGTGGCTCATCCTCCGCACCGCTCCTCCTAGCCCCCGCGGGCTACCTCCGCCAGGCCGAGGTCATGTGGGGACCAGGAGCCTATCCCCAGCCCCTCTCGGCCTCCTCAGCTCCTGCGATGGTCATATGAAAGACCAAGGGCTCCAACACCCAGCCGCCAGCCCGCTGGTCGTCCACGCGACCAGGGGCCGAAGACTTTTGCCCTTGAGGGCTTAAACTGCCTTGCATGCACCTTTTCAACCTACCTTCACGAAATCGGGTGTATCTCGGGCGTCTTAGCTTAGATTTTCAAAAAAAAAAAGGCGCCGAAAAGCTGGTTCCGGTGCTCTTCTAGTGGTACTAGTGATTTTTTCTAATTTTGCTGTTTTGTAGTATTTTTTGCCAGTCAAAGTCAGAACTTGAGTTTTTCACTCCTGGGGGCGTATCTTTTGCGTCTGTGCTCCGTTTTGTGCAAATGAATAGGCGTTGGAAAGGTGTTGCAGTCATCTTTCCAAATATATAGTCTATTTTATCAGTATATTTACCAGGTATTTTTTATTCAGCCTTGTATGTTTTTACACTTTGCTCAATTACTTGGTCATTCTGGCTCCTACATGGGTTTTGTTTTCGTGGGATGGTTTATATTAATTTGATCTAAATGATGTAAGGTCAGATTTCTCAATTTTTTTATTTGAAGAGTTATCATGGGTTTTTCTACTCACCCTTCAGTTGTAATTCTGGAACGGGATAATTATGAGTCATGGGCAAAGGGTATACTTACACATTGTAGGTGGCTTAATCTTTTGCCTTATTTGTATGATCTCATACCTGAACCAACAACTTTAGAGGGAAAATTAGCATGGGATATCATTAGAAATCTTATATTGTCTAGTGTTGATCATGACACTGTGTTGGCTATATCAGACATTGATTGTCCTCGCCCACTTTGGACACGTCTTTGAGAGATCTATGGAGACCTTAATCTCTCTCCATTCCTAGAGGATCCTACTTCAAATTATCTCTTACCCATTGCTTGGAGAGAGAATACACCCTTTGATCACGATACTTTAGAGGAGCTTGCGTATTTAGACACCCTTACATATTCCGATGGATCAGAGGCTTGTCTCATAGTTCCTACTCTTCAGACTAAGACTTCATCAGCATCTCTTGTTGTTCTTGATTTAGTGCAGCAGGGCATCATTCACCTTCCAAACATAGCTACTTTGGACTCTTATCTTGTAGACATATCCTTCTTGTTTGTTGAGTCCTATATTGCAGATTTGGAGGATTATTTTGAGGACATTCATCTCCTCTACCTTGACAGTCAGGTTATTCCTGTACACCCACCATTATCAGTGCATTCAGAGGTTGCATTTTAGGATTCTCCACATCAGTTTGGATTTGACATCATTTGTTTTAGTTCAGTTAGAGAGTTTCTTCAGCATCCTATCATGGCACACATTTTGAGATAGATTGGTTCATCACTCTTCACAAGGTTTCTTCAACATCATCCTTTGGATCCGTTTCTTCCCAAGGGGAGGAATATCATTTGCTGCTTCAAGATCTCTTTTTGGATTCTACATCAGGCATCTAGCATTGTGACAAGAGTTTCTTCATTGTGGGGGGGCCTTCTTCTCTCTTTCTATCTCTCCTATGGAGACCATTGTATATGTACTTATATGATAGAAGCTGTCTATGGGGGGTATCATGTAATCCACCTCCTATCCTTCTTTCATTAGTACATCACATTCCTTTCTTTGCATTCTATTTTGGGGAGGAGTTTTGTTCCCACTGGGTTTTCTCCTTTACCCCGTTTCATTTAGTTTGCATTGCTTTTGTAAATGGGTACCTGATTAGGCCTAGTTGTTGGGACCCATGTTTACTTTCATGCATTGTAGTTACATTTGTTTTTTTGCACATGTTTGTAGCTACACTCTTGCTCATCTTAAGGGGGGGTGTTAGAGTAAAGTAATTAATTAACTTTACTCTCCTCTTAAGATTTCGCTTTATGCACATGGTATCAAAGCTTTCTTGCTGCATGCCTGTTCTTGTTTGAAGAATTTGGAGCAATTTGGAGCTACAAGGGTTTGTTGCAAGCCATTTTTTATTGGAGCCGTCATCATATTTGCTTCAAAAATCTAGTTTTCACTCATTTGCAGGAAAAATAATTTCTGGGTTTTGTAGCCAACGTCAAAATCTGAACTGGGTATCTTTTAGATTTTGCATATTGTGTACAGATCTGGAGAAAATCACTATTGAAAAAGTGGCGCATGTCATTTTTCTCCTGATTGAAGGTTAAAAAAAATCAATTTTTCATCTTCTGCTTGTTGGATCAAAAAACGATTTTTGGGTTTTATTTCTAGCATCAAAATATTTCTAGGTTTCCATTTTTGTCTACAAATAGTGAGTAGATTTTCTAGAAACAAATTAGAAATAAATGTTTTTGCTAGAAAATTCGTTTCCTGTAAGCTAAATTTAGTTTTTGAAAAATTCATAACTTTTGGTCACAGTGTCCGTTTTTGGCAAATGAGATATTGACAGAAAGCTTGTTTCGAACACTTCATAGTGGTGTAGGCCATGTTTTCAGATTTGGTCATCTACACAAATTTAAGGTTATTTTTCATCATGGAGGCAGATGTAAACATTGGTTTGTGCATGCACTCTTTTCTATTTGCATGCATTTTGTTTTTAATTTATGCATGTTTTACATATTCTCCTTTTACAATCATGGGGTATTGTAATAAATGAACTTACATAAAGTTCCATCTGGGGGTTTCTTTTGCATAATAATCTGATTAGAGTGTGCATGCACTTTGATCTTCATTGTGTTTTCATGACAAATCTCATGGATTGTAATCTGGTTTCTTAATTTCTTTTGGCCACTTTTTTGTCTTAGCTTGACACATATTAGATTCATTTTGGTTCACACTTTCGATTGAAAGCCTATGGTTAATGATCCACATCAGATTCATCTCAGTTTGAGGGCCACTAAATTTGTGGTTAATGTTCCCGAGTCTTTATGGTACTTGTTCCTATGGAAGAGTTTTAGTTTCAGTATGGCATCGGCATCGAGATTCATGGCTTCCAGATTCTGTCATCATTCTATCATCTACAGTTGCTTTATGAATTCCAGGGTTGTTCCAGTTTGGTGTTTTTCGAGTGCTCTATGGCATCGGGTCTGCTGTTGCATTATTATGATTCCGATATGGTTTCTTGTAGATAGAAGTATCTTTCCTCGCTTGCCGAATTGCGGTTCCAATGTTACTCCACAGTGTTCTTCCAGTGCTTCTTTGCAACAGTCATCTCATTGTAGGGGGGTTTGTCCCACTGGGTTTTCCTTCTCTACTTCATTATTGCATTTGTACATGGGTACCTAAAATGGCCATCAACCGGGACCCATCATCATCATGCATAATCATTGCATTTTCCATTTCCTCCTTAAGTTGCACTTATGGGGGGTGTTAGTGTAATTAATTAATTAATTAATTATTACACTAGCATAAGTTAACTTAGGTTTTAATTAATCATATTAGTCCTAAGTTGCATTTAATCATTTAATAAAGTTGTTGAGATAAGATTCCCTTTTAGAAGATGAGTTGTCTTTTCTAGAACTTATCTCCATCTTGTTATCCTTCCTTAGGTAGTTGGTTAGGGTTTCTTGTTGTCACATGAAGTGTGATTTGAACACTTGGCAACATCCTTTTCATTCTAGGTTTAGCACTTGCCTATATAATCAGGCATATGTACTCTTTGTAATTCATCTACATATCAATCCATCTATACTTTCTTTGTGGCTGAATATTTCTTCAAACCCTTGTTTGTTTTCTCCATTCATTCTCTTCCTTGTGATAGGTATCCATTTGCATGCAGGTGATCTTGGATTCTGAAGTTGGTTTTGACAACTTCTACATGATCAACATGTTATACTTTGATTATTGTTATCTTTTCTTTGGAGAAACTTGATGATGTATTGAACTAGAGAAGCTAGGAAGGAGAATGGTATTTTTCTTTGACTGTTATATCAGAATTGATCATTTATTGTGTAGATTTTTGCGAGACATTCTCTACGAAGTACCACTGATGACATTCTAAGTTTACATAGTATAATGGTTCAATTCTTGTTTGTTTATGCAAGAAATGCTTAGGTCATCTCAGTTTAATTATACCTAGATGCTTGTGTTCACTTGCAATATCAAAAATCATGAAAGTAATACTTAGGTCATCATGTTCTAACTCATACCATCGATGCTTGTACTCACTTTCAACATTTTAAAGGATCAATGATTATCAAAAGCATGATAAAAGGATTGTTAAGGTGACAATTTTTGCATATGTACTTCTTGAATGATTACGTTAGGTTACATCCATGATAGTTTTTCATTGCAGAGTATTTTGTTCCAAAGACGGGTAACCAATTCATAAAAGTTGTTAATTTCCTTATTAACAGATTGAGTATACTTAACATTAACAAAAACATCATCATAATTACATAGCTGCATAATCATTTCATTTGAAAAAAAATATTATTGCATCATTATTATTATTTCATCATTCATACATTCTATCATATAATTTTCATCATATCATCTTATTCAAATTATCACATCATAAAATTGCATGAGAAAAACTATCAAAAACAAATCTCTATATGAGTTGCACTTTCATTCATCCATTTATCATATCATAAGCATACATTAAGAGAACCATTATTATCATCTTTCATTCATCCATTTATCATATCATAAGTATACATTAAAAGAACCATTATTATCATGTTTAATTCATCAATTTATCATATCATAAGCATACTTTAAAAGAACCATTATTTATCATGTCATCATTCATCCATTTATCATATCATATATTTGCATTATTTATCTATTATTGAAATATCACATCCATAATCATGCATATGGCTACATTATCATGTAATTTAGATACACATAATCAACCATCTATTGATCCATGTAAAATAACTACATACATCATGCATCCATACATCATTAATATTCATGCATCCATTCGAACATCATACATAGAGCATCATAAATCATAGAAAATCACATGATTATTAAATGCATCCATAACATATCATATAGATCATCCCATAACATATAGAAAGGGGAAAATAAATGCATCCATCATAAAAACCATATAGAACACATATAGATTGATCAATCCTCTGCATATCATATAGATCTCAAAAATCATAATGTCAAGGTATACAATGATGTTTGAAATATAAAGAGATACAACATCAAAAATGATTGTGAATAAAAAATCGGAGTATACATCATGTCTTAAATATCATGAAATCACATCATAAGCTATGTGGTGCTACCTCCAAAAGGTGCAGGCATCTCTAGATTAGTTCTTCTACCACCAGACGTACCAAGGTCTCTCAGATCTCTCTATGGACGCTAAGTCACACCTACACTAATAGTCGTGGAGTGGGTCCTACCTAATCGAGACTGTGCATAACTGACTCTCTGCTTAGAGGGGACTGCATCATGGTATTGACCTCTATAGAACTTTACCTCTTTTCCCACATGGAGAGCCTCTCTCTTATAATCACCCACTGTGGTATGATCGGCTAACATTTGTAGCCTCTTTGTAGTAGTTTGCGCTTGCTCTGCAATTAGACAATACCAAAACCTGTAACATGCTACATGAATGTTTCGATAGCAAGGATACCTAAAAAATGCTTTCAACACAACAACCAATATCAAAAGATTAGTCTTCATTATTTTGAATTAATTGTCTTCCATGGATGTCCCAAAAAGAAGTACTATCATATCCAGATCAAGGATAACATTCATACTACATGATAGGATAGATCATTTATGTATATCATCTGGAGCACAACCTTTTGGATCCCAAGTTTTGACATCAATGACAAAAATGCCAAATCTTCTCAACAACTTCTCAACAATCTCCCCCTTTGGAATTGATGGAAAAACAACAAAAACTCGAAACCACAAAAAATGCAGACAAAATACTCCAAGTGCTCCCCCTTTGTCAAGCAATTCAATTCCTCTTTTTTTTTCTCTTCATTGTATCCCTCTTTTTTCCATCAAAGGAAAAGGGCCAAATAAGAACATTAAAAAAATAAAGTAAAAATAACACTTTTCAAATGAAAAATTTTCTGGTACCTTTCTCACAGTTTGAAGAATCCTCTTCCAAGCTTGCACTATAGAAACCATTTTAGTACACATACTATGTAGTAGAGCCAATAGATCAAATGATGATGATCGGTCCAGAGATAGGCATTGTTGTTCACAATCCTCTACATCAGAAATTATCATGGAGAGATGATCCAACTGGACCTTAACAATTTATTTGACCAACCAGAGAATTTTAACCAAGTCTTCCCTCTGTCTCTGAGTAGACAATAACTCAACTTGAAACTCACCAAATTTTATTCTTTGTTTTCCATTTTTATCTTTGAAGAGATCAAAGCACTTCCCAATATCATTCAATTCAAATTCAATAGCTTCAATTCAACTTCTAAAGTTATCAACAGCAACAGGTCATCAGAGACAATACCTGTAGATTTCAAACATATCCTTAATGCATTCTCTTTTCTCACCAATGTGTTTGGATAAATTTTGTTTGGATTTGAAATACCTTCTCTCAATCATATCTTGGATCTTATGTCCTTCAAATCCTTCCTGTAACAACCTTTCCTCAACAACTTCCATCAGATCATCTGGTAACGAGTCAGAAACAACAAAAATTGTAGTACCCATTTTGAGCAAATAATCAACTAAGGCATCTTCAATTCTAGGCCTACTAACTGGAGAGAAAACATACCACATTCCAACAATATTTTTCATATCACCCTCATCCAACACTGAATGAACTTCATTAGATACAAGAAGAGACTCTTCTTCCTTCTTCTCTTCTGAGATAGTGATGCCATCTTTTGTGTTAATTTTCCTCCTTTTAGGTTACAGAGGGGAACCAAAAATGACAACCTCTAACTGCTTCTTACTGCAGGAAGAACCCTCATCAAACTAATTGATAGATGTAGGACCAAAAACTATAACACCAGAGCATAGATCCATTTTCAATGATAAGAAATAAACTTTGCATACATTTTCTTTATCTTTGATACATTCCAAATATTTGTAAACTTCCTTTCCAATAGGAATGTCAAAATTCCATTTAATGTTATCCTTTAATGGTAACAGATTAAGAAAATAGAATACTAAACACATGAGCAAAGACCCAAACCAAAAGGGATAACTCTCAACCAAAGACATTTTGACATTCTCAATTAGGTTTTCCATTACTAGGCTACACAGGTCAAACTAATTATTTTCCTTCATCATCTTATGTGCAAGATATATAGCAATAGCTGATGTAGAACCTTTACAATTTCATAAATAGACTTTGTAAGTGATACCGAAAGCAACATACCTTACTATGAGATAAGAAATTGTATTAATCAATAGAGCTTGGGGTCTTTGTCGATACCAATAAGTTCTTTCACGTCTCTATATTTCATTGTCTTCTTCCTAGGGAGGTCACCAACATTGCACAATCTAGTAATAGCTTCAATGGCTTCCTTAGTGATTGCATAGGGTTTGTGCAAAATGATGTTGTCATCCTTGAATCGAATCAATAGGAACAAGATACTCTTTTTTGGCATTCCAAGGGAATTCTCCGCATAGATCCATACCCAAAGCACTTACATTCTAGAATTTTATCAGTATTCAACCCTAGTTCCATTTCCTTCATCTTTCGATGGTCAAATTTTTCCAACTCTACTCCCTTTAGCCTCAGCGAAATACAACAATTATATTTACAATTAACTAACATGGATTCCATCATCGTGATTAGCTTCTTCAATCATTTTATCACCCAGTGAAACCTCTTCTCCTTCTTTGCAAAATGTGAGAAATGATATTAAATTTCATCTTTATCCATAATTTCTCATGATGATTTTTCTACCAAAAATGTAAATCGATGACACCGACAATTGTACTTCACTTTTCAATTAGTCAGATTAAGCTTCATCATGCATCACCAACTAGATCAAACTTAGTCATGTTGGAAACACATCAATATTACTTTGGAGAGGGGGAACCAACAAGTTATGTATTGCAAAACTCCCCCTAAGACAAGGTAGTTGGCTTAGATTCTGGAAGAGTTTGTACCAAGATCCAGTACAGAAGGGCTCACCACACTTGTTTCCTTTTTCTTCCAAACCATGATGGTCTTCTTCTTCTATTCATCTAATTCTACAACCCCCTTTTTTATTTTTCAGACTTTCCTGGAGCAACATATCTGCATGTGTTAGCACAATGTCTAGATTAAATGCACTTGTAACATCTTTTTCCTGACTCAACTAAGTGAACCCTAGATCTAAATTGATTAGATTTGTTGTAATACCCCGCCACACAACCCTAGAGGAAGTTTCAATTCACTATAAAAGTGTACTAATTTTTTTTTATTAAAGTGAATTAAACCTACATGTTCATCTATAATTGAAAACATTCCCTAAGGTTACGGAACCAAGATTACTTAATTCCCCATTAACATACATCATTAAAATTCATTGCAAATAATTACTCAAGTAAAAACATTCATTCAACATAAATAAATTAAATGAATAACAAGATAACATCTATAGCATAAAACCAATAACTGAATAACTGTTTACAATTCTCATTCCCATAATGAGTCATAAATTCATAATTGTTTCAATTACATAAATCCACCTCATAAAACAAGAGGGGTAAAATTAATTTAATACATTTTGAAATACAAAGTACAAGAAATGATAACAAGATCCATGAGCTGTCCATTTGGATGTCTTGCCACCAAATACTGAAGATCAAGGGGGACCCAACGGTTTTGGTGCATGTTCCTCCCAACCAAGTGGTACCCGAAGGCCCACCCCCATGGTAGGAGATAGTAACAACGCAACATGGACAAGAACTACTACCTCTAACCAAAGGCAGACTCATACTAACACATACTGACTCAACCAAACACATGAACAATAAGAGTCTATCACTAACATGGTCACATTGCTTCTAGACATAAAATTGATCGAGTATGATAAAAATATCCATACACACCACATACAACACTATGTTATCCTAGATAGAGTGTCATCACATGGTTTGTCATGAGATCTCCTCTGGGCATTCTTTATAGGCTCCGGTAATCCTGGTGGCCTCAACCGAATCCTAGCCCTTATACTCACTCATGCGGAATCAACTACCTTTCGTATGGACAAGATAATTGACCTTGCCATTCCAGGCCTTCTCACTCACCCCAAGTCTAAACAAGCCCTTGTGCCTATGAGTGAGGTTAATTTATCATGATTAATGTGAAATGCATCCTAGTCAGCTAAGTACATTACTTTAATTTCCAATTGTTAAAATAACTTCTGAAGGTTACTCGGTTTACCTCTTTGGGCTCTGGCCCCTAACAAAAGCCACTCTTCTAATGGATAACTCACTACACAATCTAAACTCCAAGGGTTACTCAAGTGTTACTGAACTGAATCAAGGTACTCTCTCCTATCCTAGGATGCAACAACATAGAGATCCACCCCAAGACTAGGAGGAAACCAAAACACTTGTAACACCACCCAAGGGAAAAATGAACAATAACTTAACAAGGGAATGACCCACCTCCACTGGAAGACTATACAATTTAAACCTCAATCACTCGTACCCAAACAATCAATAACAAGGGAAATCCATATAATAATGCACTGGCAATGAAAATTACTATATTTGGATATCTTAAATCCATATTCCTAACTAATACTTCTCACGGAAATTAGAATACTACCTTTCTAAATTCTCATTAACCATAATAATATCTTCCTTAACATAAATACTTTTCACAATTTTATCTAATCATGCACAATAATCATTTCAATTTAAATTACTGTCTAATTATTTTGCATGCAATAATATACTTAAACAGGACATCAAAAGGATATAAAATTAAATCTATGTATGTAGCATACTTTATATAGTTAAATATATCTATTTTATTTATACATAAACTATATAAAAAAAACATATGCTTAAATAGACATTGCTGGTAAAAATTTTGTATTTCAAAAATTATCAGAAGTTAATCTAATTGTACCTAGCATAAAATCTATACTTACCTTTACATTTCTCAATTTATAATTATGTATATATATATATATATATATATATATTTAATATCATATGTAATATAATATTAATATATATATATATCAACTATTAATATTAACCCACATCAATCAATAGAAAAAAATATACTAAATAAGAAAAATTAACTGAAACCAAAAAAAATATGAATTTAAAATTCACATACAGATTAACCCGAAAATCGAAAATCAAAATAAATAACAATAAAAATAAATCAAATCAAATAAACGAAATAATATAAAAATTAATAACAAAAAAAATTAAAAAAATAAATAAATAAAACAAAACAAAAAAGATAAAAGAACAAGGAACCAGATGGTACACCGTCTGATGGACGGTACTGCTGGACCCTGCTGCCTGCGTCGACCGTACATACAGTACAGCGACCAGCGGAGGTACGAAGGGAGGCCGCAGTCCCCACGGGACAGTGCGTCCCCCCAAGTGCTGGGCGCACTGCTCCATGGGCACTACGTCCTCCAACCAACAGAAAAGTGGGGGGGTCCGAACCTCCCCCACTACTTGCATATTTTTTTATATCAAAAAAAATAAAACACAACAATTTCGTACGCATAGGTACGACCCTCAGAAATTTGTCGTACAGTGTTTTTCTATAAAATTTCAAAATAAAACAAGCTTAGTTTAAATTTCCATATATTTATAAATATATATAATGTGTATCATATTTGAAAATATGATACATGTAATATATATTTATATTTATATATTTTTTTTTGTGAGATAGTTTTACTGGTAAAATCGAAAGAAAAATATAAAAACCAGAAACAGAATATGACAATTTCTTTTTGAATATTTTCTTACATTCAAGAGATTTAAAATTGAATTCCAAAAAGAAATCATTCCATCATTTTTCAAATAATTAAACAAAGGAAAAGAAATAAACTGATCTTGGTCTTTTTCAAAAGAGTTTTCTACAAAGGGTTAGAGTTTTGAAGAGCAGATTTGAATCCTAAATGTTGAAGTACAATCTAGGGTTTTAAACAAACAACGAATTTTCAATCTCTATCATTTAAAAAAATAGATAAATGAAGAACAATCAATCACAGAATGAAAGGAAAACCTGGTATTTGAAGCCACGGGAAACAACAAGGATTTCTTGATGTAGAGCCTCCCTTAAGGACCTCACAACTCCTCTTCAACAATGCAATGAATTCCAGCTAGCACTGATCCAAGAGCTCCACCCTCTTCAACATAATTTATTTTCTTTCAATTCAATTCTACAAGAGAAATGCTTCAAACCCTTCCTTGTGCAAACTTTTCCAAAAATTTCATGCTTGTGAAAAAAGGAAGGAAAGAAAGAAAGAATCCCCCAAAACTTTTTTGCCCTAAAATTTAAAACCTTTCCTCATAACTCCCAAAAAAATAACCTAATGCAACCTTAATTCACATTCAATGCAACAATTAAATTTAGATATTAATTTCATTTCCCATTTTAGAAAACCCTAATTTGCCTTTAAAATAAAATTTCAATTTACTTTAAATTTCATTTGATTTAATTTAATTTAAAAAAATCCAATATACTTACTTAATTATTTTAAATTATTTAAGAACCAAATCCAATCCTTTGAGATTAAATTTAATTAATTAAATAATTTAAATTAAATTAATTGAATAATTTAAATTAAATTAATTGAATAATTTAAATTAAATTAATTGAATAATTTAAATTAAATTAATTAAATAATTTAAATTTAATTAATTTACTTTCAATTATTAAAACTAAATTCAACTTTCAAGATTAAATTCTAATTGATCAAATAATTCTAAATTTAATTTCTATTAATACTCTAAATATAACATATAAGCATAATTTACTAAATATAAAATACAATCATCACTTTCAACCAATGCAATTTTTCTAAAACCATTTAGAAGGCAAGCATTTTTCAAAAATTACATAACATTAAATAAGGGTAAGACATAACTCAATAATCGACTCCATCTACACACTAAGGCTAGGGTGACTCGGATTAATATGTTACCTAGCTACTATCTCTCGTTTCTTAACTGTAAACCTAGGAAGAGGTGGAGTCATGTCGTCTGCAACCTGAAACCAAGTAAACACATAATATATCCAGCATATAATTCACACCGTGAAGAAGAAATCATGGATTCGTAGGGCGCTCGCAAGCAAGTGATGTGAACCCGTCCTCTTCACCAATACACTCATTAAGGACTAACATTGTCATCATAATCAATACTCACATATATAATCTCATGATAACTCTACAACATCATTAATCCATTAAAGCATGTGAAATAAAATCAGATAATCACATCACACAATAATAGTTGTCGCTCAAAAGTAGCGATCAAAACATCATAACAAAATGTGTCAAGTATCAAAGTAGTTGCAACCCAAGCAAAGCATAAAGGAACATGAAACAAGAAGCAAAACGGAGGGGTATTACATTCTCCCCCCCAAAGACCAGGCTTACTCCTAGAAGCTTGCAAAGAAGTAGGGATATAACTCCCTCATCCTAACTGCATCCTCCCAAGTGGATGAAGCATCATCCCTGGGATCCCACTAAACTCGAACCTAATCAATATTTCGCCCTTGAAGAGCCAGCGTTCTGCGCTCCGTTACGGCCATGGGTTCCAAAGCTAGCTGCCCGTCCTCTACCTGTAAAGAATTCTAATCAAGAACGTGAGTAACATCCGGATGATATGGCCAAAGAACTGAAACATGGAAAACATCATGAATACGTGCAAGGCTAGGTGGCAAAGCAAGACGGTAAGCAACTGGACCAATCTTTTTGAGTATCTCGAAAGGTCCGACAAAGCGAGGCACCAACTTAGAACCCTTTCCATAATGGATTGGACTCTTTCGCGGACACACCCATAAGAATACTTTGTCACCGATAGAAAATTGACGATCCACTCTATGCGCATCCGCATAGTTCTTCTGCCTATCTTGTGCTGCTACCAGGTGCTCTCTAATCCGGTCCACCTGCTGCTCCATATCCTACAACATCTCTGGTCCCAATAACACTTTGTCCTCTAATCGATCCCAACTCAGAGGTGTACGACAAGGACGCCCATACAAGGCCTGAAAAGGTACCATGCCAATAGAACTCTGGTAACTATTGTTATAAGCAAATTCCACTGGATAAAGATAATCCTCCCATCGTGTCTGCTGGTCCATGACATACATGCGTAACATATCTTTGAGGATTTGATTAACCCTCTCAGTCTGTCCATCTGTCTTTGGGTGATATGCTGAACTAAAGTTCAATTGTGTCCCCATCGCATGTTGTAATGAGGTCCAGAGAGCTGAAGTAAACACTAGATCCCTGTCAGAAATAATCCGACGTGGAATACCGTGCAACCTCACAATATCCTCCATGAACACTCTAGCAACTGATGATGCATTATAGGTAGAGCGCATAGGTGAGAAGTGTGCTACCTTCGTCAACCTATCAACTGTCACCATAATAGCATTATGTCATCAAGAGGAGTTGGGTAAACCAACAATGAAGTCCAATGAGATAATATCCCACTTCCACTCAGGTACAAGGTGTGGCTGTAGAAGACCTGCTGGGTGCTGGTGTTCAGCCTTCACTCGCTGACACTCCAAACATCTAGCTACAAAATCTGCAATATGTTGTTTCATCCCTGGCCAGAAATAGAACGGGCGCAAATCTGCGTGCATCTTTTTCACCCCAAGATGGGCTGAATATGGTGCACAATGTGCCTCTGTCAAAACCAATGTGCAAAGGTCACCTACTAAAGGAACATAGATACACTCAGAATGCCTAAGTAACCCATCTAACTCAAGTGAATAAACTACGAACCTGCCCTCAAGAGGTCTACCTGCCTCAATCTCTACTCTCACATCATGATACCAATTATCCATTGGAAGAGTAGCAAGAATCTGACTCCATAAATCCACCATAAGAGTCATCTCGGATATCTCATGCGTACGTCTACTGAGTGCATCAGCTATGACGTTCTCTTTCCCTGAATGTACTTCACCTCGAAGTCATACTCACAGAGAAACTCCATCCAATGCCTCTGCCTAGCGTTAAGGTTCGGCTAAGTGAAAATGTACTAAAGACTCCTGTGATCACTATGAAGCTCAAAATTGTGCCCGAGAAGAAAGTGTCTCCATCTAGTCAATGCATGGACTACTTTTGCTAACTCAAGATCATGTGTGGTATAGTTTAGTTCATGATCTTTGAGCTTCCATGACTCATAAGCTATAACTCAACCCTCCTGCATCAGGACTGCTCCTAAGCCCTCTAAGGATGCATCTATACAAACCATAAAATTTCCTGTGGGATCAGGTATCACTAAAATTGGTGCACTGGTCAACTTATCCTTAAGAACTTGAAAATTTGATTCACACTTCTCTAACCAATCAAACCTCTTCCCTTTCCTCTGAAGAGAAGTGATAGGATGACCTACTCTGGAAAAGTTCTGAACAAACCTCCTGTAGTATCCTGCAAGTCCCATAAAACTACGGATCTCTACCACATTTGTGGGTGCAGGCCAATCAAGAATAGCTTGGATCTTTGAAGGGTCCATAGATACTCCCTCTCTTGAGATCACATGACCAAGATACATGATCTCAGACTTGAAGAACTCATATTTTGACAAGTTGGCAAAAAGTTGGTTCTCCTGTAAACATTGAAGTACCTGCCGCAAATGCTCCTCAGGTTCCTCTATTGTCCTGGAATATATCAGTATATCATCAAGAAACACAAGAATGAACCTGTCCAAGTGTGTGCGGAATACTCCATTCATCAAACTCATGAACACAGATGGCGCATTCGTCAACCCGAATGGTACCACAATAAACTCGTAGTGACCATACCACATCTGAAACGCTGTCTTATGGATATTTGCATCAAAAATACAGAGCTTATGGTATCCCGACTTAAGATCTATCTTCGAAAAGATGGTAGCACCCTTGACTTGGTCAAACAAGTCATTAATTCTGGGAAGTGGATAACGATTTTTGATCGTTACTTTGTTCAATTGTCGGTAATCAATGCACAACCGAAGTGAACCGTCCTTCTTCTTCATGAAGATGACTAGTGCTCCCCAAGGAGAAACACTAGGATGAATGAATCCCTTCTCTACCAACTCCTCCAACTACAAGTGAAGCTCTTTCAGCTCCTGAGTAGTCATACGGTAGGGAGATCTTGAAATAGGCTCTGATCCAAGTACTAAGTCAATTTTAAAATCTATATCTCTCCTCGGTGGCATACCTAGAATGTCATCTAGAAAGACATCTGAGAACTCTTGAAGCATGAGGTGATTACCCAGAGATACCTTCTCCTCTACGTCTCCTAATCCCAAATCATCAACTAAAACAACAAACAACTGGCATCCCTATCGAACACATCTCCTCAACTGCATAGTTGAGATAGTCTTCAAAGATATTGGTCTCTGAACTCCTATAATCTCAACCTCACCCCCAGATGCTTTAATGCATCGAATCGACTTACGTCGACAATCAATAACTGCTCGGTGAGCCTCTAGCCAGTCCATACCTATGACAACATCATAGGATCCCAATGGTATAACTCGAAGATCTAAGGTAGTAAGAAGTGGTCCAATCTCCAACCTACAGTCAGGTACTACGAAATGCAATGCAACTTTCTCACCTGATGCTAACTCAACCTGCCACCTATCGACTTGCCTTATGGCTCCCAGTCTGCAATGTGACACAATGGATGAAGAAATGAAGGAGTCGGATGCTCCTGAGTCAAAAAGAATAGTAACAGGGTTACCCAATAACATACTGCGAGTCTCAACTACAGTACCCTGGTGCTCTACCTGGCAGTTATCAACCATTGCGAATACATGGTGACCTCTGCCTGCATCTCCCACTGTCGGCTCTGACATCGCTGGTCTTTGCGTGAATCCCGACGTGCCCTTATTGGGACACATCCTAGTAATATGGCCCTACTGACCACAAGAGAAACAACCTGTTCCTCTACCATGACCTTTGCCTCCTACTGGTTCACTAGACTGCTATGCACTACCTCTAAAGGTAGACTAAAAGCTCTAAGCGGGTTGCTCAGAATTGAAATGCTTCATGCACCTCTGGTTCCTGTTACCCTGTCCCTACTGAAAACCCTTTTGTTTCCCTTGGAATGACTACTGCTGACTACCCTGTGCTGATACCTGTTGAGTGTTAGGAGGCACTGCCCCCTGTGACTGTCCACCTCGAACACTAGTCCCAGCTCATGTACCACTGCCAATAATAACACCTGCCTGACCTCCCAGTGCCATAGTCAAGTTCTCCTCCACAAGCCGTGCCTTCTCCACAGCTACCTCCATAGACTTGGGTTTGAAATCCCACACTCCTCCACTAATATGGGCATTTAAGCCCCTGATGTAATGCTACACGAGCATCCCCTCATCATCTCTTATCCCAGTGAACTATTTAAGTTCGTAGAATCACCTCTCGTATTGGTCCACAGTCAAGGCCAACTATCATAAGGCATGGAACTCATCGCCTCTACACTGACGCCAATGATCTGAGAGAAAGCGGGCTCTAAACCGCTCAAGGAAGATCTCCCAACATACCGTACTCATGTCAATATGGAGCTTCTGCTCCTCGAGTTTCCACCAAGTGGCTGCAAAACCTTGGAGGTGAATAATAGCGCACCGCACTTTAGTATTACTATCAAAGGGTTGCATGGAAAAACATTGATCAAGGCCTATCAGCCAAGCCTCAGACTCTAAACCTATACCTACTCCATCAAACAGTGGTGGTTGTGACCGAATCAGATCTCTCATATGAGAAGATGCTAACCTCTCTGACTATGTCGGAACTACTCTCACCCCAGGATTAACCTCAACATCTGCCTGTCTCGGACCTAGGAGTGCCAAAGCAGCTTCCAAAGATTTTCATGCAGCTTCGACCCCCAGAGGATCCTCCTGTCCACCACCCCCCGGGCCATTATGTGAGGCCTGATGTTCCTCCTGATCTGGTATGCATGTAGCATACGGTGAAGAGTCATGCTGACTCCCTTCAGGTACACCTACCCGACCACGTCCACATCCTCTCCCTCATCCGCGTCTAGGAAGCATGCTCCTACACAGACACAAAAGGGATATTAGACAAGGTACACTTGGAAACCTACACAACTAAGCTTAATGGGTACAACATAATCCTAGAGTGCCCAGTGTTTAAACCCAGGCTCTGATACCATGTGTAATGCCTTGCCACGCAACCCTAGAGGAAGTTTCAATTCACTGTAAAAACGTACTAATTTTTTTTTTTATTTAAGGTGAATTAAACATACATTTTCAACTATAATTGGCAACATCCCCTAGGGTTACGCAACCAAGATTACTTAAATCCCCATTAACATACATCATCTAAATTACATTGCAATTAAATAGCTCAAGTAATAACATTCAACTAACATAAGAAAATACAAGATATGAATAGAGCATCCATTACATAAACCATTA
>CM021105.1:103563738-103615760 GCA_007115665.2 Sequoiadendron giganteum | reverse complement strand
CTTGTATCTCCCTCTCCACCTCTCCCTCTCTCTCCCTCTCTCTTAGTTTTGTCCCTCCCACCCCTTCCCTCTCTCTCAATTCTATCCCTCCCAACCCCTCCCCTTCTCTCAACTCTCTCCCTCCTAACCCCTCTCTCTTTCTCAACTCTCTCCCTCGCACCCCCTCTCCCTCTCTCAAGTCTCTCCCTACCACACTAACTAGAGAACACACACACTCTCTCTCTGTAGTCTCTCCCTCACACCCCCTCACTCCCTCTCTCTCTCCATCTCTATCTCTCTATGTCTCTCCTACTCCATATATATCCCTCTCCCTCTCTCTCCATCCCACCCCCTCTCCATGTCTCAAGTCGCTCCCTCCCACTCTAACTAGAGAAATCTCTCTCTCTCCATCTGTACCTCTATTTTAGTGCTATCCCTCCTATCTTATCCCCCTCTCTCAAGTCTCTCACTCCCACCCTAAGTAGATAACTCTCTCTCTCTAGTCTCTCCCTCCCACCCTAACTAGATAAAACTCATTCTCTCTCTCTCCCACTCCCTCTCTCCCAAGTCTCTCCCTCACACCCCCTCTCCCTCTCTTAGGTCTCTCCCTCTTGCCCTAACTATAGAACTCTCTCTCTGTATTTGTCTCTAAGGTCTCTCCCTCACATGCCCCTCTCTCTCAAGTCTATCCCTCTTACCCCCTCTCCCTCTCTCAAGTCTCTCTCTCTCACTCACTCACTCACTCATATCTCTCTCCCCTCTACCCTCTACCCTCTATCTCTATCTTTCTCCCTCACTCTCTCTCTCAAGTATATCCCTCCTACCCACTCTCCCTCTCTCAAGTATCTCTCTCTCACTCACTCCTTCTATCTCTCTCCCCTCTACCCTTAACCCTCTACCCTCTATCAGTCTCCTACTCCCTCCTCCCTCTCCCTCTTCAAGTCTCTCCCTCCTACCCCCTCTCCCTCTCTCAAGTCTCTCTCTCTCACTCGCTCCTTGATGATATAAATCACTAGGAGGCTACATTTCTTAGACCCATTTTTTTCAAAAAGGCCAAGTTAGATTGCCAATTTCACCGAATTGGAAAGCTAGTGGAACCTCTACCCTCTAATATGAACCCTCTACCATCTATCTCTCTCCCACTCACTCACTCTCTCTTTGTCTCTCTCTCTCTCAAGTATCTACCTCCCACTTCCTCTCCCTCTCTTAGGTCTCTCTCTCACACTCATTCCCTCTATCTCTCTACCCTCTACCCTTAAAACTTAAACCCAAAACCCTTAAACCCTCTACTCTTAACTCTCTACCCTCTATTTCAATCAAGTCTCTCCCTCATACCCCCTCTCCATCTCTCATGTCTCTCTCTCCTTCTCTCAAGTCTCTCTCTCACTTAATTACTCCTATCTCTCTCCCCTCTACCCTCTACCCTCTATCTCTCTCTCTTTCTCTCAAGTCTCTCCCTACTGCCCCATCTCCCTCTCTCAAGTCTCTCTCTCTCACTCAGTTACTCCTAATGGTAGGGATGCATTAGGAAAGATGTACGTAGAAAGAAAGAGAGGGTAGATAGAGACAATTAGAGATGGTAGGGGAGAGGGTGGGAGAGAGAGGTGAGATGTAGATATATAGAGAAAGGGATATTGTTTGAGGGTATAGGGTTAAGGGATTAGGATGGTGGACCTATAGGGTTGATTATTTAGAGTATTGGGTTGAGGGTATAGGGTTGAGGTATTAGGGTATTGGTTCTCTACCCTCAACCCAATACCCTGTACCCTCAAACCTAATCCCTCAACCCTTAAACCCTTAAACCTAAGAAAACTCTCTAGCCTAACCCATAAACCCTAAGAGGGAGTGGGAGAGAGAGGGAGTGATGGAGAGGTGGTGAGAGGGAGTTAGATATAGATAAAGGGAGTGAGAGAGGGTGGTAGGGATTGATTGAGCAAGAGGTATGTAGAAAGAGGGAGAGGGTAGATAGAGACAATTAGAGAAGGTAGGAGAGAGGGAGGGGGAGAGAGATGAGATGTATAAATAGAGAGAAATGGATAGGGGTTGAGGGTATAGGGTTGAGGGATTAGGGTGGACCTATACAGTTGATGATTTAGGGTATTGGGTTGAGGGTATAGGGTTGAGAAATTAGGTTTGAGGATGGAGAGTATTGGGTTGAGGGTAGAGGGTAGAAGTTTTAAGGGTTTAGGGTTAAATGGTGTAGGGTTGAGGGTTTAGGGTTGAGGGTGGATGGTTTCAAGTATAGTTTTGAGGGTATATGGTTGAAGGATTAGGTTGACAATCCAATGTATAGGCTAGATGGTATAGAGGTTGAGATTTAAGGGTTTAAGGGTTGAGGGTTGAGGGTTGATAATTGAGGGTAGAGGGTAGAGGGTTGAAGGTTGCAGGCTGAGGGTAGAGGATTGAGGGTATAGGGTTGAGGGTCCAATGTATAGGGTAGAGGGTATAGGGGTTGATGTATTAGGGTTTAAGGGTTGAGGGTTGAGGGTAGAGGGTAGAGGGTAGAGTGTAGAGGGTAGAGGGTAGAGGGTAAAGGGTAGAGGGTAGAGGGTACCTCGGGATTACGATTTGAGGGATTAAGAGTTTAGGGTTGAGGATAGAGGGTTTAGGGTTTAGGGTATAGGTTTGAGCGTATGTGGTTTAAGGGTAGAGGGTAGAGGGTAGAGGGATTATGGTTTGTGGGATTAAGGGTTTAGGGTTGAGGTAGAGGGTTTATGGTTTAGGGTATAGGTTTTAGGGTGTATGGTTGAAGGATTAGCATTGAGGGTCCAATGTATAAGGTAGAAGGGTTGAGGGTATAGGGTTGAGAGATTAGGGTTGAGGGTCCATTGTATAGGGTTGAGGATTAAGAATTGAGGGTTGACGGTTTAATGTATAGGTTTGAGTGTAGAGGATTTAAGGGTTGAGGTTGAGGGTTTAAGGTTTATGGTAGAGGATTGAGGGTATAGGGTTCAAGGATTAGGGTTGAGGGTCCAATGTATAGGGTAAAGGGTATAGGGTTTGAGGGATTAGGGTTTAAGGGTTGAGGGTTGAGGGTTGAGGGTAGAGGGCTAAGGGTTTAAGGGTTGAGGGATTAAGGGTTGAGGTTTGAGGGATTAGGGTAGAGAGTTTACATCATTGGGAGACCACATTTCTTTGACCCATTTTTCAAACAGGCCACTACATTGCTAATTTCACTGAATTTTCAAGCTAGTGCACCCACTAGCTTACCAATTTGGTGAAATTGGTAAGCTAACTTGGTCTATTCTAAAAAGTGTTTTCAAGAAATGGGGTCTCCTGGTGATCAAACTATCCAAGTTAGGTTGCCAATTTCATTGAATTAGTAAGCTAGTGGGCACACTGGCTTGCCAATTGGATGAAATTGGCAATGCCACTGCAGTGGCCTGTTTTAAAAAGTGGGTCCAAGAAATGGGGTCTCTCAGTGATGTAAATCACAAAGAGACCCCATTTCTTGGCCCCATTTTTTTCAAACAGGCCAAGTTAGGTTGCCAATTTCATCGAATTGGCAAGCTAGTGGGCACACTGGCTTGCCAATTCATTGAAATTGATGAAGTAGTGGCCTATTTGAAAAAATGGGGTCTCCCAGTGATGTAAATCACCGAAAGACCCCATTCCTTGGACCCATTTTTTTCATTTAGGCCAAGTTAGGTTGCCAATTTCACCAAATTTGCAATGTAGTGGTATGTTTGAAAAAGTGGGTCGAAGAATTACATCATTGGGAGACCCCATTTTTTCAAACAAGGCAAGTTAGGTTGCCAATTTCACTAACATGGCAATCTAGTTTTCCCACTAGCTTGGCAATTCCACTAACATGGAAAGCTAGTTGGCCCACTAGCTTGCCAATTTGGTGAAATTGGAAATGTAGTGGCCTATTTAAAAAAATGGGTCCAAGAAATGGGCTCTCTCTCTCTCTCCATCTCTCCCTCCCTCTCTCTCTCTCTCTGTGTGTCTCCTAAACCCTAATCCCTATACCCTATAATCTTAACCTTAAACCTTCAACCTTCGACCTAATACTCTCAACCTTATACTTAATACCCTAAACCCTAATCCCTATACCCTATAAAAGTAACCTTATACCTTCAACCCTATACCTTAAACAATAAACCCTACACCCTCAACCCTCATCCCTATACCCTATACCCTAAACATTATCCCTGCACCCTTAACACTATAATTAAATGCTAAATCATACATTAAACCTTTACCCTAAACCCAATACCCTCAATCCTATACCCAATATCCTAAACCATAATCCCTATACCCTATACACAACCCTACACCCCCAACCTTGAACACTATACCTCAACCCTCAACCCTATACTCTACACCTTCAACCCTCATCCCTATACCCTATACCCTCAACCTTATAACCTAAGCCCTTAAAATCATCCCTCAATCTTATACTTAAACCCTAAACCCTACATTGAACCTTGTACACTAAACCCTAAACCCTAAACCTCAATCCTAAACCCAATACCCTCAACCCTGTACCCATTATTCTAAACACGAATCCTTATACTCTATACACTTAGCTCTATACCCTCAACCTTGAACACTATCCCTCAACCCTCAACCTTATACCTTAAACCCTAAACCCTACACCCTCAAACCTCATCTCTATACCCTACACTATCAACCTTATACTCTAAACGATAAACATTATCCCTCAACCTTATACTTAAATGGAAAACCTTACACTCTCAAGCCTTAACCCTCTACCTTATACCCTTAACCCTACAACCTAAACCCTAATATGTATACCCTATACACTTAATCTCATACCCTCAACCTTGAACATTGTAACTCAACCCTTCACCCTCAATCTTATACATAAATCCTAAACCCTAAACCATCAACCCTGAACCTAATATTCTCAACTATATACCCAATATCCCAAACCATAATCCATATACCTTATACACTTAACCTTATACCCTTAACCCTATACCTTAAACCCTCACCCCTCGTCCCTATACCCTATACCCTCAACTTTATCCCTAATATCCTAAATCCTAATCCCTATTCCCTATACACTTAACCCTATAACCTCAACCCTATACCTTAAACACTAAATCTTACACCCTCAACCCTCATATTGGGAGAGAGAAAGAGGGGGGGCGAGGGATTGGGGAGAGAGAGAGAGAGGTTGGGATGGAAAGAGGAGATAAAGATAAGTAGAGAAGGGAGGAGAGGTAGAGAGACATGAGAGATAAAGATTAGATACAAAAGGACAGATGGAGGGAGAGGTATGGAGGGAAAGAGAGGGAGGTGGGAGAGGTGAGATAGAGAGCAATAAAGAGAGTGTGGTAGGGAGTGATAGAGGGATATGTGGGTAGAGAAGGATACGTGAGATAAAGTGAAGTAGAGAGAGATAGAGGGAAAGAGGGAGGGTGAGTGAGATAGGGGAGGAAGGGAGAGGTAAATAGGGGTAGGTGAGATAAAGATATGTAGAGGGAGAATGGTTTCATATAGAGAAGGAGAGATTTATAGAGAGGGAAAGATAGAATGGTGAGATAGAGAGGAGAGAGTGAGAGAGAAAGAGGATGAGGGAGGAGTGAGAGAGAGTGAGAGAGAGAGAGAGGTAGAGGGAGGGAGAGGAGAGATAAAGAGTAGATAGGGGAAATGGTAGGGAGGGAGACATCTAGTGAGAGAGAGAGGGCTAGGGGAGATAAAGATAATTAGAGAAATGAGAGGTAGAGATAAGTAGAGAGAGAGTAAGGGAGAGAGAGAAGTGAGATAGAGAGGTGTAGAGAGAGTGGTAGGGAGTGATGGATGGAGAGGTAGGTAGAGAGGGATTAGGGAGATAGAGAGTAGAGAGGGAAGGAGAGGGAGACATATGGATGGAGAGAGAGGAAGGTGAGAGAGAGGTGAGATAGAGAGAAATAGAGAGAGTGTGGTAGGGAGTGATGGGGGATATGTGGGTAGGAGGGATAGGTGAGGTAGAGAGAAGTAGAGAGAGATAGATATGGAGGGGAGGATGGAGGGGAGGAAGAGAGAGGTAAATAGGGATAGGTGAGATAAAGATATGTATTGAGAGAATGTTGAAATATAGAGAAGTAGAGTTACAAAGAGGGAAATAGATAATAGTGAGATAGAGAGGAGAGAGTGAGAGAGAAAGAGGGTGAGAGAGAGAGAGAGGGGGAGGGAGAGGAGAGATAGAGAGTAGATAGGGGAAAAGGTAGGGAGGGAGACATCTAGTTAGAGATAGAGGGCTAGGGGAGATAAAGATAATTAGAGGGGTAAGGAGAGGTAGAGAGAGAAATAGAGAGAGAGTGGTAGGTTGTGATGGATGGAGAGCTAGGTAGAGAGGGAGATGGAAGATATAGATACGTAGAGAAGGAGGGAGATGTAGTGAGGGAGAGAGAGGTGAGATAGAGAGAAATAGAGAGTTGTGGAAGGAGAGGTAGGTGGACGGAGAGGGGAGATAAAGATAAGTCGAGATGGAAGGAGAGGTAGAGAGAGGGAGAGGGGAGATAAAGATAAGTAGAGATGGAAGGAGAGGTAGAGAGAGGAGAGATATAGAGAAGTAGAGAGGGAATGAGGGAGGGAGGGAGAGTAAGGTGAGATAGGTGTAGAGAGAGATTGGTAAGGTTTGGTGGATACAGAGGTAGGTAGAGAGAGGGATTGGGTGATAAAGAGAAGATAGGGAAGAATAGAGGGAGAGAGAAGTATGGAGGGAGAGAGAGGGAGGTGAGAGAGAGGTGAGGTAGAGAGAAATAGAGAGAGTTGTAGGGAGTGATGGAGGGAGAGGTAGGTAGGGAGAGAGAGAGAGGGGGGAGATGGAGGGAGGGAGATATAGATAAGTAGAGAGGGAAAGAGGGAGGGAGGGAGAGAGAAGTGATGTAGAGAGAATTAGAGGGAAAAGGAGAGAGATAGAGAGATAGAGATACAAAGAGACAGAGAGAGAGTTCTTGAGATCAAGGGATAGAACTCAATTAGATAAAGGGATGGAGATAGTGAGAGAGGTATATAGTGTAAGGGATAAAAATGAGTGAGATAGAGAGAGAAATAATATAACTTGTTGATTACTAAAATTTGAAATTTGTGAGATCTTCCAAAAACTAGAATTTGCATTATAACTCCTAGGGATCTAAAACCACTCTCAAACATCATGAAACTATATACATGAAATATAACTTAAATTATAAGAAAGTAAATTTCCATATGTAAATGTCAAATTATACTTAAATGTTTATTTCATGAATATAGTTTCCCTCAAAGATAATGAGAAGAAATTAAAAAAGAAGAAAAATAAATTCAATGTAGATCAAAACATGAGTGCGTTATAATGCGCTCGCATTTTGTCAATGCATTCACAAAATGCAAAAGCCATGTCAAAACTAAGATACAACACAAGCACTTTATATCTTGCTTTGGGAATCCCCAAGCCTTGGGCTTGGTATTTTCCTTGGAATACCAACTCAAAGGATTGAAGGGAATTCCCAACGATCAAAGATGTGTTTATGCAAATTCTATAATATTTCACATAATCGGGTTCATGCTCACCGTCAAGATTGCAAGTGGTTCAATGCCAAACAAATTGAACACTTGGGTAATGTTAGGTTATCTCTTAGTTATCCAACGATGTAATTTTTTTCACTTTCTGACAATATTAAGCCTTTTATCTATAATTTCTTTTGTTTGTGTGTCTCTTTTTTGGTAAAAAGCAGTGTTTGTTGTTTTTTCATTATAAATTAACTGTTCATCAAAATTTCAAATAAATTAATTTTTTAGAAACTAGACACCATTCTATAAATTTAAAAAAAGAATAAAAAATTGAATTAGTTTCCAAATTTTGTAGCTGTAGCACGGCCAAAATTTTAATTTTTAGGTAGCTTCCACTTATAAAATTAGTAAAAAATGAAATACTCGTTAAACAATTATCAGAAAAATCATGCATCAAGTACATATTGCTAGCTAATTTCTGACTGGAGAAATTTTAAAATACTAAAAAAAAGTTCACCATGCTAGGGATGTACAAGAGTTGCTATGTTATGTTTTTCTGATAAAAATATCACCAATTTTTGTACATCCCTCTTTTGAACCCTTAATCTCAATCATTTTCAAAATAAATTAGTAGTTTATAAAGTAGACTCGGAGCACTTTGATCCTTGTTTTTGTTTCATCTCAAAAATTTGAGTCTAACTATCCTCAATTTCACATCCAAGGTTATTTTTTAATAATTTCAAAAAAAAAATGGCCACTTAATACCCCTTTTTGGTAACCATCATTTTGCACCTACCCTATGAGCGGTAGATTTCATCAGATATACATCTCTTGAAAAAATTTCTTTGTGTAAAGGTGGTGAAAAATCATGCCTCTACATCCACAAACTTGGCAAAAGTTGGGAAAAACTAGATATGCAAAGGCAAAGAATTTTGATGGCATTACACATTTGGGAAAAAGCATCATGTTTGAGCAGTTAAAACTTCTACTATTACATCTTTATTTTGAACTTTGGCAAGCCAGTATGTCGTAGTGGTTATTTTCAATTTCAAAACATTTTGAAGATCCTTATGTAATGGCAGAGAATAACCACACCATTACATAAGCTTCGAATTTTTTTGGAAATTTAACAAAAATGACTCTACAAAATAGGTTATATCTTATCTTATTCACATAAATCGGCAAAAACGACAATGATGTGGAATAAAATAGCTTGGGAAGGAAATGAAATGGCTCTTTGCAATGAGGTTTTTGCAAGGCTTTAAACATTAAACGACCCTAAACATAGACAAATGTTCAAAAAAATATTTTGAAAGGAAATAATAGTAAAAAAGAATTATGAATCACAACAATAAACCCTGAACAAAGAACACAAATAAAACAAAGAGAAAAGAAAGGAATACCTGAAAAAATGGAGAAGAATAAACCATAATGAAAAATTTGATCAAAATCCATTACTAAATCCTCACAAGTTCATGCCAAATCATAGAGGAGTTCTCAATCAAAAACCATGAAAGGCGAAGAAGAAATAAACAAAATGAAATGATCAAGAATGAGATTAGAACAACTTAAAAATTCATTTAAAATCACTTAATGATCAAAATCACATTAATGAACTATAAGTTAATTAATTTCATCCATGCGAAGGCGGTAAAATGCATGGGCGGTGAAAAAGTTTGCTCATGTATTTTTTAAAAAACATGGGATAGATGCAAGGGCACTAAAAAAGCCAAACCTTACATACTCAAAGAGTTTGAGATATGTAGCATCCCTGGCACTGAATAATAGCACTGCTACACCTTGAATTTGTTTATATCAGTTCATGTAGGAGCATTAAAAAATAGCACCCCTGCATGGGCAAAAAAAAATCTAACTCTGAAAAAGTGAAAAATGAAAAAATAATCATTTCAAAGCTTTTCAATAAATGACAAGAGACGAGTGCTCCAAGGGACAATTTGAGGCTTTGGACCACACGTAAAAGAAAATTGAAATTTTCCTCATTTTTTGTGCTAAGAGTGCATTGGACTACGGAATGAACAAGTTTTGTAGGGGGTTATCTTGTGAATCAAGCTTAGCTAGATTCGAAGATAAAAAATGGCAAAGGAAAGATACAAACTTACAAAAAGTCCTACGCTTCAAAGCATCTAGCAAAGCTCCACTCAAATAATATATACATAAGATGAATGAGGAAAATTTTTGGGTTTCTTTTGGGGCGCACCTTAGTCAAACCCCCATTTTGGTGTTCCCACCTCCACAGACAACCAGATAGATAGAGAAAATAATAGACACAAAGAAAAATAGGCACAAGAGTGATAAGGGCAACCCTCTAGTTACACATGGTTGATCTTGTAGCTATGAGTTTGTGATAGTCTTACAACTACATATTTTCTACTGCCTTTGTTGCATGGTTAGTTTCTCCAAAATACTTATGCTATAATTACCATGATTCATCATAATATGATATCCTATTTCACAAAATATCATCTTAACATGAAATTTTTTACTGAACCACCATTTATCAAGTTTTATTTTGCTTTATACTTTAAATATTAGTCACAAATATGTAGGAATGTATTGGAAATGTTTCAAAGAGAAATAAATAAGAATAAATAATAACAATAAATATTGAACTCATCAGAATGCATCTAATCGACCTTGTACTTGATAACACATTGAGGCACATTTTATATATTTTCAATGCTTTTATTTACAAGTCTTATTCACGAACCTTTTTATTATCACTTTCATAGTTCATGATTCATTTAAGTTCTCAATCTAACATATTTCAACAATAAATGACATCTTTGGGCCATTACAACAACAATAAGATAGTATTTACCTAAGAAATAATTCAAAAAAATAGAGGCTAGCTACTTAGCCCATAGATTTACCATCCAAAATAATTCTTGATCTAAAATAATACTATCAAACATAAGCACAACATTTTATATGATGACTAATGGACTATAATATTTCTTGGGCTATCTTAATAGCATCATGGGGTATATCCTACCTTTAGAATATATGTATGGTATCCATAGAGCCATTATTGACAATGCTAATAATTGTCAAGAGGGAAATAAGACAACAAAGAAGACTATAATTTAGTGGAATGTATCATGGAAAGACATAAAATAAAGTCATGTATCAATTCTATAATATTTATGCCTCTTATGAGAATGAGTTATAATTCTTTCATAGAAACTAGTAGGAATGCTAATGTTTCCATAAGATAATAATCAAAATAGGTTATTATCATAATTAAGCTAGATCTCTTCACTTAATTTCTTACATATTATCATTGTGCCATTATAGAGAACAACAATAAGATAAAGGATATTCTCGGGAAATCACTAAAGCCATAAATATTTAGGATAGTCATGGTTATTAAGGTCAGTATAAATCTTTAGGATGTTCACATGCCTAGATAGTCGTATTAATGTTACCAAAATATTAAACAACAACAATAATAGGTTCTATGTAGGATTTAATTAGGTGTACTAAACTATGAATGTTTCCACCTTATTGATAGGCATCAATTAAAAGTAAATGATGAAGACTAAGAGGAATTTCTCATCAAGAGTAAGAACTTATCATAAATTCTCGTATCAAGACTATGAGATCACTTCATGCAAAACTCTACCATTTTGTTCATATAGGATAGTAATCACCAATTGGCTAGTCCAATACCACCTAAGAGGATTTTCATGATAATATAATATCACTTAAAAATTCCATACCATACACATATAAAGGAGATAATCCCAAAATACATCTAGTATCCTTGATATTTTCCTTATCATTAAGTCAAAATATTGCCATCAATAATAAATACAAGTATGATTTTATTGAGTGTGAAGTTATAAACTACTAATTTTTTTTGTTATGATAAGGTCCTTAGATGTCAAAACATAGTAATATTCATGATTGTTATGTGCTTTAGAGCATAGACTTGTAGCTCATTTCTCATTGCTTGCTATAAAATTGCCTTGAAGAATATTACAAGAAATGAAGGAAGTTGGGTTGTTAGAAAATATCACACTACTTCTATGGATAGTCTTATTCTTCCAAGGAAGTCTCTAAGTCAAATGGTATCATTGAAATCTATGAGGAAATAATGATATTGTTTTGTAGAGTTATAAATGAGAAGGATAGGCACATGAGTGATGACAATCATGGTATTAGAAGGACAATTAAGGGACTCCATTCAATAAGTCTTAATTCCTTAGTCTTATGTAAACTACACAATACATTATCCCAAGGCTATTGTATAGCCATAATCATAATATACATAGTTACTCATGTGGTCACAAAAATCATGACTATCCTTAATCTTAGAAATATTATTATTGTTTGAACTGTGTTATATCAGCCTTTTCAAGTCAAAAGCATCATGTTAATCAATAATATTCAAGAGATATACAATTGCACTAATATGGAAATATTATAATTTCTTACCTTATATTGGTAAATTTCCATCATCAATACCAATTCTAATCATGGCACTTGGGATCTTGCTACTCTCTAGCTCTAATATTGACTTCTAGGCATATTGATTACAATCATAAAAAATTCAATGATTATCATAAACGAGAGAAGTATTATCATGACGAATTCCATTCACCTAGTCATCCATAGGACAATAATCTCTCCATTAGTAATCTCATGTCATTGAAGCATTCTCATCAAGGTCTCAAGTTTTTATTCATAAAGATGGGAGAATCTATTTAAATACAAAATATTGTCAAACATATAAAGTAGGTTGTCATCAAGGAAGGAGATAGTCATTGTATTATAACAATTTTGTGTAGTTATTACTTCATTTCATTGTGTAATCAGAAACAATTATCCTAAAAGGACTATTGCACTTATGTCATAAGAATACTCACATCAGTCTTGTGATAGTAAAAAATTACCTATATGTCCTAATGTTTTCATCAAGGCATGGATACTATCATGTTGTGTTCTAACAATTAATTTAGGGTAAAAATCATGTCTTAACTACTAGAGGACTATTAATACAACTATAGTCAAAATGTCATGGAATAAATGGTGTCATTAGAGGAATTTGACAATCAAGGAGAGTTGTCCTATCTTTAAACCCTTATTTCTTACATAAGGATGCAATCTTCAACATTCAAAGGGACTTCAAAAACCACACTAGATTCAAGGTTAATCACATTTGTAATCAAAATCCTAGCTAAACTATAACGATGATAATGGGTTGTCACAATACTATCAAATAAAAACAAGGGGCTACCACTAATGTAGAAGAGAGTTATTTTATCAATTTTGTTGTGAAGATAACTAACATTCAAAGGTTGTAAACTTATTATATCTTGTCATAATAGGTAGAGGGGTGATTATGTACAAGGTTATCAATTTTGGTGTTGTGCCAAGTAACTAGGAAGATATTCATACACCCTTTAGATACTATAATGTATGATTAGATGCTCCTAGTTAGTGATTCAATCAATTACATACTCATGTCTTATGCACTTGATTGTCCCTTAGATTGATTCATGATATCCCATTCTAACAATCAATCCAAACAAAATAACTATACAAAATGGCAAAGGTAATTGTGAGCCCTCCTCTTCCATTTCCTAATAGTCAAACATCTTTCGATATACTTGACTTGTTCCTCACCTTTTGTCTTTTTCTTTCTCCATCTCCTCTAACTTTTCATTTCATACACATGTAGGTTTATGAAAACAATTCAATTATATATCCATGTTATCATAAAATAAGTTTTTGACATATACCCCAATAGTGTATATGCACTCTATACATCTAATTTTACGAAGTCAACATCATAGTCTAAATGCACATAAAACACAAATAAAACCTATAATATTAGGCTTCATTAATTCAAACATTTTGGTACAGGCAGGGAGAATGCTTCCTTTACAACTACCAATTTCATTTGCTTGAAAGTTCTTAAACCTTTATCAAAAAATCCATTTTGTTCATATCCTGCAATCATGGCATTCCATGAGACCAAATTTCTTTGAGGGACATTGTCAAACAGTTCGCGTGTCCTGTCCATGCTTCCACATTTTGCATACATGTCTACCAGAGCGGTTGCAAGTACAACATCTCACAAAATCCTTCTGCTTTGATGGATGTTCATACCCTGTTCCCAAGCCTCCATTTGCTTGAAACTTTAAAACACCTTTTCAACAAATCCATTTGATGAATATCCTGCAATTAGCGTATTCCGTGAGAACAAATTTCTTTGAGGCATTCTATCAAATAGTTCGCATTGTTTGTTTATGCTTCCACATTTTGCATGCATGTCTACCCGGGCATTTTGTATTTTCTTGAAAGTTTCTAAAACCTTTTCAACAAACTGTTTAGTTCATATCCTGCAATCATCACATTCCATAAGACCACATCTTTTAGGCATTCATTCAAACAGTTCACGTACCTGTCTTTGCTCGGAAGATAGCATAAGCAGTACTCGGAGGGCAAAGTAATTCATTTCACTAACAATGAGGATTAAATGTGGAGGAACGTATGGCAGCGAGGTAAGGAATTCTGAACAATGGACACAATAATATGCCTCGATACCAAAGAGAGGAAAATGGCTTTCCAAGGGAAGGTTACAAACCAGAGGCTACGGAAGGTTACAAAACGCGGGAGAATGGAGACGTTGGAAGTGATTAAAGGCATTTTGGATGTCCATTTCATTGTTGGATCCATGGATGGTTAAGTGGTTAATGGGACGAATGGAGAGAAGGGATGGAGAAATCCCTGGAGTGGGTCTGAGATCAACCACGGGGAGGTGCGGCTTAACCGACATAGTCTAAGCGTTTAGGTGGCCAGATTCATGTGGAGCCCCCTTAACTCAACCTTCTTTTTTTCCATAGCGTTTCTTAACCTAAACTTTTTGAAATGTTTGTTTCCGCCATTTGCTTGGTTTACATTTCCCGTTCCCGTTCTTGTTCCCATGTTGTTCATATTTTGCCATTTCCACCGTTCACATTTATCTGATGTAGCCAAAACAATAGACACTCGTGCAACTCGGGGGATGGATGCAGTGACGGGAATCAAGCAGGAACTATATTGGCATTATTTTTAAGCCCATTTCCTAGAGTCACAGATTTCCTTGCTCATTCAACTGTTTTAATCCCACATTCATTACATGATATACGTTGGGGTGAGTAAGTTCTATATTTAGAAGTCAATTAAAGTGGTTTTCATGATTACTTGACATGGCTTCCATGATGGTTTTCTGAACTCTTGCCTCTATTTGTTCCTGCAACTTTGTGAGGTTTGATTTCCTCCCTCTTTACCCTAGGCTTTTCTTCACATGAGATTGATAAGAATATTGGACTATTGAAAGAGTTTTGGAGCATGCTGACCCTGTGGATTTCAACCTTTTTAATTCTGACATACTATCCCCCTATAGCTCTTCCTTAGTTGATTGACTAGGAGACTCCAACAAGTTTTGAGCTTTGGGAGGGTTTGCTGAATTCCCCTCAGTTGTATATACTTTCTTTTCTCCCGGAACAATTGGAGGGGAGCTACTTTCCTAGAAATCCTCTTCCATAGCAATTTCTTCAAACAATTCTAAACCAATTGAGAGAAACATATTTTCTGCCAAATACTCAAGGTCCACATCATTTACCTTATTAGAGTTTCTTGCAAGCCATTTTTCTTGATCATTTGAGGAAGGTGCCTCCTGAGCAATCAATTGACTCTGTTGCGAGTTGTCAATGAAAGACCTTGTAGCTAGGTAATCCTTCGTGCCTTGAAACATCAACTTTACAATTTCATCAATTTGGTGTTCTAAACTTAATTTTTCCTTTGCGGTGTATAGGCTGAGTGACAGAATGGAAACGATATGCATAAGATTGCATGCATTTTATGGTAGATTAGTCTAATATACGAGATTTTTCTTTACCTTTGGATATTTGAGAAACTCCAGTTATGCTCCAGCTTCTTCCCATTTTCTCTTGTGCAAGATATTATGCCTTGAATTAATATCTTGAAATGACTGTGCATGCTCTCTATGAACCTTGTTAATGGGACCTGACATATTATCCTGACTATTATGTTGAGGATCACTCTTAGAATTTACCATGTGACTATTTTTTTGTGAAGAGGACCCTGACATGCATTGAGAGGGAG
The DNA here is from genome assembly GCA_007115665.2 of Sequoiadendron giganteum. Taxonomy (NCBI): domain Eukaryota; kingdom Viridiplantae; phylum Streptophyta; class Pinopsida; order Cupressales; family Cupressaceae; genus Sequoiadendron; species Sequoiadendron giganteum. Next base: position 103,600,199 of record CM021105.1, on the reverse strand, counting down.
GATGCCCTATGATGTGATAATGTGGGCACGTAGTTTCTGGAGTTTCACAGATAATTTGTTGGTGCCAAGTGCCAAACTTTGAGACCAATTGAATATGTGTCGGAAGCTCTTTGTTCATTATATCAAAGAGAGCACAAGTTCTAATGGGTTTTGAGGGATTCTTAAAGAACTCCTTATCATGCATGAGAAAAATTCCCACATTATTAGCTATGATTTCAATCATATTAAATTCCTTGTATTCCAGACAAAGCTTTGGCATTTGAGACCAAAAGGGAACAAATCTAAATGAATCCTTTTTAGGTTTAAAATTTGGGATCCAAGGTTGCATGCATAACCTTGATCCTTGAAAAACCCATGATTTGATTCTAAATACAAAATATTTTTTAATTTTATTATAAAAAATGACTACAAATATGCCCTTATTAATACTTAAATAAAAAACCTATTGCACCCCCTCCCAATCATTATTAATAAGCTCTTTTAATTATGGTAAGGGTAGAGTTAAATTCCAAAACTTACATATTATCGCTTTATCCCTTAGATCTTGGATTTGTGCATGAAGCATGCTCTCTAGAAAGGTGACTTTAATCACATCCCTATCTCCAGGAGGTTGAGATGTTACCTTCTAATGATTGGCCTTATCAGATGACTGGACTTCTTCCTTCCTGGATGCCTTACGCTTCCAAATTTGCTTAGTTTGCCGTCTTTTTCTTGGAGCTCCTCTTCTTTTTTTTCTTGGATTTTTTTTCCTTCGAAGCCTTTGGCTCAAGTTGGGGTTGAATTTCATCAATAGCCCTCTTTCACGTGGGATTCGTGATAGCTAACTATTAAATGAGGGGAGCCCCTAGTTGGCAAGTATTTTTCGCAGGAGAGCCATGTTGCTGCCTGGCAGTCTTGGGGGTGAAAACATTTGACCCTACTATTCTCTCTTGCAGTTTGGGGTTAGTCCTCTCTGAAACATGACTAGAAATGTGGGCTATGTCTGACTTTTTGGGGCTGCATTTTTTTTGGGTTGTTAGTCCTTGTTGCCCTTATCCACCTACTGCAGGCGTCTTTCACCTTTAGATTGAAAATCCTTAAAGCCCTTGTGCCTAGTTGACTTTAGATCTGCCTCTGCCTCTACCTCTTGATTTAACCACTACGAGAATGTCATTTCTATCTCATAATATTTTTCCCTACATTGTTGTTCAGAAATTGGAAGGAACTTTGTATTGAAGGGAGCGCTACAAGGGTTTGTGTGGCTTCCCTTCCCTTGAGATTTCAAATTTTCTGAACTACTTTGTCATAAAATTTATCTAAAAAATGAGAATTGTGCTCTGGCTTTCTAACAACCCTTATTTCTTTCGATTCTGGCAATATGCTCCTATCATCTTTGTGGGTGATCCAACAAAGCTGGTTTACAATTTTTGGGAGATTCTAATTTTTTGCTGAAATCACATATTTTTAGAAAAATATAATGATTTAAGCCTTTAAAATTTTCATTTTAAGGATTCCAATTGAAGATGGTTTTATTAAAGCACCTTAGATCAAACCCCCTTGGATAGAACCCCGCTAATTTTAAACCATACCTACAATAGAGTCTCCTTTACACCTATCAAAATGTTGATAAAAAATCACTTTTGATTTACCTTTTGGGGGATCAAATGAATTCATTTAAAATTTATTTGAAATGATCATGCTAGTCCTCAGAAGGAGCTATCCAATGAATACAACTTTAATATGTTTTAGTTTTATTATGTATGTTTTTTTTAGTTTTATTAAACATAGGTTTTTCACCGAAGATCAAGCTCTCTATTATGCGCATGTGCAAAAATAGCAGATTATCAAAATAAAAGTTTAAAAAGTATGTTTAGGTTGGGTATTGATGTCCTTGATCCATTTTAAAAGAAATAATTGAATTTTGAAACTTACAGAAAAAGTTATGTTGTATATAGTCTGTCTATATTTCAATTCTAATTGGTTTGACTTTGAAACTTGATTAAGCAAAAATATTCAATAAAACAATATGAAACCAAATGAAAGTGCTAGATATCGTAGTTGCAAATCTAAATTTGAAAAAATTATAATTTTATCCTTCATACAAAAAAAGTTATGTTGTATACGGTGAGCGTCACTCCTTAAAAATGTTGTTTTTTTTCAAAAGCTAGTTTTCGGAGGAGATGGAAAAAGAAGTGCAATCTGATTCCAAATTTTTTCAAAAAAATATATTTAGAATCTATATACAAAACATCACAAATCACTAGTTTGTATGATCTTTAAATTCCTCACAATTTAGCCGCTATAGGAGCTCGAAAGTGAAGATTTAGTTAAAAAAATTAGTTCAGTGTCTAGTTTGCCCAAAAATTGTAAACCAGTATTGTGGGATCACCCTTGTATAAGTCAAAAATAGGTTGTTTATCTCGCACCAAATTCCTAGACTGTTGAAAGGGCTACCAGTTGGCTTTTGAAAACCTGTGTCTAACCGCGCTTGTATTTTGTCTTGCATGCCATTGAGGATTGTTCATGGGCATGTGATGACAAGCATTCCTCTTATCGTAGTGTTGAAAACAACGCAAATCCCTATCATGAAAACCCTGTTCCTTGTCAGGAATATTGTCGTCAGACCTCCATGAACGTGCCATGAGTCAAACATCAATACCATCATTAATAAAAGATAGTTGTGGGAATATATAGTTTATAATTTAATGTTAGGTAAAGATAAGGATGCTTAGTTATAAGTTTAATGATGAATAACTCTAATGTATTAGAGAAAAATAAATGTTCCTTTGAGTCTACCTTTTATCATGCAAGTAAAATTAAACATCTAATTGCAATCTAAGTTTTACTATCAACAATCATAAGAAGGAGAAGGTGAGGAAATACAGTTAGGAATTATGCTTGTATAGAATAATGCTCCACCTAATACACTAGCCATAGGATGAAATGGCATACTAAGCACTTTCATGTTCTGGTACATAGTACTTCTTTGTCTTAAGATAGTGATGAGTCTCTATGTAGGCATTTGGAACTACTTGCAATCTTAGCATAGGAGTGTTAGTGATAAAACATTCTCTATTCAATTGGTTGCATTTGTCCGATCCAAGGAATTAAATGACAAAAAAATAGAACATAAAAATTAAATGTAATATAAAGATAAGCAAGTAAGCATATGAGTGATGTAAAGTATTAATTGCAATAAATGCATCATTTTATAATCAATTAAAACATAACGAGTGACAAAGCATGAAATTAGATGGGTTTTAGAGATAACATTAACAAACTAAGCTATCCTTGACATTGATAAACAAAAAGTCATGATTTGGCCCTCGATGGTTGAAAAAAACCCATGGAAGTACATATGGCAATAGGGTAGGCATATGACCCCAATGTGTCATCCAAGAGCATGAGCATGCAAAGGTCAAGGTAAGGCACTAGGACTCTAGTGGCATAATGGGTCTAGGAATGTGATCTTAAGTTGTAAAAAATAAAATATATTACCCTTAAATTTAATTTTTTTTACAGTTGAGCAATTTATCCATAAATAATTGTGCTATCTCAACCAATTCTAGCTAAATAATTATTTATTTTAAGGTCATACAAATTTAATGGCTACAAAAGAAATAAATAAAAATAAATTTAATAAAAGTTGTGAATGGTTTAATAAATAATTTTGTGTGAGATTTGTTTTGTGTTGAAGAACATGTGAGGTGCCTAGAAAAGGAGTTTCTACTTGTTTCATGATAATTCCAATCTGTTACAATATTGTTTATATTCAACATGATACTATTTGTGAATTCAATATTAATCTAAGCATGTACTATGGTGAAACCTGTGGGTCATGATTTGTTTAAACTTAGGAATGTGTTGTAATAGTATACAAAATTTAGCAATGTACAACTTATGTAACAACTAAAATCCATTAAATTATTTTTGTTTCTCATCTTAATATTTATCTTTTATTTTATTTATTTTGACCTTTATCTCACTACAAATATTTGGTTTTTAATGAATACAAGTTTGTGTTTAAAACATTGATTGAGTAACAATATCTTTAAATCTCTTTTAGTTTAATTTGGTAGGAGTTAAATGTATACTAAATAAATTAAATTTTAACTTATTTTTTCTTTTTAAATTTATGTAGAAGAATTCTAATTCTATTTTGATATCATAAAAACTATTACATATATTATAGTTCGTATACTTTGAAGCATCTCATTATCACCAATACAAATAGCAATTCATATGGTGGTTAGAAAATAAACTTAACTCTCATTCCTTTATATAACTAATTTATTTTTTTTGGTTAATTTTCCTTTTTAAACTAAGCATGATTCTTAAAATATTGATAATATTTAAAATTAGATGCAAATATTCCATTTATATTGGAATTTTTTAAAAATTTAAGAAAATTTATACATAATTTATATGCATAATTCTATGTTTTAACTTTTAACAAAGTAATTTTTCTAAAAGGGGACTTAGATAGTTTATAAAAATATTTAAAAAATATTATAATATTTACTTTTTATGGAATTTCTCCATTCAGATATGGAAAATTCTCACCATCCCATAAATGTTATCGTGATCTCAAGTAACAACAATAGCCCAACTCTACCAACTAACTCATGCCCATTAATCAATTTGAATGGATTTCTTAATAGTAGCATTATGTATTTTTCAAGTAAATCAAGTTGGAGGTGGGTCAGATTGGTGGGTCGGGCATAATGTTACTAAATCATAGAATATGCTCATTTATACTCCCCAGGTTTATTAGACTTAAATTAAAAGGTCTCCCAAGGATTAAGTCTTTCATTAACTAAAATTTTTTTAGTAAACTGGGTAGATTTACAAGGCCTAGCTTTAGATAAACAAGCACTAGTAGAAGCAAGAAGATAAATCTTATCATTCACTGACCAACACAATGAACAAATCTCAAATATTGATTTTTACTCTAATTGAAGACCTCCAAACCCTTTAGAAGTCCTTAATAAATCATTAATTCTTTCACAATGGACCCAAAAATAGTAGAGCCAAAAGACTTAGTATCAAACTTACTAAATAAAATTTCTTTTTTTTTAGACTAAAAGAATCAGAATCGAGTAGCCACCCACTATAAACTGTACCGCACGTGGTAAATTTTTTTCTCATGACTAGTGACACTGGCACAACACAGCCTCTGGTACCATGAGGAGGGTGGGGAGACTAGACCTCGTGACCTCTTGCCTGCAATAGGATGCTTTAGCCAATCGAGTTACGCCCACCACCCGACTAAATAGAATTTCTTAATAATAGATACTATATGAATTTTAACTTTGCTTAGGGATAGGCGTTAAAAACCCACTTAATGTAAAAGAAACACCATAAAAATAATATCTTTTAAATCCCAAGAGAGTGTATAAATCTTCTTTTTCACTTATTATCATTAATCAAAAAAAATATAATAAGCTTATTTAACTAGCTAACCTTAAAAGAATCCAACAAACATAAAGAGATATACCATTTAAAAATATAAAATAATTTACATAATACAATTCACTAGCCAGAGAAAAAAGCTAACACAATTTTAAAACCCATAAACTAATTCTACTTGTTAAGGAGGGATTAAGTGAAAAATGACCCTAAAATACCCTATAATCACATTAATACTAAAGCAAATCCAACCTTTTTCTCATTTTTTAATTGCAACCTTAAATTCAAAAGTCAAACAATAATATCTATATGAAATAACTTTTATAAATATAAAGTGCAACCTTTATGTTAAGTAAAGAATTATAATAAATTAACATATAAATTAAGTCCTCATATTTATTTTAAACATTTGGTATATGTTATTCATTACACACTTTTTATATTGGAAGGAAAATATAATGGTGAACTATATGTTTTAAGTAAATCTATATCATTTAAGTATTTAAAAATATTTAAATAATTTTTTGTTGATATATTGTTTACTTTGACATGCACCATCATAGAAGTTCACATGCACATCAATATGGGAGAAAAAAATAATGGTATATTAATGCCGTTTTCCATTATTTTTTTGACACACTTTGACTACATTGTCATTTGTGCAATAAAAAAGCTACAGGTAGAAAATTCTTCTATGAGTTTATCTCATGGCATTACCCTATCTTGGATAAGATTCACTAGTGCAAATTTGGCCTTGATAATCCATAGTTGTAATTTTTGACCCTACACTTTTAAAATTCATTTTCCATTTAAATCTCGACAAAATCCTCCCATTAGTCATTGTGAGATAACTAGTGGATTTTTGTGTTGATTTTTATGCTACATTTTATTTAAAGACATTCACTCAACCATTTAAAATTGTTAGGAGATTTATCAAAAGATAAACTTTCATTGAGAGGAATGTAATAGCACATTATCATAACATATATCATGTGTTTAGTCATTATTCCTAAATCATGGAACTGGTTTGATTTGGGGTCTAATTGGGGAGAACAAAACCCTTACAACATAGCACATTCCCTAGAAGTGTTATTAAAGATCATACATCTATTTTGAGATTCATATATTAGAAGACCAAGGACAATAATTTCCTTATTGATATCTTGCTTACTTTGATATGTGCCATCATAGAAGTTCACATGCACATAAAAGTGAGAAAAATTTAATGATATATCCAATCCTTTTCCATTATTTAGGCACACTTTGACTAGATTATCATTTGTGAAATAAGAATTCTACAAGTGACATATTCATGTGTTAATTCATCTCATGGCATTGCCCTTTCTTGGATAAGATCTACTAGTGCAAACTTGACCTTGTAAATTTGAACCTACACTTTTAAAATTTAAACACCCTCCCACTAGGCATTGCGAGCTTACCTAGTACATGTTTATGTTGATTTGTGTGATACAATTTATTCAAAGACATGCAGTCAAATATTTAAAATTATGAAAGGTTTAAGTAGGATTTGCCAAGAATATAATTTTCTTTGAGAGAAATATAATAACATTTTCTCATAACATATATCAGCATGCCTTTAAATGTCATAGAATTGGTTTAATCAGGGCTCTAATTGAGGAGAAAAAAACCCTCACAATTTAGCACATTCCCTAAAAAAATTACTAAGTACTATCAATCTATATTGAGGTTCAAATATTAGAAGAACACGACAACCAAATGCTAAGCAACATATTTTTGCTATTTGATTCTTATAAGTATAGGTTTATATTTGCATAATAGTTCAATTTCTTAGACATGGATACGAACCAAAAAAAATTGAGATATTTACTAATCATCTAGGGGTCTAAATGAGGATAACACAACCCTCACAATTTAGTAGATTTTGTAATGGTGGTTTTGAACGTTATCAATCCATATTGAGGTGTAAATATTAGAAGATAAAAGTGGGTGAATTCCAAAGATTTTTTTTTCTACTTGATTCTTGCAACTATAGGTGTAAGCTTATACACTAGTTCTATTTTGTAGACTAGTTCTATTTTGTAGACACATATCTAAACGAAAGCAAAGAATATTTTGTTCACATGTTTTAAGAAATTTATATAATCAAGTTTAGAACAGGTCCAACACTTCAAATAATCAACATCTACATCTCCAACAACAAATTTGTATCATTTAATTTTAAAATAAGCATCACATTTAATTTATTTAATTTAGATATCAATCCTTTTATAGATCCTAGCCTTTTATGAAATTTACTTTATTTTTTTAAAATAAAGCATAAAATAAACAACATTTTTCTTCATTAAACTAATAAAATAAATATAATAACATTATTAAATATATATTTTGCAATCATCCCATGACTAGTGTATTAGGTGAAGCATTACCACTTTCTATACAAGCATAATTCCTAACCCTATTTCCTCACCTTCTCCTTCTTATGATTGTTGATAGTAAAACTTAGCTTGCAATTATCGTTATTTTTACTTGCATGATAGAAGGTAGACTCAAAGGCACATTTGTTTTTCTCTAATACATTAAAGTTGTTCATCATCAAACTTATAACTAAGCATCCTTATCTTTAACTAACATTAAATTATAAATTATAGATTCCCACAACTATCTTTTATTAATCAAAATTAATTATTGTATGTATATAAAGATTTATTTGATTATCTTAGATTATACTCTTTTATCTATAATTATCATATTTTCTATTGTATCATCCTATTAGAATTCTTTAAATTATAACCTCAAATTCTTCATAGTTGAAATTCAAATCATTGTTAACTCAACATCGCTTTTATAAAATTTACATAATTTTTTAAATAAAACATAATAAATAATATTTTTCTTTAAATAAAGATCTAAATTTATAATGATATTATTAAAAATATATTTTATAATCATTAAAATATTAAATATTTGTTAAATTATAAATATATTTATTTAAAATTTATTTTTAAAATGTAAATATTTTAATGAAAATATTATTATTTAATATACAAAAAAAATAAAAGAACATAACATTTAATGTTACACCACTTTTAATGTAACTCTTTTCTAAATATAAAAATTAATCACCCCAACGTATATCCTGTAATGAATGTGGGATCAAAACTACTGAATGACCAAGGAAATTTGTGACACCAGGAAATGATGAAACGCAGGGAATGGGCTTAAAAACAATGCCAATATAGTTCCTGCCCATGAAACGCAGGGAATGTGGGATCAAACAAATGTGAACTGTGGAAATGGAAAACGTGAACAACATGAAAACAAGAACGGGAGATTTAAAAAAGTTCAGGTTAAGAAAGGTTGGGTTAAGGGGGATATGGTCGAAGCCAAGATGCAGGTGGTGGTTGGACATGTGGTTGGACATGGGGTTGCTAGCACTCCTGACAATACCGAGGGTGGAGGAGGAGAGCATGGTCATGGACGAAGGGGCAACAAAGGAGTAGGCAAGCAAAAAACAACCAATAGGTTGATTTTTGTTAAATTTTGATAAGCTACATGTAAAATTTAGACTTGGTTAAATTGTGATGTATTTTGGGTTTGGCCCCCTCCATGCCAAATTAATATATCAAAAAAAAAATTGGTTTATGAGTGGATACATAGTATTGTGTATACATTGTCATAATGATATTGGTCTTTATGACGACCATAATAAATGATTTATTGCTGCATAAATTTAGGGAAATTGAGATGAATAATATATCTAATAATATAATATTTTAAGGGGCATTAAGAGGACAAAATACTAGCAATAACACCCATGTTGCAAAATATGTCCAAATTTTATATGTAAGTTAAGAATGAGGTGTTTGTGAAGTTGGTAGCTAGTGGTGAGATTTGTTGTATTTGAATTGATTGTATTGCAATTGTGTGGTTGAATGGACTTGATTGTGAAGCCTTGGAGCTTGATGCAATGATTGTGGATGAATTAAAATACAACTTTCTAAAATTTATTTACGTAATTATTCTTAATAATCTATTATGTGAGTAGATGTTTAAGTTAGGTTGCATGGATAAATAGTCTTTCATTAGATATTCCATTTGTGATTGCATTAGGTAGCATGGGTTGTCCCATTGATAGGCCAAATGTGTAGTTGCAACTATTCAAAATATAATGATGCAAGGTTGTTCACTTAATTTAATTTAAAATAATTGTCTTGAGTATCATGTAGTTTAGTTATATATTCATTTTATCTAATGCTAATCAATGATTAAATTTCACCCACTTTAATCTCAAATTTAAGAAGTTAATACAGTCAACAAATTCTCGATGAAACAAAATACTAGTCAAAAGATGTGATTTTGCAATAGAAGTGGTCCTCGTACTAACTTAATGACTAATTGATTTTAGATGAGCATGTTTGCTTACTTGACCTCTACTCTCCTTTACTATGATTGAAATAAATTTCTAAAAAGCTATATTTCCCCAAAATGTCAAAACTTCACAATACACAAATATTTATAATCAATCTTAATGAATATATAATAAAAACTTTACTATTGAATAGAAAATTACCCCTATGTAAAATTACATAACTCAAAACTTGAAATGAAACATTTTATAACATTTTTAAGAATATGAAACCAAGAGCTGCAAAGCTTTAAAATGCCACTAAAAAAAAGCAAAGAAAAAAATAAAAGAAAATAAAAGTGCTAAACAAATTCAATTTGCAACGGGTATGCTGCTATTCAAATTCAAATTGCAACGGGTATGAAATCGTAAGGTTAAATGTGTTAGGGATATACACAGGTGAATTTACAGATTTCTAACAAGAGTAGCGGAGTTTATGTAATGTGACGTCTGAATCTGGATAATGGTTTCAAAGCAATGGATATCCAAGAAGCAGGAACACTTCTACAGTGGAAATTTCCCTTTGTGCCATATAAATTCGCGGATATCTTCTAAAATAAGACAAAACACTGCTGACAAAGAAAGCAGTGAAATTAGGGACGGCAATTCTATGACAAGAAGACAAGGGCTCTGCTCATGCTTTAAATGGTGGAAATGATGGCAGAATTGCAGTATTTTTTGATTCCCAACCGAGCTCTGCAAAGTGCCTGATTGATAGAAAAGATCCAGAGCTATGGTATCAACCTCCAAGTTTTTTTATCAATGTTGATGATTTAGGTTAGTGGGTAAATAGATACTTGCGTTTGAAACTTTTATACAGGCGGACTTGTCCTCTGTTACTCTGCATTTTGAAATTTTAGATGAATTAGCCAAGTCTCTTGAGTTTACATTTGAATTAGCTTTGCTACAGCGTCTCTACTCTCCACTACTTTCAGTTTCCACTATCCAACACTATTTTCAGTTACCACTACCCAACACATTTTATTGATGAAGATAATTACTTATTAGATGTGTAATTGGGCTACGGTTTCACATTTCCACAAGGTATTTTGTCAAACTTTTCATAGGCCTTGCCTTCAAGGTATTTCATAAGGCTACATTCCCTTGAGGCATCCCTTGAGGCTGCATTCCTCGAAGGGATTCTGCCAAACAAATAACAAGTCCTCTTCCATTTTGGAAGTTATCTTTGTAAAGAACTTTCAATTTGTTCAGATAGCTGATTTTGATGCAAATCTAAGTTCTTCAGATTCATAAGCTTCTCCAAACCCGCTGAAATTCCTCCACAAAGCTTGTTCAGTGATAAGTTAAGACAAACTAACTGCTGCAACTATCATTTTGGAATAGTCTCCCCACGAATATGAATCATAATAAGTGATACCAGTTGTAGAGGCAGAGTCTAAGCCATCTCTTGATTACTCTGTGTTTGAATACGAATCCTTCATTTCTTCAATTTTATAATGTGTATCAATTTTTACAATCTAGAAATTCATATGCAAGAACACAAAGACAGACTCGACTCTTACTCTGCAAATCTCTTTGCGAGGGTCCCCATCCATTCCCTCCTGAACGTAGTCCCATGTTCATCATGCCAGTGCCTTCTCTAGTAATTATTTGGTCATCTCTCTTTGTGCACCTGACTTGTGGGTCTGTATGAACCCTATAGGCCTACCAATGGGTTTTCTTCTATTTTTCTTATTTTAATTTTTATATGTTTTTAGTATTGGATTGAAGATAGTTTGAAGAGAAATTTGTTACTTCTTCAATTTATCTAAATTCTATGTTTTTCTTACTAAGAAAAAATTTTATATTAGAGGGGAAAAATGTCCATTCCCAACAAGATATATTGGTAGTTTGGTAGAGTAGCTAAAATTTTCAAAAATTGCATTAAAAGATAAAGACCATATACAAATTTGTCTACAAATTCCTGGTGTTAGCATTTTAATTTATCCATTTCAAGACAACACAAAATAGAACAGCATGTAAGGATAAACATTTCTTCAAATTAGAAATGGAAGCTCCCTTATAACTATAAACTAAATTAAACCCTAGAACTTAAGGACATGGCCTCTAGCTTTCTACAATATGTACAAGTTAAGTTTATGGATTTTGAGCATGCATTGCAAAAAAAAACTAAAGAAGTTGTCCATGGTTTTGTTCTCAGAAAAGGGTACAAGTCTTATCAGCAGTTCTACTCAATATGAGAGATTTTTATATATTTTTCTTGAAGGTAAACACCTACTACAGCTAACAAAATTCAATGTAGAGACTAAAAAGCACAAGTACAACACAATACTTGAAATTGGATTAGACACACAAAACTCAACAAATCAAATGAAACAATGTTTGTGACCTTGGGGAATTGAGTTGGTTGAATGCATCCCCTTATCACAATGTTCCAAAGAAAAAGTAGTCTTCTGTTACGTTATCTTCTCGATTTCAGATTGAATTGGGCATTTCTGAAGTTCTCTGCCCGTGAATAATTCTTGTTAGACTTTCACAACCTTATTGTGGATAGATTTGTTTCTCTGATCTGACCCATATCTAGAATAGAGACAGAGCCAAATGTAGTGTAGGAAGCAAATGCCCAGCCAAATCAAAGATAAGTATACACAGAAATGAAACCACAAACTTGGCCCTTTATTACCTCTGGGGAGAAACAACTCCAAACTACCCTTAATGCATCGAAGGGATCACCACAAGGGCAGATCAAAAGGTGTGTCAGTTGGACAACAGTTGACCAGCACCCATGGATTGACCCCAACTAATCAAAAACAAAACTAAGATTGTCTAGATATGCAACATGAGTTGTTTGAACATCTTTACCAAAGTCATTACAATAGAGAACATACCATGGAAGAACAATTGTTTTAGTGCATACAATGATTACCTCTTCAGCCCGTAGAGACACACCACCATCTTCACCAAGGAAGCGAGCTTCTGGGCATTGACCTAAATCTAAGACAACCTGCAAGAGAACAAATTTAGCTTGACTAACAATATAAGATGTAAATGAAGTTTCCTAACTGAAAAATAAATAGGTGAGCTTCAAAACTTAAACATGTCAAACAATAGGAGCGAAGGAGACTAATTGTGACATTCAGAGTCACATTTTTTCATGGTACTTGTCCTCTGTTACTCTGCATTTTGAAATTTTAGATGAATTAGCCAAGTCTCTTAAGTTCACATTTGAATTAGCTCTACTACAGAGTCTCTACTGTCCACTATTGTTCAGGTAGCTGATTTTGATGCAAGTCTAAGTTCTTTAGATTCATAAGCTTCTCCAAACCCACTGAAATTCCTCCACAAAGCTTGTTCAGTGATAAGTTAAGAGAAACTAACTGCTGCAACTATCATTTTGGAATAGTCTCCCCACGAATATGAATAATAATAAGTGATACCAGTTGTAGAGGCAGAGTAAGAGTCAAGAATTCATCTTTTACTTCTGTGTCAAAGATCTAGTGTTCATTCCAGAATACTTGATGTTCAATATTATTATTATTGATTTGTTATAGTGTTCTTTCTGGTCGGCTGCTTTGTTTCAATCAATATCATTTTATATTCATCTCTCACCTTGAGATCTTGACAATCTAGAAAACAAATATAATTTCATGGGGTTCAGATCCCCTAAAATTGTTCTCACTATAACTGCTCTCATCGAATGAATCAACACAATCTATAGCACTTGCACCACCTTTACCAGAATTACTGAGAAATTTAACATGATAAAGTTTATACAAAATATAGAAGGGCCAAACCAGAGCGCCCCATGTCCCTGTTGTTGATCAGCACAAATCACTTAAAGAAAGAATGATCTTCATCTGATTATGTGAAGGCACCAGAGTTGAACTTTATTCTATGTGATCAGCAGTTGAATTTGATGGTTGTATCAAGAGTGAAACAATTAACAGTAAATGTAAAACTTGATCCCAAAAAGGGTATTAGATTTGTCCCCCGTCCCCTCCAACTTTGAATAGAGTATATGTCCCCATTAGCTTTAGTACTTTTAATCATAAATAAATAAATAAAACTTTGGTTGTTCCTTGTGTGCTCAATCAGCTTTCTGGAGTGTGTAATGATTGACATGTCTCTGCAAAAGACAGAAAGTAAGACTCGACTCTTACTCTGCAAAGTATGAGAAGCTCATTTTAGCTGATTTCGTGAGTTCGGGCAGTCCAGCGAGTCATATGACAGTCCAGTGAGTGGTGAGCAATATAAATTGGGGTCTTACTTGACATGATAGTAGATCAATTTTAGCTGATTTCGTGAGTTCGGGCAGTCCAGCGAGTCATATGACAGTCCAGTGAGTGGTGAGCAATATAAATTGGGATCTTACTTGACATGATAATAGATCAATTTTAGCTGATTTTGTCAGTTCGGGCAGTCCAGCGAGTCATATGACAGTGATTGAGTGGTGAGCAATATAAATTGGGGTCTTACTTGACATGATAATAGATCAATTTTAGCTGATTTCGTGAGTTCGGGCAGCCCAGCGAGTTATATGACAGTCCAGTGAGTGGTGAGCAATATAAATTGGGGTCTTACTTGACATGATAATAGATCAATTTTAACTGATTTTGTGAGTTTGGACAGCCCAGCGAGTCATATGACATCCTCCCATGTTTGTATTCCTTGAAAATATAGCCGTGTGAGAAGAGTGTTGAAGTTATTTTTTAAGATGTTTATACTTTGAACTCACCCCTTACAAAATTGTATTTTTCATAAAGTTCATCTCTGTGATCTATGCGACTATATAATGAATGTTTAGTTGGGTACTATTTGTATAGCATTCTGGTAAAACCATTTTGGAAGCATTAACATTTCTAAGGCAGTTAGGTTTACATTCGAAGGAGTCATGATGAAATATATCAGTTGGATGTCAAATTTGTTTAACCGCTCAATAGCCATCAGATCCTTAAGGAAAATAAACATTCATATGAAACAAGGCACGAGATAAACATCCATATAAGACACATGGGAAATGAACAGAATTTGAATCCATGATCTATTTTTGAAACTGTAGGTTATGAATATTTCTATTGTTTGTCACTTCTCTTTGCTTCAATGCTTTGAATTTTTCATGTTGGGTATGTATCAAAATGCAATACAATTATTCAGATTTATTATACAATATGAAGGACTGTATACTGTCTTAGTTTAATAATCAATATCAACCAATAGATATTTTATTTATGTATATATATGTTTTATTTATATTTCTATATATTTAAAATTTGTTTATGTATGTTTATGTTTTATTTATGTATTGTATACATTTTATTTATCATTACTTATTTATTTATTTATTTATGTATATTTGATTTATTAATATGTATATATACATTTTATTTATTTATTTACGTATATTATGTAAAATTATATTTATACACATTTAGATTTTATTTATGTATGTTTATATTTTATTTACATATATATATATATACATATATATATATATACATATATATATTTTATTTAATTATATATTTTTGTTTATGTTTTTTATGTATGCATGTGTATATATTTTATTTACATATGTATATATTTGTAATGTCCTAAATTTGATCGTAGAGCAAAAACAGCACCATAATTTTTTTGTGACATTAATTTATGAACCGTAGTAGCAAAAATATTTTGGGGAAAAAATTGGCAAACCAGAAGTATAAGATTTTTTGAAAAAATTATATAGTAAATACATCAAATACAACAAGAATACTAAATGACCATAGTCATCAAGAAATACACCAAAGTCGTGTCCCAATGAGAATACATGCAAAGGGGACCCAAGATACAACCCTACCTACAAATACCACAATCAAGAAAGAAACCATCTAGCCCTAACACAAAACTAAACATTTTGATCCTCATGGAGAGTCTAAAGCAAAGTTTGACTTTTATCTTGTTCTAACTAACCCCAATCCAACACATTCCATGCCCCCTTCCTCCATGAAGAATTTGTTTCATAAATCACCTTCCTCCAACCCAACTCATAGGATTTCTCCAAAGCCTTGAGAATATCCCAAGCCTCCATTCTCTCTCAAACCATTTTATTTACGTTATTTTTCATTATTTTTTAATCTTTGTTATTTCTCTATCTCATTATATGTGTCTATCTCTCCTTCACCATGTTTCATCTTTTATTTTTGTCTTTTTATATCTTTTTTTCTTTAATAAGTGTATTATTTTTATATTATTTTTTTATTTATCTTTTATTTTTAATATCTATTTGTATTTCTTAAATCCTTTTCTTTTGTATGTTTATTTTTTCTCCTTATTTTTTTGCATGTCTCACCCTAGCATGACATCCCATTCTCGAACCCAACTTGGCAAAATGTAAGACCAAGATAAGGTGGGTTAGGTGTTGGGTTGGGTCGCATGGATACCCCTGTCAACAAAAGAAAGAAAGAGAGGTTCATATTTTTGTGTCTCTCACCCCAACATGGCACCCATTTTCGACACCAACTTGGCAAGATGTAAGGCCAAGGTAAGGCGGGTCAGGTGTTGGGTTGCGTTGCAGGGACACCCTTTAGTCAACAAAACAAAAGAGAAATCCATAATTGTTTATAACCTTTGAAAGGAGTTTATGTTTCTTTCTTGTGTGTCTCTCACCCCAACATGACACTCATTCTTGACCCCAACTTGGAAAAATGTAAGACCAAGGTAAGGCAGGTTAGGTGTTGCATTGGGTTGCAGGAACACCCTTTAGTCGAAAAAAGAAAAGAGAAATCCATAATTTTTTATCACCTTTGAAAGGGGTTTTATGTGTCTTTTCTTGTGTGTCCCTCACCCCAACATGACACCCATTCTCGACCCCAACTTCAAAAAATGTAAGACCAAGGTAAGGTGAGTTAGGTGTTGGTTTGGGTTACAGGGACACCCTTTAGTCAACAAAAAATAAGAAATTCATACCTTTTTATCATCTTTTAAACGGGTTTGTGTGTCTTTTCTTGTGTGTCTCTCAACCCAGTGTGACACCCATTTTCGACCCCAACTTGGAAAAATGTAAGACCACGATAAGGCAGGTTAAGTGTTGGGTTGGGTTGTAGGGACACCCTTTAGTCAACAAAAAAAAGAGAAATCTATACCTTTTATCATCTTTGAAAGGGGTTTGTGTGTCTTTTTTTGTGTATATCACTATAGTGTGACACCCATTCTCGACCCCAACTTGGAAAAATGCAAGACCAAGGTAAGACTGGTTAGGTGTTGGGTTGGGTTGCAGGGACACCCTTTAGTCAACAAAAAAAGAGAAATTCATATATTTTATTCATCTTTCAAAGGGGTTTGTGTGTCTTTTATTATGTCTCTCACCACAGAGTGACACCCATTCTCGACCCCAACTTGGCAAAATGTAAGACCAAGGTAAGGTGGGTTAGGTGTTGGGCTGGGTCACAAGGATACCCCTTAGTCAACAAAAGAAAGAAAGAGAGAGAATTGTGAGAGGGGGTGAGAGAGGGATGAAGAGAAAAAGAGATTTATGTAGTTAGGGTGCCAAACAGAGAGACTTGCAAGTGTGAGGGGGGGTGAGAGGGAGAGACTTGAGAGATAGGTAGTGATAGGAGTGCGAGAGAGGGAATGAGAGAGAGAGGGAGTGTTAGTGAGATACCTAAGAGAGGGAGAGGGTTTGGGAGGGAGTGACTTGAAAGAGGGGGATGGATTGAGAGGGACTTATCTAGGTAGGGTGGGAGGGATAGATAGAGAGGAGTGACAGAGAGAGAGAGAGTTACCTAGGTAGGTTGTCAAATGGAGAGACATGAGAGAGAGGGGATGGGAGGGAGAGACCTGAGAGAGAGGGAGAGAGAGGGAGTGGGAAAGAGAGGGAGGGAGATAGAGAAAGATAGATAGAGGGAGCGAGGGAGGGTGTTAGGGATCGATTAAACAAGAGGTAAGTGGAAAGAGGGAGAGGGTAGATAGGGACAATTAGAGAGGGTAGGAGAGAGGGAGGGAGGGAGAGGTGAGATGCATAGATAGAGAGTCCAATTGATAGGGGTTGAGGGTATAGGGTTTAGGGATTAGGGTGGAGGACCTATATGGTTGATGGTTTCTAGGGTATTAGGGATTAAGGGTTGAGGGTTCAGGGGTTAGGGTCGATGGTAGTGGCTATTGATTTGAGGGTATAGGGTAGAAGGTTTAAGGGTTTAGGGTTTAGGGTTGAGGGTAGAGGGTTTAGGGTATAGGTTTGAGGGTATATGGTTGAAGGATTGGGTTGAGGGTCTAATGTAAAGGGTAGATGGTATAGGGGTTGAGAGTTTAGGGTTTAAGGATTAAGAGTTGAGGGATTATGGGTTGAGGGTTGAGAATTGAGGCTTGAGGGTTTAATATATAGGGTAGAGGGTATAGGGTTTGAGCGTTTAGGGTTTAAGGGTTGAGGGTTGATGGTTGAGGGTTTAAGGTTGAGGGTAGAGGATTGAGGTTATAGGGTATAGGGTTGAGGGTATAGGGGTTGAGGGATTGGGGTTTAAGGGTAGAGGGTTAAGGGTTGAGGGTTTAAGGGTTGAGGGATTAAAGGTTGAGGTAGAGCATTTTCTTGGATTTAAGGGTTTAAGGGTTGAGGGATTAGGATTTAGGGTAGAGGGTATTGGGTTGAGGGTAGAGGGTTAAGGGTTAAGGGTTAAGGGTTTAGGGTTTAGGGTTTAGGATTGAGTGTTTAAGGGTTTAAGGGTCGAGGGTTTAAGGTTGATGGATTAGGGTAGAGAAGATGGTAGAGAGATGGAGGGATAAGTGAGATAAAGAGAAGGAGAGAAGAGGAGGGAGAGACATAGATATATGAGGGTTTAGGATCCAATGTATAGGGTAGAGGGTTGAGAATATAGAGTATAGGGTTGACGACCTATAGGGTTGAGGGATTAGGGTGTTGGGTTGAGGGTACATACGGTTGAAGGATTGGGTTTGAGAGTCCAATGTATAGGGATTAGGGTATTGGGGTTGAGGGTTTAGGGTTTGAGGGTTGAGGATTGAGGGATTAAGGGTTGAAGGTTGAGGGTTTAAGGTTGAGGGTTTATTGTATAAGGTAGAGGGTAGAGGGTGGAGGGTTTAAGGGTTTAGGGTTGAGGGTTTAAGGTTGAGGGCAGAAGATTGAGGGTATAGGGTTGGAGGATTAGGATTGAGTGTCCAATGTATAGGATAGAGGGTATAGGGGTTGAGGGATTAGGGTTTAAGGGTTGAGGGATTAAGGGTCAACCAACGGAAAATAATTTCATTCAACACTAGGCAGACTGAGGAGGAAGGGCACCCCCTTCTTGGAATGCTTGGTGATTTTGTAGATTTTGTAGTGAGTGTGTTTATTTTAAGTGTAGTGTCCCTCTATTTTGGCTTCCCATGACAATCAAGTAATTTATTTAATCATGATGTATTGTGATTTCGTTAGTTATTGTGCTATTGTATTTGTACTGGATTTAAAATATTTTATGACCTTGTCTAATCAGTGAATTAAGTTAAAATTTTAATTACAGTAAAATTTAAATAAAGTGGGAATTTAAATAAGAATTAAATTAATTAATGTTAAGATATATGAAGTATATAGTAATTAATAAATAATTAAATTAACAAAACATGATTGATTGTCATCTAATATTTAGAAATGCACTTTCAAGAGTTTGATTATATAGACAACTTCAACTATATGCTAGCTCCTTCCTATCAACAATATATGAGGTATCAGAGTAAGAACAAGTCCAAAAAAGAACATGTGCCTCATAGCATGTTGACTCATCATACTCTTGACATACAACACAAGACTTGGTACATTACAAGGTCGGATCAAACAAAACTTGTGCATATATGATTTGAAAAAATGTCTTTACTCAGAGATGAGTAATTCTTGCAGAAGCGTATCTTCCTTCATTATTGCACTCAAATCATCACATTTAAATTATTTCCCCTCACACCCCAGATTAGCAAGCCTATCCGTTATTTTATTTCCTTCACGATAAATATGTGATATATAGACATCTTGAAAATATTACATCAATAACCATGCTCTCCTTAAATATAGAAAAGTCTCCAATTGAAAAGACTTTTTAATTTACAAGCATTTATAATAATCAAAAATCACCCTTGATATGCACCTTGTTTAAGCCCAACTCCCTTGCCAAATATAAGCCCTGTAGTAAAGCTTTTGCCTTTTCCATATTATTTGTGCCTTCTTCCAATTTAAGTGCTTGTGCCACTAACAAACAACCATTAGAGCCATGAATACATACACCCACACCCGACAGACCTAGATTACCCTTACAAGCCCCATCAAAATTTAGCTTACCAAACCCTAGGGTAGGAGGAGACCACATCATCGTAGATCTACTGTTTTTACCCAAACTTAGATCTTGATTTTCCCCAAATATTGACTTTGAAATGTGGTCCCAATTACACATAATCCAATTATCCCAGGAAGAAAATGTAGATGAAAGGATTTTGTTATTTCTAACATAGGAGTTTACAACTTATGAAATTTTCTTTCCCAATTTGAAGAGGAGTTTCTACAGGGAATGTACTTACTTTCGAAATATCCCTCTATTCCGCTCCCACCATATGCAACATATAACTAATAGGGAAATATTTTCCATATGCAAGAAAAAATGGAATTTTCATACAAAACAGGTGAACTCGAGAAAAGATCCCATAATGAATTAGGTAAAGGAAATTGAATGTTTAGCTTTAACCTTATAAAGTTCCAACATTCTTGAGCTACTTTATAGCTAACAAAAAGATGATCTATAGTTTCATCGGCGTCATGACATAAAACACAAAGGAATCTGCAATACCCAATCTTTGCAACTTCTCACTAGTCAATATATGCTTCTTAAGAGCAAGCCAAGTGAAACTACCTACCTTAGGGAGAGTCATCGAATTCCAAGAAAAGGAAAAGGCTTAGTGAAATTGGGACTGGAAATAACTTGTAATGATTGAATTGTACCCCTCCCTTTTTGAATAGTTACCATCCTTCGCAGGAGCCCAAATTAATCTATCTGTTGTACTTGAGAAGAAGACTTCTCTTTTTTCTAATTCCCTCTTTATAATTGACTCTTGAATAGAAAAAATATTTTAAGCAGAAAAGGATTTCCATGAAACTTTCCTTGTGTGAATATCAATTGCAGCTACATAATCTTTTAAATGGGTGCCCCAAATCTCTTAAAAAACTTGAACTGAAGGTTGTAGTTCTAGTTGTAATGCCCTGCCACGAAACCCTAGAGGAAGTTATAACCACTGTGGAAGCGAACAATTTTTTTTCTTAAAAGTGCATTAATAACAAGCAAGATGCACAACACTCTCGCAACAACCTCTAAGGCACATGAAAAGATTATGTCTAAAACCATAACATGTACATTAATCACATAAAGCATTTAACTAATTACCAACCCAAATTAAAATACATACATACACAACATTTAAATTACAACACATAGAATAAAATATATCAAGTTCTAGTTTACATTAATTTACAAGATTACAACACTCATTCCCAAAATGAGGTAGATCATACCTAACTATTAAAATTTACAAGATTCCTCCTTGAATACAATTGAGGAGAAATTTAATTACAAATGTCAACTAAAATATAATGCATCAAGAGAATGGAATGAAACAACTGGCATCCATGAGCTCTCCTCCTAGAAGACCTCGCCATCAGAAACTAAAGATCAAAGGGACCCAACAGTGTAGGGTGCACATTCCTCCCAACCAAGTGGTACTCGAAGGCCCACCCCTCGTGCTAGGTGACAATAAAAAAGATACAAGATCTACTCTACTACCACTAGGAAAAGGCTGACACCACACTGAACTTAACAAACACAAGAACAATTCTAATTCAATGGATACAACGCTACCAAAGTTAAATATCCAGTTACACCAATGAGCGATACATACTGCTAACCTATTAGAAGTGTCACCACAAAGGTACATGAGTCACCCAATAGATCTTACTAGATCCTGACCCCCATCCAAAATCACTCTCCTACTGGCAACACTCAGAACATAACCCCTCCAAACAAGAAGAATACAATAACCAAAACCACTTCATGCAAAGGAGACAAAACAAACCCGTTCGTGGAAACCAGGTAACACACTAAAAATAATGGCAAACAAACTACCCAAGGGAATTAAAAAAGACCATACCATAAAATACAACCTCCAACGTTAACATACCTCAACTAGATGACTTACATAACCTCATCTATTACTTCTATTCAATTGCCCCAAATCACTACTGAAGAAAACACACATTCTTAAGGCAATTTAAACAGGGACAAATCTATCCTTCGGATCTACTAAATCCAATTTAATTACAATAATTTTAATAATACATTTTCCAAATCATCTAACTAAAATCAATTTCATTTTCAAATAATGCAGAAAATAAATCTATTTATTAAATTTAATTCTTCAATTACTTACAAATCAAATCTCCTCATTTTAAACCTATCACTTTAAAAATCACCCAATCATACTTTTACATTCACCATAATAAAATTATTCATAAGAAAATAATATAAATTCACACATATATATATATATATATATATATATTAAAAATATATTTAACTATATATACATGTATATACAATTGTTCCATGTATATACATCCATATATATATACTTAATTATTTTAAACCAACCTATAAATAGCACATATATAAATATATATATATATATAAAAAATAAGTATCTAAAAAAACAAATGCAACTGCTAATATTGGCTTATGCCGCCTTTCTCAATGGATGAAGCATACATTTAAGAGTCTGCATCACTATTGTTTTCATGGAGGCATAATTGTAAACATACGACCATCCCCATTAATTTGGGTGCAACCATAGAGAAGGGAAGGCAGCGCTGGCTGCCTCCTCACCCACACCTTCTCCATGGGGGGCGGTGGATGGGGATGAAGCCAAGCGCTCCCCCCAACCCCTCCTTATGCTTCCAATAAAATAAACACATTGAATATTAATTTCCTTCTCATGACAATACAAGTGATCGATAGAGATCGTCGTACAGACGTATTTCAACATTTGTATAAAGATTATATAGAAATATAAATGCAATTTTTTCAATACAATTAAATAGATATGTATATATTTTATATATATGTGTATGTGTATATCATTGAATATATATATATATGCATATATATATAATATATACATATATATAAAGAGTCCAAGACATATATTGTGATTGGGAAAATTATTTTTCCAAAAAGATTAGATACATGAAATTTCCCAAATACACCCAAAAACCCACATACAAGAAATAGAGGTGAATTACTCAAATAAACATAGAGATTCCGTAAATATATCGATACAATGATTCTTAAAAGAAAGAATTCTATAAAATCCAATCCATTTAAACATAGGAAACTTTCCCGAGAAAACCCAAATTTTTAGAGAAACAATTTCCAACATAGGGTTCTCCTTCTAAATGGAGAATTTACAAAGATTCCATAAATCAAATATAAATATCAGAGGTTTGCTTCAGATATCAAGGTATTTTCAAAAATTTCCTTCTACAAGAAATATTTATCCGACTCCCAAAAAAAACAATAATACCAATATCATACACAAGGAGGATTTCACAATTTTCCAAGATGTTTACGATTTCCCAACCAAACAAACTAATTAAAAAAAAACAATATTAAATAATATTCTTCTATCAGAAGTTCTTTCCAATACAAATAAGATTTTTCCCCAATTTTAATAGGAAGATTTTTGAATCTAATCCTACAAAGATTTATAAATTTCTCTATTGTTTTCTTCTAGGTTTTTCTTTATTGTTTAACAATAATTTTCTATAGAGGCTCTCTAATTTCACTATAAAATCTTCTACAGATAAAGATGAATAACCTCATGGCATAGAATGATAGATAAGGAAGAATAACCTCATGGCATAGAATGATAAAATTCCACATGACCGAGCCACATGGAAGATTTTCAATTGTAAACACCCTTTAAGAATTACTACTATTTAAATATTTATGCTGCATTATGGAACACCATTTTAGCTCAGATTTTTTATACGTCTGCCATGATAACTTTGCACCTAATGCTATATTTCTTGTAGATAGATTATGCAACCAAGCCCCACCAACATGTTTACTCATAAACATATTATCCAAAGAGATTAAAGGCACTTTCCTTTTTTATCAATATTGCCCCTCCATAAAAAACTTTTGAATTTTTTCAATGCTTTTAATTATGTAGTCAGGAGCTTTCAAAACGAGAAAATAATTTGGAATGGAAGCTAAAACTGATCTGATCAACAAAATACGTCCAGACAATGACAACCATCTAGCTTTCCAAGAAATAATTCTTGACTTGTGTCGATCAATGATTTTTTTCTAGTATTTTATTTTATCTTGTCCCATGAAAAAAGGAATGCCTAGATAAGAGCTAGGTAATTCAACCAATTGAAAGCCCAATGCATCAACTATTCGCTTTGAAACTAAAGAATTTGTGTTAAAAATGAAAATTTTGGATTTATTTGCAATTACTCGCTGACCTGAAACCAAAGAGTAATTGTCAAGAATTGATTTTACTTGCTTAACTTCCTGAAGAGTTGATTCACCATATAAAAGGGTATCATCTACAAAAAGTGAGTGTGTTACAACAGTCTGGGTATTTGGAATCTCTATTGCCTGCCAAAGCCCTTGATTATGACACTTCCACATTGTCTTGCTCAAAGCCTCTACCATTAAGATAAATAAGCAAGGAGACAATGGATCACCTTGTCTAACCCCTTGAGATGCACTGAAGAAACCAACTGGTGACCCATTTACTAATACTAAAAATTTAGCTCCGGCCAAAAAAGATCTAATCCATTTACACCATTTATTGTTGAAACCAAACCTTTGCAATACTTGAATTAAAAAACCTGATTAACTCTATCATATGCCTTCAACATATGATCAAGCTTAATAATAAAAGATGGAATATTATTGGACTTAAGAGAATACAATACTTCATGTGCAACTAGTGTACCTTCTAATGTTTCTCTGCCAGGTACTGCACCTTTGCAACAATAGCAATATGTGTAGTATTGAATTTATTTAACATAATGCCTAAGCTCCTTGATTCCTCCAAGGTCATCAAAACATCAACACCTACAAATTCCCAACATTTTGGAAAATAGAGCGATGTGTACCCATCAGTGCCTAGAGCCTTATCTGGAGCTAAAGAGAAAAGCACCTTATTTACTTCCTCCAAAGTGAAAGGCCTCATTAACCAATTATTATCTTCCTTATAAATCAATTTTGGAATGCTCCCTAGTAGATCATCTTCCTTGTGTATGGATGACATATCATTAGATCCCGAATTGGTTAATAATTCTGAAAAAAATCTAACACCTTCCTGTTGAATGTCCACTTCCAATGTAAGCAATTCATCTTTTACCGAATGGTGAATTGAGAATATTATTGAAGATGCCCTTTTAAGCTGCACTGAAGTATGGAATTTTTTTGTATTTTTATCCCCTTCTTTTAGCCATAACTCTCTAGATTTTTCTCGCCAATAGATTTCTTCTGTTGCTACTAACTCAGCCTATTCCAATTGCAACTTATTTTTCTGCTCATATGTCTCTGCATCCAACTCTTTGGCTATAATATTTTCATTAATTTAAGAGAGTTTCTTGAAGACCAACTCCTTCTGATGAAAGATATTTTTAAAAACATGAATGTTCCAATGTTTGATTTGTGCTTTAACAAATTTCAACTCATTCCATAATTGAAGCATTCTAGATCCCTTAATAAAAGGAGCAAAGACCCACCATTGATGTAACAACTACAAAAAGTGTGGATGCCTGAGCCACATCTTCATAAAATTGAAGGAAGGTCTGGGCTTAAATGCAAAGTTGTTTGCTTCTATTTCTAAGGAAATAGCATAATGATATGAGTCACATAAGGCAATATTTGAGAGGTCAATATTTTTTGCCTTGAAGACCAATTAGGTGTGGCTAAAAATCTATCTAATATTTCTTCCATCTGCAAGAAATATTTTCTTCTATTAGTCCATGTAAACAAACCATTTTTTGGCACAATGTCAATTAAGGCATTATCATTTATGAAGCTTGAAAAATCCTCCATCACTCTTGGTGGGGGAAAAATACCTCATTTTTTCTCCCGCAAGGATACTATAGCATTAAAATCACCAGCTATAATGACCTTCTCATTTCTGATACTATCTAAAACATTTGACAAAATATCGCAAAGTTGTCTCTTGTCCAAAGTTGTTGTAGGAGCGTAAACATTGATAAGATGAAAATGCAGATCAAAATGTGAGACTCAAAAGTTGCCAATGTTTCTCATTACTGATCAGTTGAAAGGAATTTTTTTTGGGATCCCACAAAGTAAGCATACCTCCCAAGGCACCTTGTGCTGGTGAATGAGATGAACTCCATCAATTTCATTTCCCAATTGAAGACTCAAACACTTTTTTTGGAGTTTTAGTTTCTTGAAGTAAAATCACATTTGCTCTGCAAGCATCAATTTGTTGCTTGATTTGAGCTTTCTTGTCAGGGGCATTAATACCCCTGAAATTCCATGAAAATATTTTCATTGGATACGAGGAGAGCAACAAGCTCTCCTCGGTCTTTTATTCCTTGATACAACCAAGTTTTCATCCAGTGTAGCTTGTAAACCAGTTGCTATCGCCTCTTGCATTTTAGTGGCATAAGATTTCCTACCCCTTTTATGTGGTGTTTTCGAAGGAGTTATCTGAGCAGAAGTGTTTGTGAAATTGACAGAGTTTTTGAATAATCAAAACCCCTAGAATGCTTAGTAGCCACAATTGCCTTCAAGCTAGAAGTTGCATTGAGAGATTCTTCAACATCTACAACCCCTTCTGGCTCAATGATCATAAATTAATTCATAACTCCATCTGTATCAAACTCCATCAAATTGAATGGCTCCATATTCATTTTTTCATTTATAACTTCATCTGAAACTTCCTCAATAAGCTCTGAGCTAGCTGATACTAATACTTTATCCAAAAAATCTTCAAGAGCCTGAATGCCTTCTGAAATTTGTGGATGGAAATTTGACCCCAAAGAAAGATAATTATCTTTCTCTTTGCTTACTGAAGAAAGCTCCAACAAGTGTAGTGAATTTTCCCTTGCAGACCCCTGATCCTGAAACATTAGTTGTTTAACTATTTACTCTATTTGTTTAAGAGAACATGGAGTTGTAGAGGGGAAAGATAAATGGGTATGTGCAGGATCATGATGGGCCAAAAAGTGGCGATATGCAAGTGATATGATGGCCCATGTGGCTGACGACTTTTTTTTTACCCAAAATTGATGAAACGAAAAGAGTTTTTAGAGGAGATTCTTACCTTTGCACCAATATAAATTATGCTTTACTTTGAATTTAACAAATTATTATTATTCATTTTCTATTAGAATTACGAATAAAGTCTTGATTGATAGGTTGACTGAAAAACACCTATAACTTTCAAACAGTATCACATTTTTTTAATCTAAAACATGTGTCACATTCTATGATTTGCATACTATAGGACTAAAAAAATAAAAATTGAATGTCATGAAGTTTTGACCAAGTTAAGGTGGTTAGACAGACGAGATTTTATATTTTTTAAAAGTTGTAATAAAAAATTAATAATTAATTATTTACTTGGAAAAATATTATAAAAAAATATGCATCACATCGGGACATGAGTCCTCTACTTATATATAAAAACTGATAAAAAAATATTATCATTTTATTGTGGTTAGGGTAGTTAGACAGACACCTACTTCTTATTTTTACCTTGAAATTTAAGTACTGCTTCATTGAAATTTCAAATTTTCACCAAATATATATTTTTTTTAAATAAAGGTCTAGTAGTTTAGAAACTACATTCAATTTGCTACAAATTCTATATTTACAATTTTTTGACATAATATAGATAGCTTATTCAAATTTTTACGTCAAGTTGTCTAACTCTTATTTTCTGACATTTTATTGCCACTTAAGGGCCTATTTTTTCCATGATGATCCTGCACATACCCAAATGCAAAGACTTAGAAAGAAACTTCTCAAAGAGATATTGATTAAATATAGGTGCTTCAGCTACTTTCCTCCTTGTAGTTGAACTATTCTTTAAAACCACTGTAACATCCTTTGATCTCTTTAATATTCTAGACTTAGGAAAGAATTGCTTATCAACCTTCTTCACTATTATGGATTTGAAAGGCACTAGGTGCTGCACTGAATCACTAGCACCTAATTTCCCCATAGATTCTTCTTTCAAGATTGAACAATTTGATAGGGAATGGCCCAACTCATGGCAATTAAAACAAAAAATTTCAACATTTTCTATGATTATATTCTAAATCCATTTACCAAATTTTGATACCAAATGAATTTGAACAGGAATGGGTTTTGTAACATCCAATAAAACACAAAATCTAACAGGTTTTGTGGGATCTTTAAAAAACATCTTATCATGATAAAGAAAGATCCCAATTTGGTTGGCCATTATTTCAATTAGTTTCAACTCTCTATTCTCCAGAGCCAAACCTTTCATTTGAACCCATGCAGGCTGAAATTTAATTACCATATTTTGGGGGCTAAAATTTGGAGACCATGGCTGTAAATA
Organism: Sequoiadendron giganteum; assembly: GCA_007115665.2. Lineage (NCBI taxonomy): Eukaryota > Viridiplantae > Streptophyta > Pinopsida > Cupressales > Cupressaceae > Sequoiadendron > Sequoiadendron giganteum. The sequence goes on along the minus strand of CM021105.1, from coordinate 103,571,851 downwards.
CAGGCCAGATCCTTGGAATACCCAAGATTTTACTTTGAATACAACATATCTAAATACTTTATCAGAAAATAAAACTATAAAAATTTGTCTAGATTTATCTAGGTAGAAAACTTGGGAAACCCCCTCCAATTCACCAAAAAATAAATCTTGAAAAGTATTTAGATCCAAAGATAATTGCCAAAACTTACCTATTAAGGCGTTTTGATGAAGATCCTGAATTTGGGGTTCCAAAAAAAATTCAGGGAAAGAGACTTCCACAAATTTACCAGGAATTTTCTTGAAAGAATCACATAAAGGGATTTGATTTTCAGCCTCTTTGACTTCCTGTTGAACCTTAGCTGACTCCTTTTTCCTCCATTGCAAAACCCTTTTTTTCTCCACATTATTCTTTCCATTTTGACGCTTTTTGCATTTAAATCTCTTTAGATATTTCTTATGAGAAGCCTTTTCTACATATTTAGGCTCTCCTTTATTAACAATATCATGCTCTGTAGTTCTGGAAACACCTAAATTATTCTTAACATTTGGTCACAGTCGACTCTCAAATGCATGAAGGGATTGGTTTGTCTAACCATCTTGACCTTCTCGCTCAGTGGGTTTAACAACATTTTGATTAGCGTCCACTTTACTTTGCCTTTGACTATCAGATGCATGCAAGGGTAAATTTTTCCGACCCTCTTGTCTTTCTACTGTAGTGGGTTTTGCAACATTCTGATTAGCGTCTGCTCTATTTTTCTCACCGAAAGTCCTCCTTTTCCATGTTTCATTATGTTGTGATGATATATTCCCAGTAACCAAAAAGACTTTTGGATTGAAGGATGTGACAAAAGGTATTTAATGAATTCCCTTTGCTTGAGATTTATAATCAACCTCTGATTTTGCATAAAATCTCTTTAGAAAAGAGGATTTCTACTCAAGCTTTTTAGCAACCCATCTTTCTTCTGATTCATTGTGGAAAACCCTATCATTTTCATAAATGTCAAAAATGGGTTGTTTGCGACGCACCAAATGTCTAGACGTGTGGATGGGTCTCCAATTAGGTTTTGAAAATCTATATCTGACAGCACCATTATTTTTTAAATGCATTCCATGGAGACTTTCTCCTGGGCCCTTAATGATATGAAATCCTTCTGTCATAATCTCGATAACAACACAGATCACTGTTATCCAAAGGCTGATCTCTGCCAAGAATATTACCGTTCGACCTCTATGAATGAGCCATATATTAATTTTTAAACCTTCTTCCAAATATTCCTCTTTCCAAAATATGTAATGGTGAAGTTCCTTGGTTGAATGGTTTTAATGGTGAAATTTGCATACTCATGCCATTTTATATATAGTTGTAATGGTGAAATTCCTTGCTTGAATGCTTGTAATGGTGAAATTGTTGTTGAATTTTTTTCCTAAAGGTATTTTATTGTAATTGATAATGTATTATCATGAAAAGATAATTGTTTAATTATGGAATAATAATGTTTTAAATTATATTTTATAGTGATTGATAAATCTATTATCAAATGAATTAATTATTGAATTGTGGAAAGTATTCTGAATTTTTAAATAAATAAGAAAGATATTATTTTTGAACAGAATTGTAAAAAGCAAGAAAATATGGTAAATGATAAAAGTGTGCACATGCATAGCTTGAAACTGGATTTTGAACAAGAAACTTTTTATTTTTCTTGATTTTTGTTTTTGAAAACTCATCCCTGAGATTTTATAGTGTTGGTTTTGATTTTTGGAAGTTAGTTCTTCATTTGCGAAAAAAAAAACTACTCTGAAAAAAAAGAAAAATTAATTGGGGGAAAAAAGATCCAATGGGGTTTTGAGGGAAGATTTGGGTTGAATGTGTCAATTTTGATAAGATATCAATTGGTTGGAGAAGGATTTTGTGGCGGCAAATGGGTGATCCTCAACACGTCAACATCATCGTCAAGCGTTGGACTTTGGGTGAGTTCTCCATCGTGATTCTCTTTAATTGATGTTTGTTAATTGCCAGCTTATGTCTATGTTGATCTAGCTTATTCTTCTTGGTAGAATGGTAATCTAGCTTATGTTATTTTGTACCTTGATCACACTCCTTTCGCCATTTCTTAAACTGTAGTATGAACGATGGCTTAGGGCGTTGGCTTAAGTGTCTGATTTTAAACATAGATGTCACTCAAAACAATAATGAATGTTGATTCAAGCTTGAGTTTTGTGTAGCCACGCCTATGGGTTTTAGCATGGTTGTAGTAGTTGATGCCTTTGTGCATGCATCTGCTTTGTGTTAGTACAATCATTTCCTTTTGCTACTTCCTTCATTTTGGTTGAAAGAGTCATTTTAATCTGCCATTCTTGGCTTGCAGATTTCGCCTCAAACTTCTCTTGGTCCTTCCACCCATTTATTTGATGCTTACAAATCATCCCTTTAGAGGATCATTGTTGTTCTTGTTTGTGTTTACCTTTTGGCCAATTCCTCTAGCTTCATCAATTTCCTTCTTTTTCTTATCAAAATGGGCAAAAAACTCTACTAAGGTTTCCTTGATCTGCAATTTTTTCTTCTTTTCACTTATGATCTTATGGTTGCATACTTTGATTTGAAGTATTCGATTTTTTTTGTTTAGGCATCCTTTATGATGGATTCATCCCTTTTATCTCCTTAGAGCCACAACTAGCATTATCCTTGTGCATTGAGTTTATGGTGTGGAGGGATTCAATTCTTTTAGCATGGTAGCCATTCCAATATATATTGAAGTCATTCATTTTCCTTGACTAGAAGCCCATCGATCTTAATATGAAGTTATTTGATTTCATGTTGAAGGCCATTCATTATGTTAAATTAAACTTAATCATTGCTCACTATACAATTTAATGCACTTCAATTATATATATATGTGTGTGTTGCTTCCAGATTATTATTTACTGTTGGCTTATAGATTATTGTAGCAAAATATTGGATGTGCACTATAAATTCATTTAATGATATGTTTATTTTTATATATATATATGTATGTGTGTGTGTGTATATATATATATAAACAAATATATGGGATATTGGGTTTAAAATTTTGTACTTGAAGACAATATTTTAATTCTGACGGCAACATTAAAATACAAAAAAATTATATGATGTCGATATATATATAATTACTTGTAATTGCACACACACATATATATATATATATATGTATGTGTGTGTGTGTGTACATGTATCAATGTATCTATTTCATGAGTTTATAATTAAAATGAAATTGTTGTGATAAAATAAGTATTAGTTGCTATAGAATATGATTACTTGGATTCCTCGATTATTTAAATGGTTACCCAATGGATGTTGAAATAAAATGTAATTGATTATTTTTAAAAGGTTCTTAAAGGATTAATACATTGATTGTATTCGTAAGGTTAATGATGTATTTGTTAACGTTCCTAATGTGGGTCTTTCTCTTCAATTAGTTTTGATTAAGGAAGATTTTACGTATTGAATTCAAGTGTTGAGATTTTGTGTTGAAACCTATTATGCTTTGAGGTTATGGGTAGATGGATTCTAATCTTCCAAATGTGGGGAAAGTATTCCTTATGTTGTTGACCTTTGTATTGGATATTTTGTGGGTTTAGCCTTGTACTTAGAAGTATGTTCTATTGTTCTGGCATGGGATGGAGCTTTCCCCACTAGGTAATTATTCTTATTGGTTTGGTTGTTGTGTAGTGGCTTACCCATTTGTGGTTTTGAGGTCTTGTTTGTAGTAGGGAGTGTAGATTCTCATGGGAGCGAGATCCCTTAGTGGTCTCTTGGGTAACTCATGTGGAAGTTGAGTTATTCAAGTGATAATCTAATAAACAGTTAGGGTGTGGGTAGAAATCACACTAATGAAATATAATGTATGCCTCTCTCATGGCTCAAGTGATTGTATAGGTTGGGATGAGACGAGAAGCCTTAGAATGGAAAATCAACTACCTTATTTGCAAGAAAGGTAAGTTGATTCTGCATGTGTAAGAATGGGGGTCGGGAATTGATTGAGGTTGCCAGGGTAACCCAGGATGGGGGTTGGTAACCTATGAAGGTCAGCATTGGGTAACCCATGTCGAGCCATGGGATGACACACTTCCCTTTAGCAACCATGTATGTTTGTAGTTCCCCATCATTGTTCTTGTACCTCTAGAAGTTATTTTTACTATGTTTTTGTCTTGTGGCCTTTCGGACTATGGAGTCATGTCTGCATTGTACACTTGTCTTTTTTTTATGTTGTGGGTCCTTTTGTCATCTCTTAGCATGCGGGGTGGACCTTAGGGTCCACATGGTCAGGTGGAACGTTCTATGCACCCATTGGGTTTCCCACCGAGGATCATGATGTTGTAGAGTTGTACCAGTTGTAGTGGTTCTTGAGCTTTTTAGTGTTGGTGATAGTTTTGGTGTTATGTTCTACTTTCTTTTTTGATGTACCTCATTATTTAATTATGGATTCCTTCACGTTGTTATAAGGGAAGATAGTTGTATTATGCATTCTTTATCCCATGTACATGGGTACAATGTTGTGATATTTGGTTTGCATACATTGCACTTATGAAGTGTTGTATCTGTGGAAATATTTATAACCATGTAATCTTTGGATTGGTGGTGTATTCTTATGACTAGTGTAATGGATGGATCTTGGATGTTATCATGTGATCATGCATATATATGTATGTGTATGGAATTATGAATGTATGGTTATTGTTCATTTCTTTTATATAAGAGTTTAGATGAATGCATGTAGTTAATCTTCATTGTTATGGGTTCATATTAAGTTGGAACATTCACAACGTAATGCAGTCCTGTCACCCCAAAGGACTAGTTAGGTGTTGTATATGAATGATTTCAATATTATAGTTGTATGGTAGTTTACATTTCATATTATTTATTCTTTAAAAAAATTGTGTTGTTACTGTTAGATGTTTAGTTGTCCTTTGGGGTGTGCGTGGTGGGGTGTTACATTCAACAATGAGTTTATTCTTAGTAGTGTGTTAATTTTTGTTATCTTGTGAATCTATTTAATGTTTATTGTTTATTTCCTATAATTCAATTGTGGGATCTAATGATTATCCATGTTAATTATTGATTACAACTATGAGTTCAATTTCTCGAATCACTACTATTGTTATTTCTATTACATTCTTTGTTGCATAAATATTGTTGTACTACCATAGTGATAGAAGCAAAACATAAACATTAATTTGATTTTCAATTTAGGTAGTTTAGGAATTCATTTTCATCCCCACTCACCTCATGAATCAAAACCCTTGTGCATATATCCACGACATCTTTCACAAATTTATGCCTCAAATTAACACTTAGACCAAGCTGAGTCTTATTATTAAATATTAAATCCTTCTTATTTACCCTAGTTTTGACCTATCATTTTGGTGCCGTTATCAAGGAAAGGTGTCAAAGGCCTATTAAGTGAGATGAGATCAAACCAATGCATTAGGATGAAAGCTCGCGCAACTTCCGATCATTCCTAGGTGATTACTCCTAATTTGTGTTGTTTAAATCATATAGATTCATGATTAAAATTTGTAGGTAAATCTTAGGGATTAAAATAATTTTTATATCAACACCACTTGTTGCGAGTCAGTTGATAAGTAAATAAGTAATTTTGAAAAAACAAGATAAAAACACATTTATTTTGCAAGGTTAGCTCATACCTTTATTTATCTTTGTGTGATTAGCACTAATCAAGAAAAAATCTAAAAACTTACAGACCACAAAAGAGAGGAAAAAAGGAATTGACCTTGTGCAGATCAAATAATGGTTGAATTATAGGAATTGAGGGAGTTTAAATTAATAATTATGTGAATGAATACGAGAAGGGAGAACTTGAAGGTGAGTATTGTACTTTTTAATTTCTTATTAACTTTCCCATAGGTATTGTACCTATGACAAATATTAACCAAAGTTACTATAGAGAAGATGCCATCTTCTGGATATCAAAGAAAAATGATGAGCTACTAGAAGACTATATGGAACGTTTCTTGTTTATCCTGCAAAAATCTAAATAGAACAAGCTAAACCAACATTCCATCAAAATGATCTTTTTGAAAGGGATGAATGAAGATGTAATGCCCCTTTGAGGAACCCAGGGAACAACATGACACTAATGCTAAATAACCAAAATTCTTTTAAAAAAAAAATTAATAACATCATGTGATCAACAACCTAACATGAAAATTCTTGGGTTCCACAACTACACGACTAAAGTAAATAAACAACATAACACATCAAGTACCATATACAAAATCATGAGAAAAATCATAACAAGATTACATTACATCAGGAGTTACTTTACAAGTTCCTTTACAATAAACGAGATTGTGACAAATATCGATACATCACAAGAGGTAGTACATTGGAACCTCATGCAACATCATGATTGAGTACAATAAAGAATATGAACAAGAATAGTTGATGACCAAATCCATGAGCTCGTCCAACAAACAATCATCATGAACAATGTGTATCCAGGATCCTGCCAAGAACAAACTCGTCTTGAATAGTATCACCTGTAGGGGACCCAATGGAAGAAATGGATTGTTCATCCCAACCATGTGAAACTCAGAATCCCACCCCTCGTGCTAGGAGATAGTAATAGGTCCTCAAGTCAAATAGACATCAAGAAGAGATAACATAAAACACGTGGTCAAAATACATGACATCACAATGACATGACAACTGACATACTCCTAGAGGCAACAATACAATCACAAGTGACACTACACAAGAAACCCAATAAATATACAAGGATAGGAGTGTCATCACATGAACATAATAGGTTACCTTGGAGAATATTCCTAGGTTACCGGTCCTCAACCCAAGTTACCCTAGCAACCTCTTACAACTTCTAGCCCCTTTACAAACTTATGTGGCATCGAAACATTTCTCGAAAAGATAAATTTGTTCGATTAGCCATTCCAGGCCATCTCAACCTACCCTTAGTCTATACAAGCACTAAGGCGTAAGGAGAGGAATTACATTATCTGAATTAGTTATGAAGACCACGCAACCCCCTAGTACATTAATGAATGTTTTCACTTATTTAACAACTTTTGAGAGGTTACCCATGCAACCACTTCCAGATCCGACCGCTAATGGAAGCCACTCCTCCTATGGTACATGTGGATGTGAAAATCTGCATCATGGTTAGCATGATTCTAACATCTTCATAGGATAGTACAACATTCTTCAAAGTAAATGATAAAACTAATCTAAGCATGCAAAGAAGACATGGAGTATATCTATCCTATGGTGGATTGGTGCAATTTAGTTGTGTAGGAAGTTGCCCTTTCCCAATCCATGATAAGCAAAACTGCCAAACTGATAGTGATGAAGAGCAAGATATCCTCTCAAATGAAGAGAGTAACCTTGCAATCAGAAAATGTTGTGTGTTGTTGAGTTGTTTTGCCTTGCATTTGTAGATTCAAGGGTAGGAGTTTGAGAGATTTGGAGAGGGTGAGGACTGTGCAAGTCTTGGCCAATGTGCCAATTTGAATTTGAATTTTGCATGACTTGACATGTTTTGGGGGGATGAAAGGTGTAATAAATGCTATGTTGACTTGTGCAAATAGCATTTAAAACCTTGTTGGAAGGGACAAGTCCCTTTTGGGGGGAAGATTCAAATTGGAAGAATATTCCATTTTGAATGTAATTAGAGGAAATAATAAATCAAATAAACGATTTATTGGTGCAAGTGGGTGGGTTAGTTAGGAGTTTGGATTTGACTCTGGTTGAGTCAAAAGCTAGAGAATGATAATCATGCTTAGAAGTCAATTAATTTAGATTAATTAACTTAGGGGATTTTAGGGATTTGATATTTGATTTTAAATCAGTTTGATTTATTAAATCAAATAAGAAGAACTTTAGGAACTTAATTAAATAATTTGATTTATTTAATTAAGCTTGATGAACCTTAGGATTAAATCAATAAATTGCTTTAATTGATTAGTAGATGAAACAAATGCATGATGTTAGTTACAGTGGAATGCATAATGTTATTTTTGGATGTCTACATTTTGCCCCTCTTTGAAACAATGTACTTGTTGCATTGGTTCAAAGAATGATTTTTCCAACATCAAAATTAAAAAATTTCTGATTTTT
>CM021105.1:103541014-103563638 GCA_007115665.2 Sequoiadendron giganteum | reverse complement strand
TAAAAAAACCATTTTTCGACACAATGTCAATTAAGGCATTATCATTTATTAAGCTTGAAAAATCCTCCATCACTCTTGGTGGGGGAAAAAAACCTCATTTTTTCTCTCACAAGGATACTATAGCATTAAAATACCTAGATATAATGAGCTTTTCATTTTTGATACTATCCAAAACATTTGATAAACTATCCCAAAGTTGTCTCTTCTCCAAAGTTGTTGTAGGAGCGTAAACATTGATAAGGTTAAAATGCAAATCAAAATGTGAGACTTTCAAAAGTTGCCAATATTTCTCATTACTGATTAGTTGCAAGGCAATTGTTTTGGGATCCTACAAAGTAATCATACCTCCCAAAGAACCTCATGTTGGTGAATGAGATGAACTCCATCAATTCCATTTCCCAATTGAAGACTCAAACACTTTTTCTGAAGTTTTAGTTTCTTGAAGTAAAATCACATTTGCTCTACAAGCATCAATTTGTTGCTTGATTTGAGCTTTCTTGTCAGGGGCATTAATACCCTTGCAATTCCATGAAAATATCTTCATTGGATACGAGGAGAGCAACAAGCTCTCCTCGATCTTTTATTCCCTGATACAACCAAGTTTTCATCTAGTGTAGCTTGTAGACCAGCTGTTATCGCCTCTTGCATTTGAGTGGTATAAGATTTCCTACCCCTTTTACGTGGTGTTTTGGAAGGAGTTATCTGAGCAAAAGGTTTTGGTGAAATTGACAGAGTTTTTGAATAATCAAAACCCCTAGAATGCTTAGCAGCCACAACTTCCTTCAAGCTAGAAGTTGCATTGAGAGATTCTTCAACATCTACAACCCCTTCTAGCTCAACAATCATAAATTAATTCATAACTCCATCTATATCAAACTCCATCAATTTGACTTGCTCCATATTCATTTTTTCATTTATAACTTCATCTACAACTTCCTCAATAAGCTCTGAGCCAACCAATACTAATACTTTATCCAAAAACTCTTCAAGACCCTGAATGCCTTCTAAAATTTGTGGATGGGAATTTGACCCCAAAGAAAGATAATTATCTTTCTCTTTTCTTACTGAAGAAAGCTCCAACAAGTGTAGTGAATTTTCCCCTGCAAACCCCTAATCCTGAAACATTAGTTGTTTAACTATTTCCTCTATTTGTTTAAGAGAGCATGCAATTGTAGAGGGGAAAGATAAATGCAAAGACTTAGAAAGAAACTTCTAAAAGAGATATTGATTAAATATAGGTGCTTCAACTACTTTCCTCGTTGTAGTTGAACTATTCTTTAAAACCACTGTAACATTCTTTGATCTCCTTAATATTGTAGACTTAGGAAAGCTCTGCTTATCAACCTTCTTCACTATAATGGATTTGAAAGGAACTAGTTGCTACACTGAATCACTAGCACCTAATTTCCCCATAGAGTTTTCTTTCAAGATTGAACAATTTGATAAGGAATGGCCCAACTCACAGAAATTAAAACAAAAAATTTCAACATTTTCTATGATTATATTCTAAATCCATTTACCAAATTTTGATACCAAATGAATTTGAACAGGAATGGGTTTTGCAACATCCAATAAAACACAAAATCTAACAGGTTTTGTGGGATCTTTAAAAAACACCTTATCATGATAAAGAAAGATACCAATTTGGTTGGCCATTATTTCAATTAGTTTCAACTATATATACTCAAGAGCCAAACCTTTCATTTGAACCCATGCAAGCAGAAATTTAATTACCAGATCTTGGGGGCTAAAATTTTGAGACCATGGCTGCAGATACAGGCCAAATCCTTGGAATACCCAAGATTTTACTTTGAATACAACATCTCTAAATGCTTTATCAGAAAATAAAACTACAAAAATTCCTCTAGATTTATCTAGGTAGAAAACTTGGGAAAGCCCCTCCCCTTCATCAAAAAATAAGTCTTGCAAAGTATTTAGATCCAAAGATAATTGCCAAAACTTACCTATTAAGGGTTTTTGGTGACGATCCTAAATCTCGGGTTCCGAAAAAATTTTAGGGAAAGAAACTTCCACAAATTTACCAAGAGTTTGCTTGAAAGAATCACATAAAGGGATTTAATTTTCAGCCTCTTTGACTTCCTGTTGAACCTTAGTTGACTCCTTTTTCCTCCATTGCAAAAACCTTTTCTTCTCCACATTATTATTGCCATTTTGACATTTTTTGCGTTTAAATCTCTTTACATTTTTCTTATGAGAAGCCTTTTCTACATTTTTAGGTTGTTCTTTATTAATAATATCATGCTCCGTAGTTCTGGAAAGACCTAAATTATTCTTAACATTTGGTCGTAGCTGACTCTCAAATGTATGAAGGGATTGGTTTTTTTGACCCTCTTGACCTTCTCCCTCAATGGGTTTTTCAACATTTTGATTAGCCTCCACTTTAATTTTCCTTTGACTATCAGATGCATCGAAGGGTAAATTTTTCCAACCCTCTTGTCTTTCTACCGCAGTGGGTTTTGCAACATTTTGATTAGCCTCCACTCTATTTTTCTCACTGAAATTCCTCCTTTTCCATGTTTCATTATGTTGTGATGATATATTCCCAATAATCGCAAAAACTTTTGGATTGAAGGATGCAAAAAAAGGTACTTTATGAATTCCCTTTGCTTGAGATTTATAATCAACCTCTGATTTTGCATAAAAGCTCTTTAGAAAAGTGGAGTTCTACTCAGGCTTTTTAGCAACCCATCTTTCTTCTGATTCATTGTGGAAAACCCTGTCATTTTCAGAAATGTAGAAAATGGGTTGTTTGCTATGCAACAAACATCTATATATGTGGATGAGTCTCTAATTAGGTTTTGAAAATCTATATCTGATAGCACCATTGGTTTTTCATGTATTCCATGGAGACTTTCTCCTGGGCCCTTAATGATATGAAATCCTTCTATCATAATCTCGATAACAATGTAGATCACTATTATGCAATGGTTGATCTCTACCAGGAATATTACCGTTCGACATCTATGAACGACCCAGGAATATATAGTTGTAATGGTGAAATTCCTTGCTTGAATGGTTGTAATGGTGAAATTATTGTTGAAATTATTGTCTAAAGGTATTTTATTGTAATTGATAATGTATTATCATGAAAAGATAATCATTTAATTATGGAATAATAATGTTTTAAATTATATTTTATAATCATTGATAAATCTATTATCAAATGAATTAATTATTGAATTGTGGAAATTATTCTGAATTTTTAACTAAATAAGAAAGATATTATTTTTGAACTGAATTGTAAAAAGCAAGAAAAGATGGTAAATGATAAAAGTGTGCACATGTACAGCTCAAAGCTGGATTTGGAACAAGAAACTTTTTATTTTTCTTGATTTTTGTTTTCGAAAACTCATCTCTCAGATTTTATAGTGTTGGTTTTGATTTTTGGAAGTTAGTTCTTCATTTGCAAAAAAAAAACTACTCTGAAAAAAAAAAAATTAATTGGGGGAAAAAAGATCCAATGGGGTTTTGAGGGAAACTTTGGGTTGAATGTGTCAAGTTTGATAAGAGATCAATTGGTTGGAGAAGGAATTTGTGGCTTCAAATAGGTGATCGTTAGCACATCAACTTCATCGTCACGCATTGGCCTTCGGGTGAACTCTCCATTGTGATTCTCTTTAATCGATGCTTTTTAATTGCCAACTTATGTTTGCGTTGATCTAGCTGATTCTTCTTGGTAGAACAGTAATCTAGCTTATGTTATTTTGTACCTTGATCACACTCCTTCCGCCATTTCTTAAACCATAGTATGAATGATGGCTTAGGGCATTGGCTTAAGTGTCTAATTTTAAACATAGATGTCACTCCCAATGATAATGAATGTTGATTCAAGCTTGAGTTTTGTGTAGTCACGCCTATGGGTTTTAGCATGGTTGTATTAGTTGATGCCTTTGTGCATTCATTTGCCTTGTGTTATTACAGTCATTTCCATTTGCTAATTCCTTTATTTTTATTGAAAGAGTCATTTTAATCTGCCATTCTTGGCCTGCAGATTTTGCCTCAAACTTCTCTTGGTCCTTCCACCCATTTATTTGATGCTTGCAAATCATCCCTTTAGAGGATCGTTGTTGTTCTTGTTTGTGTTTACCTTTTGGCCAATTCCTCTACCTTCATCAATTTCCTTCTTTTTCTTATCAAATTGGGAAAAAAACTCTACTTGGAATGCTTCTACTAAGGTTTCCTTGATCTGCAATTTTTTCTTCTTTTCACTTATGATCTTATGGTTGCATACTTTGACTTGAAATATTCATTTTTTTTTGTTTAGGCATCCTTTATGATGGATTCGTCCCTTTTATCTCCTTAGAGCCATGGCTAGCATTATCCTTGTGCATTGAGTTTATGGTGTAGAAGGTGCAGACATCTCTAGACTACTCCCTCTACCACCAGACGTACTAGGGTTTCTCGGAACTCTCCATGGAGGCTGAGTCATACCTGCGCTAATAGTCCTGGAATGGGTCTTGCCTGATCGAGACTGTGTGTAACTAAATCTCTACTCAGAGGGGATTGGATCGTGGTATTGAACTCTATAGAAATCTACCTTTGTGCCCACATGGAGAAGCTCCCACATATAATCACCCACAGTGGTACGATCGGCTAATATTTGTAGCCTCTTTGTGGCAGTCTGCGCTTGCTCTGTAGCCTATCTAGTTGCATCTCACTCTGTTGTTAATGAGGTAATTTGTGCCTGTGTAGCTGCCAGTTTTCCCTATACCTAAGAGAGAGCCTGTGCATGAGCTTGGGCCTGTGTCTACATTTGAGTCTGTGTCTGAGTTAATAAACCCTAAGCTTGTACCAACTGCCCCTGAAAGGTCTGCACCTGCACCTATAGACTCACAATATGAGTCTGTTGATGTTGTGATGGTACCTCTATAAGCACACGCTGCACAGAAGGTTCAACCAGTGATCGCCTCTTATGAGGCACCATGAACTCTCACACATCTACATCTTCACCTGACTCTCCACCACTATCATCTCCCTCCTCATCACTAACGTCTCCCTCATCATCATCACCACCACCACCTCCATCACCACCACCTCCATCATCACCATCTTCGCCATCACCACCACTAACACCATCTCCCTCCTCGTCATCACTATCCTCCTCCTCTAAAGGTAAGGGAACTAGCTCATCCAGAACACTAATCCATGGAAAGGGATGAAGGGCTAGATATGCTACATAATCTATTGTGACAGGTGCCTCAGTAATATCAATACATAAATCCAAGACTAAAGGATAGAGAGCCCGATACTCCTGTATGACCACATCATAAGAAAGATAGGGTCCCCAATCTACAAAATCTATCTAACGACGATCATAATGTGCAACACCCTGGGGCATACCCTGAACAATACCATATTATCTGAGCAGCCTCATGAATAGAAATCTCTCTAATGCCCAATGAGTCCAACCAATCAAAAGAAATGACTGAGAGAGATAAGGAATCTGAATAAAATCATCATCTCACTTCGCATAGTCTAGATAAGGCCACCATGTGACAACCTCGACATCATCCAATACTATAATTAATTTCTCTAGTCTACCTAGTCTAGGCTGAGTAAGGAGACCTGCATAAATATGGACATAAGGCCTTATGGTTGGTCGTTGTCTCACCATCACTGGACGTGTAACAACTATATGTTCCCACACCCATACCTATAATAAAGTAACCTCGACGGATAAAACTGCAACCTCAGAGGTAGATAGTTGAATGTAAGTCATGATAAATATGGGCAAGAATACACATGGCCCATGCATATCTGGTACCATGCATAATCATAATCTCTAATGCATGAACCCAACCAACAAAAATTCCCTTTGGCCTACGATCAGGACAAAGGAATCCTCCAATGAAACCAACAAGTACTGAAGGCAAGGTGGCATAGGCATCCACCATATCACGCCATGGAATCTCATACCCACACATTTGATCATCTTGAAATACTCTACGGAGAGCATCAGTCCCACCCTGATTTGTAGAATCATATAGCACAAGGTCACCAACAACAAGAATCCTCAAAATATTCCATACATCCTTAGGAGTGATGGTCATCTCACCAGTAGGTAGGTGGAAGGTATTATGCTCGCTATGCCACCTCTCTGCTAGGTTTGTCAGGAGATCCTGATTAATCCTAATATGGGACAAAGATAAAAGAGATGTTAAACCACAAAGTGTGATCACTATGGTCTCAATCTGCACTAGTTGTGGAATCAAATAAAAGGTCCTAGGAAATTTCTCACGAACTTGGAGGTTTGTAAATGGTTCCTATCATCACAAAATGTGGAAATTCAGAAATCTATGTCAATTCATCAAACATCAATCAACCTATCAAATCTAAATAGCTCTGGTGAGACTTTGATAAAATCTCATGAGCAACCAACAATCAACATTGCCTATCATGAGGTCAATCATTGATCTTATAAGTTGTACCTCACTTATCATGAGGTATATCAATCAAACTATAATTATTCATTGCCTATCATGAGGTTAATTATTGTCAATCAATCATAAAACCTCACCTATCATGAGGTTAAACATCATCTACTCTACTGATATCATCAATCATATCAAACCGATGACTGACATGATAAAAAAATTGACAAAATCAAGGACAAAATTGAAAAAATACATCATTCTGACTTGGATGCGCTAAAACTTTCAATGCGCCATTCAAACAACTTAACACACCAAAATAGGTGGTCAAAGTGCTAAAATATTCAATGCGCTATAGAATTTTCCCTAGGCGTTGAACCCTTATATGTGCTACTTTAGCCTACAAACGTGCTAAATTATCTCATCCAAGCGCTAAACCTATCTATGCGCTAAGTTAACCTATTGACGCACTAAAACATTTGATGTGCTCAAACATCAAGCATATGCGCTACTATGGGCTTCTAATGCACTAAAAGAATTTGAGAATTTAAAAAATGAATTACAAGATGGAATTTTGAAATGCACAAAAAATGAGGAAGTTCACGGGTATGTACCGGAGATCCGTAGGAGGCCAGGTGGTTGTGTCAAAGCACGAGCTTGAAACGGTGTGTGTGGTAGGGGATTGGCATTTTGCTCCAAAAACTCAAAATCACTCTCTCTCAAGTTTCAAAACTTCAATTGCACAAATGAATTCAAATTAACCCCTTTCTAGCTTTTTAAAGAGTGATTTAAGGGATTTAAGTGGGATTTATTTATTTTATTTACTGGAAGATTAATTCATTCTTCATTGCAGGGGAATTTTCACTATTATTTATCGGGAGATAAATTATTTCATCATCAAACCTTTATCAAATCATCATAAAATAATGAAAAATCAAGTTTTTTTGAAATTTTCCAAAAGTAAAAAAAAAGCAATAGAAATCAAAGATTCATTAATTTATCTCCTGAGAGGGCATATATCCATCATCACAACAAAATCAACATTTGGGGCATAACTGAAATTTTTTCGTCAATACTAGCAGCAACAACAAAATTTTCTTTGAAGCAATGTGTAAACACATCACTTCAAAGAGGGGAAAAATGTATACACCTAAAAATGGTCCAGATAATCTAATTAATTAAATATGATTTATTTGATTAATTAACCTTTAATTCTTCTACTATAAAAAAATATATATATATATTTATTTACATAGTTCACTTTAAATTCTTCTATCTTTATTATTTTATTTCTTCCTAATTAAATAAACAAATTTAATACTTTGTTTTTATTTAATTATCATTATTTATTTTCTTCTATTAAAAACCACACTTCTTCCATATTTATTTAATAAACATAGACTTCTAAATTTTTTTTTATTAAATTAAATATCTTCTTTCCTAAATTGAATAAATCTAAATATTCAATTAAAATAATTCTACAGCTAATCATATTCACCTACCAAATTAGATATGAAATGTCTAATTAATTCATCTCAACCTTCATGGGCAAATTTCAAGATAGAATTGGAGATATATTTGCAAGCCAACTCCTTCATCTTCTTCCATGAATTCTTCCTATCATTTGGTTAAGTGTTTTTGTGGGGAGGAACAATCGCCATAATCAACTCAAAATCCTTCATGCTTCACCATTGAATTCTTCATATTGAATCTAGACTTTTCCCTTGCTACCCCTTCACAAATATGCTACTGGGAATCTATAAATACAACCCCATTCTATAGGAAAAGGATTCCAACTTTGTGCAAACTTACTCTCCAGGAATAGAGATTGAGCAATCAAGTATTTTATCATTTAGCAAAAGAATTGTCATAGCATTTTAGCATAGAATCAATATCATGGCTTTTCTTTTAACTTCATCATAGTTTACTGTAGCTTCTCTTATCATATCCATGTCCATTTAGATTGTAGTAGCTTTTTCATTGTCATTTAATCATCATCATATAGGATTAGATTCCTGCATTTAGCAGCATCTCATTCTCTAGATTGGCATTTTAATAGTCACAATGCCTACAAAATCTAAGATCCGTATGATTTAATAAATCTTTGGAGATAGAGAGCAATATGAAATTTCCAAGAGTTTTATTGTTTTAATTAGATTAATGTTTATTAATTCTCTTGATATAATGTCTTATTAAGAAGTTTTTTTTACTATAACTTATTCATTAGTTATTCCACACTTACAAGTGGTTCCAATCATTTTGGGGAAATGGGAGCTGTGAAGATACAAAATGTACTTATCCCCTTTGAGAACCAAAGTCATGCAAAAGATGTAATAAAAATGTCTCTTTGAAAATAAATGCATGGGGCTTGCCCGGCAAACCATGCTAGGGAATAGGGAGTTGTGAAGATATAAGAGGAGTAGAAAATATGCTCCCATCTTTTGCATGCAACTTCCATGCACTAGAATAGCACTTACTTCCATCAAAGCTCCTCATCCTGGTTCGAAACCTGTCTGAGAAGTCAAGTTAACCAAATCCACTTCTTTCCAATTCCACCCATTCTGAACTTGAAGGAAAATTGTCTTTTACTGATTAATTTGTAACTACATAACTATAGGCAAGAGAATTTACAGTATCCCCAATAATACTGCATCATCTTCTTTGTGAATCCTTATTAACCCTAGAAAATGAAAACCCTTATGACACTATCCACTATCCACTATTCACTATCCCTATTTATGGTCCACCAGTGCTGCTACTATCCTGGGTATAATGATAATCATGATTCATGTATAATTAAAATGTTTAATTTGATTGAAGTCTGGCTACATGCAAACTGTACCTCAAGCTGACAAGCTGTCAAAATCACCAGTGCCATTCAAATGATATGAAATCATTACAAATCTTATTTTATTAAAGATATGAGTTGTCCAAGAAATTGCTTTGGATTTTCATATCACATATGGCATTAATCGTCGCCACTGCCAGCACTAGAAGTTCAAAAACCACGCTTTCTTCAAAAAGATTGATAATTTCAATTAAATGAAATGTATAATGTCAAGGCATTGAAAAGATAGAATGAGTGATGAGTGATGAGCCTTGATCTCACCACATGTCTGCATCTAATGGTTCTAGTGTTATTCTAGAGGTTTCAATTCACAAGTCTAGTGCTTCAGAGATTTACTTCTGGAATGCAACTCTTTTTTGCTTGTTGGAGTACAAATTTGTCACTTTAACCATGAAAGTAGATGCAAGATATTTTAAAACAAATGGCACAAAGTCCATTTATCTCACAATCAGTGATCACATGTGAAAATGAGTAAATAAAAGTGATAGTTTCTCTTTTAAAAAATGAACTAATCTGAACACAAAGTCTCAGAGATGAAAATATACGCATTCTGACCTAACAGATAAAAATTGAAGAATAATCATGAAGAAACGCAATTCATTCATAATTAAAAGGAAGCATTAATAAATACATAGATTTAGAAATATATTCTTTTATCTCTCTAATGCCAAAAATGTGGATTCACAGACCCGTCACTCGATAGTCCACACCCTGTACAATCAAAAAGTGCTCAAAAGTTGAAACTACCCCCCTTATCATTATGTGTCACAAAAGGATTCATTCATGTTGTTAAAACATTGGACATGTCAGGACTTTCTACAGTTCTAACTACATTTATATAACTAAATTTCTGAAATTCAGCACGTTCTTCTTCTTCTAAAATAAAAATCACCTTGTTGTACTAGACATTGTTGGTTTTATCTTTCCACGCCACTGAACGTAGATGGGAAATGATGTTTATTTTCTCTTCTTCATCCCAATTCAAATATGGTTGCATGATAGGCATAGGTTCATCTTCCCATTCCCTGATATCACCAGGAAGTACCATTTTGAGGAAACTCTGAGTCTGGAGTTGAAAATGTTGCCACCTTTCCTTGTATGCAAGGTCACTTAACTTCACCGTCAAGAAGTATACATTTATTTTCCAAGAAAAAAGTGCCAATCTGCTACTAAATATTATGTTAAACTTCAAGTTGGCATTTGAAATCATTTTAGAAGGCATCCCTTAATAGCATCGTACAATTCATTAAATGAGTTGATACTTCGAAAGATATGCATCCTGTCGAGGTCGCTCAATCACCGAGAAACAAAACTCTATAACCATTTGTACAGTAATAAAATATCAACCATTTATTTATAGAAATCTAATTTTTCTAGTGTTATTCTAAAGCTTTCCATTCGCAAGTCTAGTGCTTTAGACTTTTACTTCCAGAATGCAACTATAGTCGTCCATCAAACATTCATCGAATGGTCCCTATGATTTTTTATTGGCATATCCATTTGTTTCGCCATTGAATTTTTTTATTAGTTTGAGATTTTGTTTAATTCTCCAATGAAAATATATTTTTTTCTTTGAAAAAAGGTTTTAATCACCAACACTTTTTTTTTCTGTTTTGAAAACAAGATTAATTTGCCAATGGAAAAAAAATTCTGGTTTGAAAAATGGTTTTAATCGCCAATGAAAAATATTTTATTCATTTAAAAAAAATTGCAATTTAACATGATTTTCCAAACTTCTCAGGATTATAAAATATTCACCAATTGGGATTATTTTTTTCCTGTAAAATGAAAAAAATCACCAATAAAATTAATATTTTTATCAAGAAGTATACAAGATTCCAAGATTTTACACCTTCATCGAGGGGGGGTTTAAAGTCTCCCCTGCAATGGAATGATCCTAGTGCTTGTGAAAAATACACAATAATTTCTTACTAATGGGTAGGGGAGGATGATATGTTTAGAAATCATGAATTTCCACTAAGGTTACTAGAGGTTTTAGAGTTACATATTGGGTCCTCTTTTTGAACCCTAAATTTTTACAACCATTGCAACATTAAAATATGTATCTAAATATTTGAATTCAAACATAATAATTTATTTATGAAGGAAAGGTTACATACAATAAATAAACTTAACGAGAATTACCTCTTATGTATTCAAAATATTGAGATTGACTTGTTGAACCCATCGACCTAATATGTTCCCCAAATATCCATAGGGATAAAATATTTCCTTAAGATATTCTTTTAGATATCACAATTTAGTGAACCTCTAGCCTCTTGTAGAAAGCATCATTTGATGATTTTACCACAATTTTAGGGATAAATCTAACAAATTGACATCAATGATTTACATATTTTGGGAGTTAGTTAGATCAAGACAATGTAACTTAAAATACACCTCAAGACTATGAAGTCCATATTCTATCTTTTCACCATCGAACATTCCAAAAAAATTTAGAATATAAACCTTTTATATTTTTATATTTTCGGAATCCACGGGTTTGAGTGGTATGGATATTGTAAGGAAGCTAAGGTAACTGAACAACTTCCTACACTAATCTTGAGAGGAGAATAATACAAAATTTATAGATCTTTAATAGTTATATAAACTTAAACAAAAATAAACATAAATATTACACATAGCACAACATAGTGATTTACGTGGGGAAAACCATTTTGGGAGAAACATCCCACACCAAAATCCACCCTATATATTATTTAGAAATTGCAAAGATTACAATATACTTGCAAAGAAATATTCTCACAAGAGTATCACCACAAGAGATCCAATTGGAATAGAATCAACTCAAATACAACAAATCTCACCACTAGCTACCAAATTTACAAACACCTCATCCTTAACTTGCATATAAAATTTGGACCTATTTCACAACATGTTTGTTATTGATCGTATATTATCCTCTTTACATTCCTCTTATAATGCCCCTTAAAATATGATATTATTAGATATATTATTCATCTCAATTTCCCTAAATTTATGTAACAATAAATCATTTATTATGGTCTTCATAAAGACTAATCTCTTTATGATAATATATACATAATGCTAAGTATAAGTTATAGCCACTCATAAACCAAAGTTTTTTTTGATATATCAATTTGGCAGAGAGGGGGTCAAACCCAAAATACATCACAATTTAACCAAGTTTAAATTTTACATAGCTTATCAAAATTTAATTGTTAGAATGGGACATCATGAATCAATCTAAGGTAAAATCAAGTGCATAAGACATGAGCATGTAATTTATTGACTCACTAATAAAGAGCATCTAATCATACATTATAGTGTCTAAACGGTGTATGAATATCTTCCTAGTTACTTGGCATAACACAAAAATTTATAACCTTGTACATAATCACCCCTCTACCTATTACGACAAGATATAATAAGTTTACAACCATTGAATGTTAGTTATCTTTCATAGAAAAATTGATAAAATAACTCTCTTCTACCTTAGTCCAGTAGCCCCTTTTTTATATTTTAATGTATTGGGACAACCCATTATCATCGGTATAGTTTAGCTAGGATTTTGATTACAAATGTGATTAACCTTGAATCTAGTGTGGTTTTTGAAGTCTCTTTGAATATTGAAGATTTCCTCCTTATGTAAGAAATAAGGGTTTAAGGATAGGACAACTCTCCTTGATTTCCAAATTCCTCTAATGACCCCATTTATTCCATGACATTTTGACTATAGTTGTATTAATAGTCCTATAGTAGTTAATACATGATTATTACCCTAAATTAATTGTTAGAACACAACATGATAGTATCCATGACTTGATGAAAACATTAGGCCATATAGACCTAGTTTTTCACTATCACAAGATTGGTCTGAGTATTCTTATGACATAAGTGCAGTAGTCCTTTTAGGATATTTTTTTATGATTACACAGAAATGAATTAATAACTATGCAACATTGTTATACTACAATGACTATCTCCTTCCTTGATGACAACCTACTTTACATGTTTGACAATATTTTTTATTTAAATATATTATCCCATCTTTATGAATAAAATCTTGAGACCTTGATGAAAATGCTTCAATGGCATGAGATTAATAATGGAGCAATTATTGTCCTATGGATTACTAGGTGCATGGAATTCGACATGATAATACTTCTCTCGTTTATGATAGTCATTTAATTTTTGGTGATTGTAATCAATATTCCTAGAGGTGAATATTATAGCTAAAGAGTAGCAAGGTCCCAAGTGCCATGATTAGAATTGGTACATTGATGATGGAAATTTACCTTGAAAAGGTAATAAATTATAATATTTTCATAAAAATTGTATATTTCTTGAATATTATTGATTACCATTATGCTTTTGACTTGAGAAGGCTGATATAACACAACAAAAACAATAATAATATTTCTAAGATTAAGGATAGTCATGATTTTTGTGATCACATGAGTAACTATGTATATTATGATTATGGCTATACAATAGCCTTGGGATAATTTATTGTGTAGTTTATGGGTATGTGCAAGATCATCATGGAAAAATAGGCCCTTAAGTGGCAAAAAATTCAGAAAAATCAGAGTTAGGCAACTTGACATAAAAAATTGAATAAGTTCTCTATATTATTTCAAAAATATGTAAGAATAGAATTTGTATAAAATTGAATGTAGTTTCTAAACTACTAGGTTTATTTACAAAAAAATAAAATATATTTGTTGAAAATTCTAAATTTCAATAGAGTAGTACTTTAATTTCAGGGAAAAAATAAGAGGTAGTTGTTTGTCTGACCACCCTAATCACATTAAAATGATAATATTTTTTATAATATTTTAGATATAAGTAGAGGACTCATGTCCCGATGTGATGCATATCTTTTTTATAATTTTTTTCCAAGTAAATAATTAATTATATTTTTTTTATTATAAATTTTAAAAAATATAAAGACTCTTATGTCTGACCACCTTAACTTGGTAAAAAATTCATGAAATTTAATTTTTTGTTTTTAATCTTATAGTATGTGAATCATAGAATGTGATGCACAGTTTGGATTCGAAATATATGATACAGTTTGAAAGCTATAGATGTTTTTCAATCAGCCTAAAATTCAGGACTTTAGTCATAATTCAATAGAAAATGAATAATAATTATTTATTAAATTCAAAGTAAAGCATAATTTATATTGGTGGAAAGTTGAGAATCTCCTTTAAAAACCCTTTTCGTTTCATTAATTTTGGGTAAAAACAAATTCATCAGCCACATACCCATCATATTGCCACTTTTTGGCCCATCATGATCCTGCACATACCCTTACATAAGACTAGAAGGAATTAAGACTTATTGAATGGAGTCCCTTAATTGTCTTTGTAATACCATGATTGTCATCACTCATGTGCTTGTCCTTCTCATTTATAAGTCTACAAAACAATATCATTATTTTCTCATAGATTTCAATGATATCATTTGACTTAGAGAGTTCCTTGGAAGAATAAGACTATCCATAAAAGTAATATGATATTTTCTAACAACCCAACTTCCTTCATTTCTTGTAATATTCTTCAGGGCGGTTTTATAGAAATCAATGAGAAAATGAGAGCTACAAGTCTATGCTCTAAAAGCTCTAAATTCTAGGCATGACTTAATTTATCTTATTGCTAATATATCCTCTTCTTCAACAAATAAAAAATTCTCTAATTCCTCTTCTTCCCCATAGCAACCACATTTATAGTATCCCTACAAATAAGGTCAAAATTCTCTAAATTCATTGTTTCCTTATATTCTTTCAATTGTCTTATATCATTTTAGCTAGGTTTTTCTCTATGGTTCTACTTTACGTTATAAACCACTTTATTTCTTTAATATTCATGAATACCATGTTCATTAAGGATCTATCTCAATACTATATTTCTATTAATTGTATCCCTCTTGATACACTCTCTTGATGCTTCTCACATGGCATCTAGTGTACACAATAAAGATGACATAATGTACATGTCAAGAAAAGGATTCACTACTCCCAAGTCTCTAGGACATAAAAGAGCCTAAAGGGAGTGAATTTCCCTTAACTACCTCAAGACTACCTCAATTTTAAATGAATGGAGCTAGTTGAAAGAGATTGTGAAAACCTATTAAAAGAAGTGCTTTGAGAATGATAACAAACAAACAAATTTGGAGACTGAAAGAGAAGACTAATGAGATTTTTTAGATAGAAGGAGAAGCTCTTGACCAAAAGAAGGCAATGTGGGAGCAGGATGTTAGTTTGAAACATTGGCATCCTATATAGATAGTGCTATAAACCCTCAAATATAACTCAAAGGATCTACTTAACTACTCAGAATTTGAGGTTTGTTTAACCTACCAATATAATAGAAATCAAGAATGTAGGTAAATGGTGTTAGCTGAAAATTTTGTAATCCCTTTTACATATTACAAAAATTGAATTTCAGCCACAATTATTGTGAGATAAAATATCTCCTCTCAAAAAGGGGAGGCACCCTTCTTACCACTTACTAGAATTGAAAGTAAACTATTCTGAAATTTACAATTTACATACACTAAAATAATCATATGGGGGTGTGTTACATTCACGATTCTCTCTTCTTTTAGAGAATATGTTTACAATGTTCCACATTTTTTATTTCTTGATGCAATACAACTTTAAATAAAACCTAAACAGTAATTTCCAATACTTCTAACTTGTCAAAGAATAGTCTAGGAGTACCAGTATAATAAAGATATGTAACTGGAAGGATTACAGAGGTACAAAGTCGTTACGCAGTCTTCAATGATTAATTCCATAATAAAGTAATCTTGAGTGAACTTTTGGATTTTTTGGAGCTACTTCCTCAAGATCCAACTCATCAAGAGAGATTGCTTGCTTTTTCTATTTAGATTCTTGTGAAGGCAACCATGGAGGAAGAAAATAAACATCACCTTTGGGCCCTACTGCTAATTCTTGAGTTACGCTAGTATCTGTGGGAACAAATGTGGTAGTTACAATATTTATTGTCTCATTCATTACTGGTCCTAGAATTTGCAAATTTGATGTATCTAGCAATGGTTCATTCATAAATCGATTGAATTCAATTTTCCAAGATATTTCAAATGACAAAGATGAAAAAATTGGAATAGATGATAGAGAACTCGAAGTAATATCAACACTCTACAAAAGTGACTCTATGGAAGGAGTAGAATGAATTAAGTGCATTATGGGAGGTATTTTCACTTTAAGTGTATGTAGAATTTTTGAAGGTGGTGGTGAAGTTGGAAGAGTAGGTGGAGGAGAGGTGCGAATAGGAGGTTTCGTGAGGTGTTGTGGTAGCTATATGGGATGATGTATGCGTAGGACTTTGAGTGACATTCTTATGGGGAGATTTTCGTATTTCTTCATCATGCCTCTCTTCTTCCTGTTCACTTTCCCCATCTCCTTGTTCTCCCTTTGATTTCTCATCCTTTTCATCTTCATCATTCATTTATTCTTCCTCATTCAATTCTTCATAATCATGTTTATCTTCACTTTTTAGTTGTTCATATTCACTAGTTTATTCCTCTTCTATAGTTTTTGTTGTACTCTTCCCACAAGTGAATGTAACCTTAGGTCCCCTACGTGAGGAAGAAGGAGCAACACTTGCTTTATTCTTGATCCTAAACTCTTTTTGTCGGTTGGCTTCTCCTTCAAGTAAGTTTAACTTTCATAATTTTTCTTGAAAGCATTTAACTGAATTATTTTCTTTTGTAACCATTCAGTGGTATTACTCAAAATGGGAATAAGCCTTTGGCAGATGGAAGTATTCTCTTTTTGAGACCATTGAATGAGTGTCAAGGGTTTTATTTATATCTCCCTATCATCATAAGAAGCATATAGAATATCATGAGGATCTTCAATGTTCTTCGGAAGGTCCACCAAGCCAAGATCTATTCTATATTAAGCATGTAATAATACATCTTTCTAATATCCTCTTCATTCCTATAATCTACCCAAATATCTTCAAAATGATAGACATGCCTATGAATCTTTTTATTTTTTCTCTTCATTCCTCTATAATCAAAATCATTTATATATTTGTAAGTCTTTAGAGTAACAATTTACATCTTCGATACTACAACTTTGGCCTTGGGCATAGTTTGTATTGAATATCTACCAATGGTTATTGGAGAATTAATACTTAGCTTATGAATTGATTGACATTCACTATTCACTATGATAACCTTTCTAAAAAGTTCCATCAACACCCACTTGTCAAAAGAATATCCCGGTAACGTGTAGGAATACCCTATATAGCAACTTACCCTTAGGTATATGAAAGTGGGAAATTGCAAGAAAATACATCCATATTTATTCACAACCTTCCACACTTCATCATAGACCCTTTTCTTCTCCAAGGATGGATCAAACATACAAATTAAGGGTACAAAAAACATATCATTTACCCTTCTAAAGTATCTGATGCTGCCTCTAAGAGTGATTTGGGAATAGTACTTATGCACTGGCACATGCACCTCCTATCTCCTTCTATTGTTAGACCTAGATATTTCCTCATGGTTGCTACATCGTACACTAGGTATGAAGTAATATAGAACTTTGTTCATGGATCTTACCACTGATTCGGGCACCCCAATCAATGTGACACTTTTTTCTTGATTATCTTGATGTACTCATACATCCACTCTTCAAAAGTTGCTGAAGTTGGTAATCCTTTTAATCTACTTAGAAGAGTAATCATATCACACACATCATCTTTGAAATCACTGCGAGGAAGGTTGTTAGGCCATCTTGAGATGTTGGGCCTCAAAGCCTTCAACCACTTCATATTGATCAATTGCTTGGCTTCATTTTTATTTTTATCATAAGCCTCTTGGGCATGTTGAATAGTCATTTTTGTATATTTCTCCATGGTTGGGACTTGGAAAACCACATGGAAGAAATCAACATCCAACCTCATCATTACTTGTCCTGAAGAGTCTCTAACACTTTTTTCATCTTGAGTGTAGTGTGAGGCAACTTGCAACACAAACTCTGGATAATGAGTTGCTACTGGGAATGAGGTAACTTGATGAAGATTGTTATGAAAAATGGCCTCCAAATATTTTTCAAGGGGTTGCTTCTCTGTTCTTTTAACAAAATCATTCATATCAAGATGACCAATTTCTATATCCTTGATCTCATTAATCTTCGATGTGATCATTGTAGGTGGATAAACACGTTGATATGTGTATTTCTTTTTTTCCTTCTTTCTTGATGATAGTGACTCTTTAGTTGTCATCAAATACACCAAGAAAACTAATATCTTACAAGAATGCCTTTGAGGGATGCCTAATAGGAGATCATGTATAAGCACAAGGAAATAATGGATTTCTACAATAGTAGAAAATTATGCATTATGAGAGTGAGGGAATTTGGAAATCCAAGTAAGCACTTTGGAGCGAGAAGATGGACGTAATTGAATGAGAAAAATTGAGTGAAGCAAGCTTGAAATGCAATTTTGGAAGTTCTTTTAAGTTAGTGAAATTTTCAAGATTTTATATAGGGGCACTAAAATTTAGTGCCCTTACATCTTGAAGAAGTTCATTTTATGCATAGTCGTTGAAAAATACCACCTGTGTTGAATAGTTTGGATAACTGAGAGGGGGGTGAATCAGTTATACTAAAATCATTTTCTTGAATTTAATCGATTCAAATAAATCTTAAATTAATCAGATAATCAAAATAGATATGACTATGAAAACTCACAATGAGCACCGAAATTTATGTTGAAACCCAAGATAGGACATCGGTAAGGATCACTACGGGTGTGCTAACTGCTTGGTTAATACAAAAACATCTAATCACAAAATAAATAAACCATGAGCTGATGAAGCTGCATCTACATATGCATGAAGTTAGTTTTGGTTAAGAGAACAATATCTTTCTATAGTAGATCCAGACAAGAATCTTCTACCCACCTTCCTTCCACAACCTCTGCAATATACGTTACTTCTTCTAACACTTTCCTTCACTTCCTTCTTTATTTCTTATTGCACAATCCTTCACACCCTTATTAATATTTGCACACACCATACTACGTCACTGAAATAAAAGATATATTATATATATCTCTGTGTGTGTGTAGAACAAAATAAGTCAACCTAGCAAAACCTTGAGAAATTCAATAAGGCTTGGTATGCTAGCACCAAAACCAAAGGATAGGTCACACATAGAGATCTCCTTACCACATTACCATGGGACCCATAAATAGTTCATACATAAGATAAGCATAATTACTAAAAGATAGCTAACTTGAATTACATAACATATATTCTAGAGTCGATGAGAATGCCACAACCAAGACCAAGTCTTGATCTCCATCAATTTCAGTACCAATCGGAGGAATGCAATTAGACATACCAAAATATGTAACATGCTACATGAATGTTCCGATAGCAAGGATACCTAAAAAATGCTTTCAACACAACAACCAATATCAAAAGATTAGTCTTCATTATTTTGAATTAATTGTCTTCCATGGATGTCCCAAAAAGAACTACTATCATATCCAGATCAACCATAACATTCATACTACATGATAGGATAGATCATTTATATATATCATCCAGAGCACAACCTTTTGGATCCCAAGTTTTGCCATCAATGACAACAATGCCAAATCTTATCAACAACTTCTCAACAATCTCCCGCTTTGGAATTGATGGCAAAACAACAAAAACTCAAAACCATAAAAATTGCACACAAAATACTCCAAGCGCTCCCCCTTTGTCAAGCAATTCAATTCCGCTTTTTTTCTCTCTTCATTTTATCCCTCTTTTTTCCATCAAAGGAAAAGGGCAAAATAGGAACATTCAGAAAATAAAGTAAAAATAACACTTTTCACATGAAATTTTTTCTTGTACCTTTCTCTCACAGTTGGAAGAATCCTCTTCCAAGCTTGCACTACAGAAACCATTCTAGTACACATACTATCTACTAGAGCCAATAGCTCAAATCATGATGATCAGTCTAGAGATAGGCATTGTTGTTCACAATCCTCTGCATCAGAAAGTATCCCGGAGAGATGATCCAGCTGGACCTCAACAATTTATTTGACCAACTAGAGAGTTTTAACCAAGTCTTCCCTATGTTCCTAAGTAGACATTAACTCAACTTGAAACTTGCCAACATTTATTCTTTGTTTTCCATTTTTATCTTTGAAGAGATCAAAGCACTTCCCAATATCATTCAATTCACATTCAATAGCTTCAATTCAACTTCTAAAGTTATCAAAAACAATAGGCCATCCGAGACAACCTATAGATGCCAAACATATCCTTAATGCATTCTCTTATCTCACCAATTTGTTTGGATAAATTTTGTTTGGATTTGAAACACCTTCTCTCAATCATAGCTTGGATCTTATGTCCTTCAAATCCTTCCTGTAATAACCTTTCTTCAACAACTTCTATCAGATCATCTGGTAATGAGTCAAAAACAACAAAAAATGTAGTACGGTCCATTTTGAGCAGATAATCAACTAAGGCATCTTCAATTCTAGGCCTACTAACCGGAGAGCAAGCATACCACATTCCAACAATATTTTTCATATCAGCTTCATCCAACACTGAATGAACTTCATTAGATATAAGCAGAGACTCTTCTTCCTTCTTCTTATCTTCTGAGATAGTTATTCCATCTTTTGTGTTAACTTTCCTCCTTTTACGTTATAGAGGAGGAACAAAAATGATAACCTCTAACTGCTTCTTACTGGAGGAAGAACCCTCATCAAAATGATAGATAGGTGTAGGACCAGACACTATAAAAATGGAGCACAAATCCATTTTCAAGGATAAGAAATAAGATTTGCATACATTTTTTTTATCTTTCATACATTCCAAATATTTGTAAACTTTCTCTCCAATAGGAATGTCAGACTTCCATTTAATATTATCCTTTAACGGTAACAAATTCAGATAATAGAATACTAAACACATGAGTAGAGACCCAAACCAGAAGGGATAAGTCTCAACCAAAGACATTTTGACATTCTCAATTAGGTTTTCCATTACTAGGCTATACAGGTCAAACTAATTATTTTCCTTCACCATCTTATGTACAAGATACATAGCAATAGCTGATGTAGAACCTTCACAATTTCATAAATAGATTTTGTAAGTGATACCGAAAGAAACATACCTTACTATGAGATACGAAATTGTATTTATCAATAGAGCTTGGGGGTCTTTGTCGATACCAGTAAGTTCTTCCACATCTCTATATTTCATTATCTTCTTCCCAGGGAGGTCACCAACATTGCACAATCTAGTAATAGCTGTAATGGATTCCTTAGTGATTGCATAGGGTTTGTCCAAAATGATGTTGTCATCCTTGAATTGACTCAATAGGAACAAGATACTCTTTTTCGGCATTCCAAGGGAATTCTCCCCATAGATCCATAACCAAGGCACTTACATTCTACAATTTTATTAGTCTTCAACCCTAGTTCCATTTCCTTCATCTTTCGATGGTCAAATTTTTCCAACTGTACTCCCTTCAGCCTCAGCGAAATACCACCATTATATTCACAATTAACTAACATGGATTCCATCATCGCTCTTAGCTTCTTCAATCATTTTATTGCTTAGTGAAACCTCCTCCTTCTTTGCAAAATGTGAGAAGTGATTTGAAATTCCATCTTTATCCATAATTCCTCATGATGATTTTGCTGCCAAAAATGTACATCGATGACGCCAACAATTGTACTTCACTTTTCAATCAGTCAGATTAAGCTTCATCATGCATCACCAACTAGATCAAACTTAGTCATGTTGGAAACACATCAATATCACTTTGGAGAGGAGGAACCAACAAGTTATGTATTGCAAAACTCCCCCTAAGACAAGGTAGTTGGCTCAGATTCTAGAAGAGATTGTACCAGTATCCAGTACAGAAGGGCTCCCCACACTTGTTTCCTTTTTCTTCCAAACCATGATGGTATTCTTGTTACATTCATCTGATTCTGCAACCTCCTTTTTTATTTTTTAGACTTTCCTGGAGCAACATATCTGCATGTGTTAGCACAATGTCCGAATTGATTGCACTTATAACATCTTTTTCCTGACTCAACTAAGTGAACCCTAGATCTCCACTGATTAGCTTTGTGACCATAACCATGGCATACATAGCAATAACCATTAAAGATATTTTTCATTCCATTCCTTCTAGCCAAATTAGATAATTGACTTTTGCAATGACTTGCTTTGTGACCAAACTTGTGACAGCTAATGCATTGAGTACTTAATTACTTCTTGCTTCTACACTCTACAACCTTATGTCCAAAATTTTTTGCATAGAAAAAAATGACCATTAAACTATAAGTACCTTTGATAATCTAGTTTCCTAACTAGAGGTCTTTTTGTAGATGTTCTA
>CM021105.1:103397929-103540914 GCA_007115665.2 Sequoiadendron giganteum | reverse complement strand
GAGAGAGAGAGAGAGAGAGAGAGAGAGAGAGAGAGAGAGAGAGAGAGAGAAATTTCTCTAGTTAGGGCTGGAGGGAGAGACTTAAGAGAGGGAGAGAGAGAGTTATCTAGTTAGGGTGGGAGGGAGAGACTTTAGAGAGAGAGAGAGAGAATTCTCTAATTAGGGTGGGAGGGAGAGACTTGAGAGAGGGAGAGGGGTTGGTAGAGGGAGAGGGGTTGGCAAAGAGAGACCTGGGATATAGGGATTGAGAGGAAGAGAGATAAATTCTCTAGTTAGGGAGGGAGGGAGAGACTTGAGAGAGGGAGAGGGGGTGGGAGGGAGAAACCTATGTGTGTGTGTGTGAGAGAGAGAGAGAGGGGGGGTGAGGGAGTGACCTTAGAGAGAGACAAAGAGAGAGGGTGTGTTATCTAGTTAGGGTGGGAGGGAGAGACTTGAGAAGAGGGGAATTGGATGGGAGGGAGAGATGAGAGAGAGAGAGTGTGTGTGTGTGTGCTCTTGTTAGGGTTGGAGGGAGAGACTTGAGAGAGGGAGAGACCTAAGAGTGAGAGAAAGATAGAGTGAGAGAGAGATATACTTGAGAGAGAGATAGAGGGAGTGAGAGATATACCTAACAGAGAGAGGGGTGGGAGGGATATAATGAGGGATATACCTAAGAGAAAGAAGGCGAGAGATGGGTTAGCACCTAAATCCTAATCCATAATCCAAAAACCCTAAACCCTAAATATTAAACCATAAAACCTAAACCTTAAACCCTAAACCATAAGGTCTAAATCGAAGAGAGAGAGATGCGGGGAGAGAATGTATGAGAGAGAGAAATACAAAGGGAAGGAGGAACGTTGGGAGATTAAGAGAGGGAGAGATGGAGGGAGAGTGAGAGGGAATGAGGGAGGGAGAGGTAGAGACAAGTATATAGGGGAGAGGTAGAGAGGGAGGAGTAGGGAGGGAGAGAGATAAAGAGAAGTAGAGAGGGGAGGAGGGAGGGATAAAGGGAGAGAGAATTATGATAAAGATAATGAGAGATAGGAGTGATGGAGGAAGGTAGAGAGATTGAGAGAGAGAGGAGGGAGGGTGAGAGATATGCAGAGAGGGATAGGTTAGATAGAGAGAAGTAGAGAGGGAATGTGGTTTGCATGAAGGAAGAGAGAGAGAGAGGAGGGAGGGATAGAGATAGGTAGAGAGGGATAGGTTAGATAGAGTGAAGTAGAGAGGGAAGGTGGGGGGGAGGAAGGAAGAGAGAGATAGAGAGGGAGATAGAGAAAATTAGAGAGGGAAGGAGGGAAGGAGGGAAGGAGGAAAGGATGGAGGGATGGAGGGGGAGACAGAGGTTAGATAAATAGAAGTGTAGAGGGAATGAGAGAATGTAAGGTCTAAAGCATAAAGGATAAAAAATGTGTGAGATAAAGAGAGAGAGATGATACAAATTTCTTATTGCTAAAATTTGACCTCCTGATTATTGAAATTTGACATAATGATTACTGAAATTTGACTAAGTCTGAAATTTTTGAGATCTTCCAAAAACTAGAATTTGCATTATAACTCCTAGAGATCTGAAACCACTCTCAAACATCTTGAAACTATATACATGAAATATAACTTGAAGTATAATAAATTAAATGTCCATATGTAAATCTCAACCTATTCTTAAATGTTTATTTCATGTATATAGTTTCCTTGAAAGATAACAAGAAGAAAGAGACAAGAAAAAAAGAAGAAAAAAATTTCAATGTAGACCAAAACACATGCACATTATAACGTGCTCGCATTTTGGAAATGTTTTTTTGATTTCAAAAAATGCACATTTTTTCAACTCAAAATGCATGCGTTTTTTTAAATTTAAACCATAATGTGAGCGCGTTATAACGTTCTCACATTATGGCTTGGTAATGACTGATCCTAGGCTCAGTCATTACCAAGCCATAATGCGAGTGCGTTTTACTATAACACACTTGCAGTTTTACTATTTGAGGATGAAAAAGTAAATTGGACACAAATTGGGTACCCATCGTTTTTCACCCACCCCATACAAAAATCCATCTATTCCTTCAAGAAGATGTCAAGGCATAAAAAATTACTGCTTGTGCACAAAATCAAACTTCCCAAGATGAATAAGTGCTGATTTTTAGAACCCATACACTAAAGTACTTCCAAAGAATTTCAAAGCCATGTACAAGCAGTTGATAATTTGTTGAGAATATTTGGTGTTGTTGTCATTGATTTCAAAATCGGGGATCTAGAAGGTTGTGCTTTGGATGATATACAAAAATGATCTATCCTATCATGTAGTATGGATGTTATCCTTGATCCATATATGGTAGTACTTCTTTTTGGGACATTCGTGGAAGAAAGTTAATGCATAATAATTAATTCTAATCTTATGATATTGGTTGTTATGCTCAAAGAATTGTCCAGGTATCCTTGATATCCAGGCATTCACGTAGCATGTTACAAGTTTTGGTATTTCTAATTGCATTCCTTTGGTTGGTATTGAAATTGATGGAGACCAAGACTTGGTCTTGGTTTGGGTGTTCTCATTGGCTCCAGAATATATCTTATGTAATTCAAGTTATCTATCTTTTAGTAATTATGCTTATCTTATGTGTGACCTAGTTATGGGTCCCTTGGTAACGTGGTAAAGAGATCTCCATGTGTGACCTATCCTTTGGGTCCAGTGTTTGTGTACCAAGCCTTATTGAATATCTCAAGGTTGTTCTTCAAGCCAACATGTTTTGCTAGGAAAACTTATTTTGTTATATGAGTATATATATATAAAATCTCTTTGATTCCAGACATGTAGTATGTTGTGTGCGAATAGTGATAAGGGTGTGAAGGATTGTAGGACAAGAAACAAAGAAGGAAGTGGAGGAAAGTGTCAGGAAGAAGTAATCTGTATTACAAATGTTGTGCAAGGAAGGTGGGAAGAAAATTATTGACTGGATCTGTTGTAGAAATATCTTGTGCTCTTAACCGAAACTGACTTCATGCATATGTAGATGTAGCTTCATCGGCTCATGTTTTTTCTATTTTGTAATCAGATGGTTTTGTATTAATCGAGTAGTGATCCCACTGACAGTGAGCCTTGCCTATAGTGAGAGTTTTGGTAGTGTGCCCATGTAAAAATCACCTTAACTGATGTCACCTTAACCAATGTTTTACAATTGAGAATTAGCATTCTCTATGGTTTTTCCCATCTTGGGTTTCCACGTAAATTCTAGTGTTCATTGTGCATGGTGTAGTTGTGTTTTTTCATGTTCATATCTATTTTGATTATCTAATTAATTTAAGATTGCTCTAAATAAATTATAGTCAATAAAATTATTTTCCTATAACTGGTTCACCCCCCCTCTCAGTTATCTGAACTGTTCAACAATTGGTATCAGAGCCTAGTCCTTTGTAGATAGAGCTTAATTGCTTGAGGGATATCTTGACAGTTTGAACAAGATGGTAGGAGATTATTACTTTGATGAAGAAATGAAGACACACTATATGATATGGAAAGCACATAATCTGAAAATAAAGAATTCAAATAAAACATCAAGGAGGCAAATGCTTGTATCTCAAAGCTAATGGAGAAAATCTAGAAATTCAAAGCAAGACACAGAGAGGTCGATAAGGAATTAAAGGATTCAAAGGAAAGTCTTGTGAATCTAAAGCTACAGTTGGATGAATGCAAGAAAACTAAAGAAAGTATCAAGGGTACCATCAACCACAAATTAGAACAAAATAAGAAATTAGATCAAGAGTTAATAAGGCTGAAATCAGAAGCAAGAGTATGTGAAAGTTGCATAATTATGGATCAACTCTTATCCCTACATATATGTCACAAGGATAAGGAAGGACTTGGCTTCTCAGGTGAAATCTCAAAATAGAATACTAAGGGTAAAGACAAAGTAGTTGAAGCTGAAGCAAGATCTGTTGTAACAAGCAAGGTCCAAAGCTCTAGAACATCTACAAAAAGACCTCTGGTTAGGAAACCAAATTATCAAAGGTACTTATAGTTTAATGGTCATTTTTTTCTATGCAAAAATTTTGGACATAAGGTTGTAGAGTGTAGAAGCAAGAAGTAATTAAGTACTCAATGCATTAACTGTCACAAGTTTGGTCACAAAGCAAGTCATTGCAAAAGTCAATTATCTAATTTGGCTACAAGGAATGGAATGAAAAATATCTTTAATGGTTATTGCTATGTATGCCATGGTTATGGTCACAAAGCTAATCAGTGGAGATCTAGGGTTCACTTAGTTGAGTCAGGAAAAATGTGTTACAAGTGCAATCAATTCGGACATTGTGCTAACACATGCAGATATGTTGCTCCAGGAAAGTCTAAAAAATAAGAAAGGAGGTTGTAGAATTAGATGAATGTAAAAAGAATACCATCATGGTTTGGAAGAAAAAGGAAACAAGTGTGGGGAGCCCTTCCGTACTGGATACTGGTATAATCTCTTCTAGAATCTGAGCCAACTACCTTGTCTTAGGGGGAGTTTTGCAATACATAACTTGTTGGTTCCTCCTCTCCAAAGTGATATTGATGTGTTTCCAACATGACTAAGTTTGATCTAGTTGGTGATGCATGATGAAGCTTAATCTGACAGATTGAAAAGTGAAGTACAATTGTTGGCATCATCGATGTACATTTTTGGCAGCAAAATCATCATGAGGAATTATGGATAAAGATGGAATTTCAAATCATTTCTCACATTTTGCAAAGAAGGAGGAGGTTTCACTAAGCAATAAAATGATTGAAGAAGCTAAGAGCGATGATGGAATCCATGTTAGTTAATTGTGAATCTAATGGTGGTATTTCGCTGAGGCTAAAGCGAGTAGAGCTGGAAAAATTTGACCATCGAAAGATGAAGGAAATGGAACTAGGGTTGAAGACTGATAAAATTGTAGAATGTAAGTGCCTTGGTTATGGATATATGGGGAGAATTCCCTTGGAATGCCGAAAAAGAGTATCTTGTTCCTATTGAGTCGATTCAAGGATGACAACATCATTTTGGAAAAACCCTATGCAATCACTAAGGAAGCCATTACAACTATTACTAGATTGTGCAATGTTGGTGACCTCCCTGGGAAGAAGATAATGAAATATAGAGATGTGGAAGAACTTACTAGTATCGACAAAGACCCCAAAGCTCTATTGATAAATACAATTTCGTATCTCATAGTAAGGTATGTTTCTTTCGGTATCACTTACAAAATCTATTTATGAAATTGTGAAGGTTCTACATCAGCTATTGCTATGTATCTTGTACATAAGATGGTGAAGGAAAATAATTAGTTTGACCTGTATAGCCTAGTAATGGAAAACCTAATTGAGAATGTCAAAATGTCTTTGGTTGAGACTTATCCCTTCTGGTTTGGGTCTCTGCTCATGTGTTTAGTATTCTATTATCTGAATTTGTTACCGTTAAAGGATAATATTAAATGGAAGTCTGACATTCCTATTGGAAAGAAAGTTTACAAATATTTGGAATGTATGAAAGATAAAAAAAATGTATGCAAATCTTATTTCTTATCCTTGAAAATGGATCTATGCTCCGTTTTTATAGTGTTTGGTCCTACACCTAGCTATCATTTTGATGAGGGTTCTTCCTCTAGTAAGAAGCAGTTAGAGGTTATCATTTTTGTTCCTCCTCTATAACGTAAAAGGAGGAAAGTTAACACAAAAGATGGAATCACTATCTCAGAAGATAAGAAGAAGGAAGAAGAGTCTCTGCTTGTATGTAATGAAGTTCATTCAATGTTGGATGAAGTTGATATGAAAAATATTGTTGGAATGTGGTATGCTTGCTCTCCGGTTAGTAGACCTAGAATTGAAGATGCCTTAGTTGATTATCTGCTCAAAATGGACCGTAATACATTTTTTGTTGTTTTTGACTCATTACCAGATGATCTGATAGAAGTTGTTGAAGAAAGGTTATTACAGGAAGGATCTGAAGGACATAAGATCCAAGCTATGATTGAGAGAAGGTGTTTCAAATCCAAACAAAATTTATCCAAACACATTGGTGAGATAAGAGAATGCATTAAGGATATGTTTGGCATCTACAGGTTGTCTCGGATGGCCTATTGTTTGTGATAACTTTAGAAGTTGAATTGAAGCTATTGAATCTGAATTGAATGATATTGGGAAGTTCTTTGATCTCTTCAAAGATAAAAATGGAAAACAAAGAATAAATGTTGGCAAGTTTCAAGTTGAGTTATTGTCTACTTAGGAACATAGGGAAGACTTGGTTAAAAATCTCTAGTTGGTCAAATAAATTGTTGAGGTCCAGCTGGATCATCTCTCCGGCATACTTTCTGATGCAGAGGATTGTGAACAACAATGCCTATCTCTAGACTGATCATCATGATTTGAGCTATTGGCTCTAGTAGATAGTATGCGTACTAGAATGGTTTCTGTAGTGCAAGCTCGGAAGAGGATTCTTCCAACTGTGAGAGAAAGGTACAAGAAAAATTTTCATGTGAAAAGTGTTATTTTTACTTTATTTTCTGAATGTTCCTATTTGGCCCTTTTCCTTTCATGGAAAAAAGAGGGATAAAATGAAGAGAGAAAAAAAGAGGAATTGAATTGCTTGACAAAGGGGGAGCGCTTGGAGTATTTTGTGTGCAATTTTTATGGTTTTGAGTTGTTGTTGTTTTGCCATCAATTCCAAAGGGGGAGATTGTTGAGAAGTTGTTGATAAGATTTGGCATTGTTGTCATTGATGTCAAAACTTGGGATCCAAAAGGTTGTGCTCTGGATGATATATATAAATGATCTATCCTATCATGTAGTATGAATGTTATCCTTGATCTGGATATGATAGTACTTCTTTTTGGGACATCCATGGAAGAAAATTAATTCAAAATAATGAAGACTAATCTTTTGATATTGGTTGTTGTGTTGAAAGCATTTTTTAGGTATCCTTGCTATTGGAACATTCATGTAGCATGTTACAGATTTTGGTATGTCTAATTGCATTCCTCCGATTGGTATTGAAATTGATGGAGATCAAGACTTGGTCTTGGTTGTGGCATTCTCATCGACTCTAGAATATATCTTATGTAATTCAAGTTAGCTATCTTTTAGTAATTATGCTTATCTTATGTATGAACTATTTATGGGTCCCATGGTAATGTGGTAAGGAGATCTCCATGTGTGACCTATCCTTTGGTTTTGGTGCTAGCATACCAAGCCTTATTGAATTTCTCAAGGTTTTCCTAGGCTGACTTATTTTGTTCTACACACACATAGAGATATATAATATATCTTTTAATTCAGTGACGTAGTATGGTGTGTGCAAATATTAATAAGGGTGTGAAGGATTGTGCAATAAGAAATAAAGAAGGAAGTGAAGGCAAGTGTTAGGAAGAAGTAACGTATATTGTAGAGGTTGTGCAAGGAAGGTGGGTAGAAGATTCTTGTCTGGATCTACTATAGAAAGATATTGTTCTCTTAACCAAAACTAACTTCATGCATATGTAGATGCAGCTTCATCAGCTCATGTTTTATTTATTTTGTGATTAGATATTTTTGTATTAACCAAGCAGTTAGCACACCCGTAGTGATCCTTACCGATGTCCTATCTTGGGTTTCAACATAAATTTCGGTGCTCATTGTGCATGGTGTAGTTGTGCGTTTTCATATTCATATCTATTTTGATTATCTGATTAATTTAAGATTGCTTTGAATCGATTAAATTCAAGAAAATGATTTTAGTATAACTGATTCACCCCCCTTCTCAGTTATCCAAACTATTCAACACAAGCGGTATTTTTCAACGACTATGCATAAAATGAACTTCTCCAAGATGTAAGGGCACTAAATTTCAATGCCCCTACATAAAATCTTGAAAATTTCACTAACTTCAAAAAACTTCCAAAATTGCATTTCAAGCTTGCTTCACTCAATTTTTCTCATTCAATTACCTCCATCTTCTCACTCCAAAGTGCTTACTTGGATTTCCAAATTCCCTCACTCTCATAATGCATAATTTTCTACTATTGTAGAAATCCATTATTTCCTTGCGCTTATACACGATCTCCTATTAGGCATCCCTCAAAGGCATTCTTGTAAGATATTAGTTTTCTTGGTTTATTTGATGACAACTGAAGAGTCACTATCATCAAGAAAGAAGGAAAAAATGAAATACACATATCAACGTGTTTATCCACCTACAATGATCACATCAAAGATTAATGAGATCAAGGATATAGAAATTGGTCATCTTGATATGAATGATTTTGTTAAAAGAACAGAGAAGCAACCCCTTGCAAAATATTTGGAGGCCATTTTTCATAACAATCTTCATCAAGTTACCTCATTCCCAGTAGCAACTCATTATCCAGAGTATGTGTTGCAAGTTGCCTCACACTACACTCGAGATGAAAAAAGTGTTAGAGACTCTTCAAGACAAGTAATGATGAGGTTGGATGTTGATTTCTTCCATGTGGTTTTCCAAGTCCCAACCATGGAGAAATATACAAAAATGACTATTCAACATGCCCAAGAGGCTTATGATAAAAATAAAAATGAAGCCAAGCAATTGATCAATATGAAGTGGTTGAAGGCTTTAAGGCCCAACATCTCAAGATGGCCTAACAACCTTCCTCGCAGTGATTTCAAAGACGATGTGTGTGATATGATTACTCTTCTAAGTAGATTAAAAGGATTACCAACTTCATCAACTTTCCAAGAGTGGATGTATGAGTACATCAAGATAATCAAGAAAAAAGTGTCACATTGATTGGGGTGCCCAAATCAGTGGTGAGATCCACGAACAAAGTTCTATATTACTTCGTGCCTAGTGTACGATGTAGCAACCATGAGGAAATATCTAGGTCTAACAATAGAAGGAGATAGGAGGTGCATGTGCCAGTGCATAAGTACTATTCCCAAATCACTCTTAGAGGCAACATCAGACACTTTAGAAGGATAAATGATATGTTTTTTGTACCCTTAATTTGTATGTTTGATCCATCCTTGGAGAAGAAAAGGGTCTATTATGAAGTGTGGAAGGTTGTGAATAAATATGGATGTATTTTCTTGCAATTTCCCAGTTTCATATACCTAAGGGTAAGTTGCTATATAGGGTATTCCTACATGTTACCGGGATATTCTTTTGACAACTGGGTGTTGATGGAACTTTTTAGAAAGTTTATCACAGTGAATAGTGAATGTCAGTCAATTCATAAGCTAAGTATTAATTCTCCAATAACCATTGGTAGATATTCAATACAAACTGTGCCCAAGACCAAAGTTGTAGTATCGAAGATGCAAATTGTTACTCTAAAGACTTACAAATATATAAATGATTTTGATTATAGAGGAATGAAGAGAAAAAATAAAAAGATTCATAGGCATGTCTATCATTTTGAAGATATTTGGATAGATTATAGGAATGAAGAGGATATTAGAAAGATGTATTATTACATGCTTAATATAGAATAGATCTTGGCTTGGTCGACCTTCCGAAGAACATTGAAGATCCTCATGATATTCTATATGCTTCTTATGATGATAGGGAGATATAAAGAAAACCCTTGACACTCATTCAATGGTCTCAAAAAGAGAATACTTCCATTCACCAAAGGCTTATTCCCATTTTGAGTAATACCACTGAATGGTTACAAAAGAAAATAATTCAGTTAAATGCTTTCAAGAAAAATTATGAAAGTTAAACTTACTTGAAGGAGAAGCCAACCGACAAAAAGAGCTTAGGATCAAGAATAAAGCAAGTGTTGCTCCTTCTTCCTCATGTAGGGGACCTAAGGTTACATTCACTTGTGGGAAGAGTACAACAAAAACTATAGAAGAGGAATAAACTAGTGAATATGAACAACTAAAAAGTGAAGAGAAACATGATTATGAAGAATTGAATGAGGAAGAATAAATGAATGATGAAGACGAAAAGGATGAGAAATCAAAGGGAGAACAAGGAGATGGGGAAAGTGAATAGGAAGAAGAGAGGCATGATGAAGAAATACGAAAATCTCCCCATGAGAATGTCACTCAAAGTCCTACGCATACATCATCCCATATAGCTACCACAACACCTCACGAAACCTCCTATTCCCACCTCTCCTCCACCTCCTCTTCCAACTTCACCACTCTACTCCTTCCATAGAGTCACTTTTGTAGAGTGTTGATATTACTTAGAGTTCTCTATCATCTATTCCAATTTTTTCATCTCTATCATTTGAAATATCTTGGAAAATTGAATTCAATCGATTTATGAATGAACCATTGCTAGATACATCAAATTTGCAAATTCTAGGACCAGTAATGAATGAGACAGTAAATATTGTAACTACCACATTTGTTCCCACAGATACTAGCGTAACTCAAGAATTAGCAGTAGGGCCCAAAGGTGATGTTTCTTTTCTTCCTCCATGGTTGCCA
Organism: Sequoiadendron giganteum; assembly: GCA_007115665.2. Classification (NCBI taxonomy): domain Eukaryota; kingdom Viridiplantae; phylum Streptophyta; class Pinopsida; order Cupressales; family Cupressaceae; genus Sequoiadendron; species Sequoiadendron giganteum. Next base: position 103,530,530 of record CM021105.1, on the reverse strand, counting down.
TGTTTCTTTTATTAGTAGTTAAGTAGATCCTTTGAGTTATATTTGAGGGTTTATAGCACTATATATATAGGATGCCAATGTTTCAAACTAACATCCTACTCCCACATTTCCTTCTTTTGGTCGAGAGCTTCTCCTTCTATCTAAAAAATCTCATTAGTCTTCTCTTTCAGTCTCCAAATTTGTTTGTTTGTTATCATTCTGAAAGCACTTCTTTTAATACATTTTCACAATCGCTTTCAACTAGCTCCATTCATTTAAAATTGAGGTAGTCTTGAGGTAGTTAAGGGAAATTCACTCCCTTTAGGCTCTTTTATGTCCTAGAGACTTGGGAGTAGTGAATCCTTTTCTCGACATGTACATTATGTCATCTTTATTGTGTACACTAGATGCCATGTGAGAAGCATCAAGAGAGTGTATCAAGAGGGATACAATTAATAAAAATATAGTATTGAGATAGATCCTTAATGAACATGGTATTCATGAATATTAAAGAAATAAAGTGGTTTATAACCTAAAGTAGAACCATAGAGAAAAACCTAGCTAAAATGATATAAGACAATTGAAAGAATATAAGGAAACAATGAATTTAGAGAATTTTGACCTTATTTGTAGGGATACTATAAATGTGGTTGCTATGGGGAAGAAGACGAATTAGAGAAGTTTTTATTTGGTGAAGAAGAGGATATATTAGCAATAAGATAAATTAAGTCATGCCTAGAATTTAGAGCTTTTAGAGCATAGACTTGTAGCTCTCATTTTCTCATTGATTTCTATAAAACCGCCCTGAAGAATATTACAAGAAATGAAGGAAGTTGGGTTGTTAGAAAATATCATATCACTTTTATGGATAGTATTATTCTTCCAAGGAACTCTCTAAGTCAAATGATATCATTGAAATCTATGAGAAAATAATGATACTATTTTGTAGACCTATAAATGAGAAGGACAAGCACATGAGTGATGACAATCATGGTATTAGAAAGACAATTAAGGGACTCCATTCAATAAGTCTTAATTCCTTCTAGTCTTATGTAAGGGTATGTGCAGGATCATGATGGGCCAAAAAGTGGCAATATGATGGGTATGTGGCTGATGAATTTGTTTTTACCCAAAATTAATGAAACGAAAAGAGTTTTTAAAGGAGATTCTCAACTTTCCACCAATATAAATTATGCTTTACTTTGAATTTAATAAATAATTATTATTCATTTTCTATTGAATTATGACTAAAGTCTTGAATTTTAGGCTGATTGAAAAACATCTATAGCTTTCAAACGGTATCATATATTTCGAATCCAAACCGTGCATCACATTCTATGATTCACATAATATAAGACTAAAAAAAAAAAATTGAATTTCATGAATTTTTTACCAAGTTAAGGTGGTCAGACATACGAGTCTTTATATTTTTTAAAATTTGTAATAAAAAAATTATAATTAATTATTTACTTGGAAAAAAATTATAAAACAGATATGCATCACATCGGGACATGAGTCCTCTACTTATATCTAAAATATTATAAAAAATATTATCATTTTAATGTGATTAGGGTGGTCAGACAAACAACTACCTCTTATTTTTTCCTTGAAATTAAAGTACTACTGTATTGAAATTTAGAATTTTCAACAAATATATTTTAATTTTTTGTAAATAAACCTAGTAGTTTAGAAACTACATTCAATTTTATACAAATTCTATTCTTACATATTTTTGAAATAATTTAGATAACTTATTCAATTTTTTATGTCAAGTTGCCTAACTCTGATTTTTCTGAATTTTTTTCCACTTAAGGGCCTGCTTTTTCCATGATGATCTTGCACATACCCATAAACTACACAATAAATTATCCCAAGGCTATTGTATAGCCATAATCATAATATACATAGTTACTCATGTGATCACAAAAATCATGACTATCCTTAATCTTAGAAATATTATTATTGTTTTTGTTGTGTTATATCGGCCTTCTCAAGTCAAAAGCATCATGGTAATCAATAATATTCTAGAAATATACAATTTTTATGAAAATATTATAATTTATTACCTTTTCAAGGTAAATTTCCATCATCAATGTACCAATTCTAATCATGGCACTTGGGACCTTGCTACTCTTTAGCTATAATATTCACCTCTAGGCATATTGATTACAATCACCAAAAATTAAATGACTATCATAAACGAGAGAAGTATTATCATGTCGAATTCCATGCACCTAGTAATCCATAGGACAATAATCGCTCCATTATTAATCTCATGCCATTGAAGCATTCTCATCAAGGTCTCAAGATTTTATTCATAAAGATGGGATAATATATTTAAATAAAAAATATTGTCAAACATGTAAAGTAGGTTGTCATCAAGGAAGGAGATAGTCATTGTAGTATAACAATGTTGCATAGTTATTACTTCATTTCATTGTGTAATCATAAAAAAATATCCTAAAAGGACTACTGCACTTATGTCATAAGAATACTCACACCAATCTTGTGATAGTGAAAAACTAGGTCTATATGGCCTAATGTTTTCATCAAGACATGGATACTATCATGTTGTGTTCTAACAATTAATTTAGGGTAATAATCATGTATTAGCTACTATAGGACTATTAATACAACTATAGTCAAAATGTCATGGAATAAATGGGGTCATTAGAGGAATTTGGAAATCAAGGAGAGTTGTCCTATCCTTAAACCCTTATTTCTTACATAAGGAGGAAATCTTCAATATTCAAAGAGACTTGAAAAACCACACTAGATTCAAGGTTAATCACATTTGTAATCAAAATCCTAGCTAAACTATACCAATGATAATGGGTTGTCCCAATACTATAAAATAAAAAAAAGGGGCTACTGGACTAAGGTAGAAGAGAGTTATTTTATCAATTTTGCTATGAAAGATAACTAACATTCAATGGTTGTAAACTTATTATATCTTGTCGTAATAGGTAGAGGGGTGATTATGTACAAGGTTATAAATTTTTGTGTTATGCCAAGTAACTAGGAAGATATTCATACACCGTTTAGACACTATAATGTATGATTAGATGCTCTTTATTAGTGAGTCAATAAATTACATGCTCATGTCTTATGCACTTGATTTTACCTTAGATTGATTCATGATGTCCCATTCTAACAATTAAATTTTGATAAGCTATGTAAAATTTAAACTTGGTTAAATTGTGATGTATTTTGGGTTTGACCCCCTCTCTGCCAAATTGATATATCAAAAAAAACTTTGGTTTATGAGTGGCTATAACTTATACTTAGCATTATGTATATATTATCATAAAGAGATTAGTCTTTATGAAGACCATAATAGATGATTTATTGTTACATAAATTTAGGGAAATTGAGATGAATAATATATCTAATAATATCATATTTTAAGGGGCATTATAAGAGGAATGTAGAGAGGACAATATACTATCTATAACAAACATGTTGCAAAATAGGTCCAAATTTTATATGCAAGTTGAGGATGAGGTGTTTGTAAATTTGGTAGCTAGTGGTGAGATTTGTTGTATTTGAGTTGATTGTATTGCAATTGGATCTCTTGTGGTGATACTCTTGTGAGAATATTGCTTTGCAAGTATATTGTAATCTTTGCAATTTCTAAATAATATATAGGGTGGATTTTGGAGTGTGGGGTTTTTCTCCCAAAATGGTTTTCCCCACATAAATCACTATGTTGTGCTATGTGTAATATTTATGTTTATTTTTGTTTAAGTTTATATAACTATTAAAGATCTATAAATTTTGTATTATTCTCCTCTCAAGATTAGTGTAGGAAGTTGTTCAGCTACCTTAGCTTCCTTACAATGTCCATACCACTCAAACGCATGGATTCCAACTTGAAATAAAAGGTTTATATTCTAATTTTTTTGGAATATTTGATGGTGAAAAGATAGAATATGGACTTCATAGTCTTGAGGTGTATTTTAAGTCACATTGTCTTGATCTAACTAACTCCCAAAATATGTAAATCATTGATGTCAATTTGTTAGATTTATCCCTAAAATTGTGGTAAAATCATCAAATGATGCTTTCTACAAGAGGCTAGAAGTTCACTAAATTGTGATATCTAAAAGAATATCTTAAGGAAATATTTTATCCCTGTGGATATTTGGGGAACATATTAGGTCAATGGGTTCAACAAGTCAATCTCAATATTTCAAATACATAAGAGGTAATTCTTGTTAAGTTTATTTATTGTATGTAACCTTTCCTTCATAAATAAATTATTATGTTTGAATTCAAATATTTAGATACATATTTTAATCTTCCAATGGTTGTAAAAATTTAGGGTTCAAAAAGAGGACCCAATAGGTAACTCTAAAACCTCTAGTAACCTTAGTGGAAATTCATGATTTCTAAACATATCATCCTCCCCTACCATTAGTAATAAGAAATTATTGTGTATTTTTCAAAATCACTAGGATCATTCCATTGCAGGGGAGACTTTAAGAACCCCCCCCCCCCCTCGACGAAGGTGTAAAATCCTAGAGATTCTTGTATACTTCCTAATAAAAATATTAATTTTATTGGTGATTTTTTTCGTTTTTCAGGAAAAAAAAAATCCAAATTGGTGAATATTTTATAATCTCGAGAAGTCTATGGAAAATCATGGCAAATTGTAATTTTTTTTAAATGAATAAAATATTTTCATTGGCGATTAAAACTGTTTTTCAAACCAAATTTTTTTTTCCATTGGCAAATTAATCTTGTTTTCAAAACAGAAAAAAAAATTGTTGGTGATTAAAACCTTTTTTCAAAGCAAAAAATATATTTTCATTGGAGAATTGAACAAAATCTCAAACTAATAAAAAAATTCAATGGCGAAACAAATGGATATGCCAATAAAAAATCATAGGGACCATTCGATGAATGTTTGATGGACGACTATAGTTGCATTCTGGAAGTAAAAATCTAAAGCACTAGACTTGCGAATGGAAACCTTCAGAATAACACTAGAAAAATTAGATTTCTATAAATCAATGGTTGATATTTTATTACTGTACAAATGGTTATAGAGTTTTGTTTCTCGGTGATTGAGCGACCTCGACAGGATGCATATCTTTCGAAGTATCAACTCATTTAATGAATTGTACGATGCCATTAAGGGATGTCTTCTAAAATGATTTCAAATGCCAACTTGAAGTTTAACATAATATTTAGTAGTAGATTGGCACTTTTTTCTCGGCAAATAAATGTATACTTCTTGATAATGAAGTTAAGTGACCTTGCATACAAGGAAAGGTGGCAACATTTTCAACTGCAGACTCAGAGTTTCCTCAAAATGGTACTTCCTGGTGATATCAGGGAATGGGAAGATGAACCTATGCCTATCATGCAACCATATTTGAATTGGGATGAAGAAGAGAAAATAAACATCATTTCCCATCTACGTTCAGTGGCGTGGAAAGATAAAACCAACAATGTCAAGTACAACAAGGTGATTTTCATTTTAGAAGAAGAAGAACGTGCTGAATTTCAGAAATTTAGTTATATAAATGTAGTTAGAACTTTACAAAGTCATGACATGTCAAATGGTTTAACAACATGAATGAATCCTTTTGTGACATGTAATGATAAGGGGGGTAGTTTCGACTTTTGAGCACTTTTTGATTGTACAGGGTGTGGATTGTCGAGTGACGGGTCTGTGAATCCACATTTTTGGCATTAGAGAGATAAAAGAATATATTTCTAAATCTATGTATTTATTAATGCTTCCTTTTAATTATGAATGAATTGTGTTTCTTCATGATTATTCTTCAATTTTTATCTATTAGGTCAGAATGCATATATTTTCATCTCTGAGACTTTGTGTTCCAATTAATTCATTTTTTAAAAGAGAAACTATCACTTTTATTTACTCATTTTCACATGTGATCACTGATTGTGAGATAAATGGACTTTGTGCCATTTGTTTTAAAATATCTTGCATCTACTTTCATGGTTAAAGTGACAAATTTGTACACCAACAAGCAAAAAAGAGTTGCATTCCAGAAGTAAATCTCTGAAGCACTAGACTTGTGAATTGAAACCTCTAGAATAACACTAGAACAATTAGATGCAGACATGTGGTGAGATCAAGGCTCATCGCTCATCACTCATTCTATCTTTTCAATGCCTTGACATTGTACATTTCATTTAATTGAAATTATCAATCTTTTTGAAGAAAGCATGGTTTTCATACTTCTAGTGCTGGCAGTGGTGATGATTAATGCCATATGTGATATGAAAATGCAAAGCAATTTCTTGGACAACTCATATCTTTAATAAAACAAGATTTGTAATGATTTCATATTGTTTGAGTGGCACTGGTGATTTTGACAGTTTGTCAGCTTGAGGTACAGTTTGCATGTAGCTAGACATCAATCAAATTAAACATTTTAATTATACATGAATCATGATTATCATTATACCCAGGATAGTAGCAGCACTGGTGGCCCATAAATAGGGATAGTGAATAGTGGATAGTGGATAGTGTCATAAGGGTTTTCATTTTCTAGGGTTAATAAGGATTCACAAAGAAGATGATGCAGTATTATTGGGGATACTGTAAATTCTCTTGCCTATAGTTATGTAGTTACAAATTAATCAGTAAAAGACAATTTTCCTTCAAGTTCAGAATGGGTGGAATTGGAAAGAAGTGGATTTGGTTAACTTGACTTCTCAGACAGGTTTCGAACCAGGATGAGGAGCTTTGATGGAGGTAAGTGCTATTCTAGTGCATGGAAGTTGCATGCAAAAGATGGGAGCATATTTACTACTCCTCTTATATCTTCACAACTCCCTATTCCCTAACATGGTTTTCGGGCAAGCCCCATGCATTTATTTTCAAAGAGACATTTTTATTACATCTTTTGCATGACTTTGGTTCTCAAAGGGGATAAGTACATTTTGTATCTTCACAGCTCCCATTTCCCCAAAATGATTGGAACCACTTGTAAGTGTGGAATAACTAATGAATAAGTTATAGTAAACAAACTTCTTAATAAGACATTATATCAAGAGAATCAATAAACATTAATCTAATTAAAACAATAAAACTATTGGAAATGTCATATTGCTCTCTATCTCCAAAGATTTATTAAATCATACGGATCTTAGATTTTGTAGGCATTGTGACTATTAAAATGCCAATCTAGAGAATGAGATGCTGCTAAATGCAGGAATCTAATCCTATATGATGATGATCAAATGACAATGAAAAAGCTACTACAATCTAAATGGACATGGATATGATAAGAGAAGCTACAGTAAACTATGATGAAGTTAAATGAAAAGCCATGATATTGATTCTATGCTAAAATGCTATGACAATGCTTTTGCTAAATGATAAAATACTTGATTGCTCAATCTCTATTCCTGTAGAGTAAGTTTGCACAAAGTTGGAATCCTTTTCCTATAGAACGGGGTTGTATTTATAGATTCCCAGTAGCATATTTGTGAAGGGGTAGCAAGGGAAAAGTCTAGATTCAATATGAAGAATTCAATGGTGAAGCATGAAGGATTTTGAGCTGATTATGGCGATTGTTCCTCCCCACAAAAACACTTAACCAAATGATAGGAAGAATTCATGGAAGAAGATGAAGGAGTTGGCTTGCAAATATATCTCCAATTCTATCTTGAAATTTGCCCATGAAGGTTGAGATGAATTAATTAGACATTTCATATCTAATTTGGTAGGTGAATATGATTAGCTGTAGAATTATTTTAATTGAATATTTAGATTTATTCAATTTAGGAAAGAAGATATTTAATTTAATAAAAAAAAATTTAGAAGTCTATGTTTATTAAATAAATATGGAAGAAGTGTGGTTTTTAATAGAAGAAAATAAATAATGATAATTAAATAAAAACAAAGTATTAAATTTGTTTATTTAATTAGGAAGAAATAAAATAATAAAGATAGAAGAATTTAAAGTGAACTATGTAAATAAATATTTCTATTTAATTCATAGTAGAAGAATTAAAGGTTAATTAATCAAATAAATCATATTTAATTAATTAGATTATCCAGACCATTTTTAGGTGTATACATTTTGCCCCTCTTTGAAGTGATGTGTTTACACATTGCTTCAAAGAAAATTTTGTTGTTGCTGCTAGTATTGACGAAAAAATTTCAGCTATGCCCCAAATGTTTATTTTGTTGTGATGGTGGATATATGCCCTCTCAGGAGATAAATTAATGAATCTTTGATTTCTATTGCTTTTTTTTTACTTTTGGAAAATTTCAAAAAAACTTGATTTTTCATTATTTTCTGATGATTTGATAAAGGTTTGATGATGAAATAATTTATCTCCCGATAAATAATAGTGAAATTGCCCCTGCGATGAAGAATGAATTAATCTTCCAGTAAATAAAATAAATAAATCCCACTTAAATCCCTTAAATCACTCTTTAAAAAGCTAGAAAGGGGTTAATTTGAATTCATTTGTGCAATTGAAGTTTTGAAACTTGAGAGAGAGTGATTTTGAGTTTTTGGAGCAAAATGCCAATCCCCTACGACACACACCGTTTCAAGCTCGTGCTTCGACACAACCACCTGGCTACCTACGGATCTTCGGTACATACCCATGAACTTCCTCATTTTTTGTGCATTTCAAAATTCCATCTTGTAATTCATTTTTTAAATTCTTAAATTCTTTTAGCGCATTAGAAGCCCGTAGTAGTGCATATAATTGATGTTTGAGCACATCAAATGTTTTAGCGCGTCAATAGGTTAACTTAGCGCATAGATAGGTTTAGCGCCTGGATGAGATAATTTAGCACGTTTGTAGGCTAAAGTAGCACATATAAGGGTTCAACACCTAGGGAAAATTCTATAGCGCATTGAATATTTTAGCACTTTGACCACCTATTTTGGTGTGTTAAGTTGTTTGAATGGCGCATTGAAAGTTTTAGTGCATCCAAGTCAGAATGATGTATTTTTTCAATTTTGTCGTTGATTTTGTCAATTTTTTTATCATGTCAATCATCGGTTTGATATGATTGATGATCTCAGTAGAGTAGATGATGTTTAACCTCATGATAGGTGAGGTTTTATGATTGATTGACAATAATTAACCTCATGATATTCGATGAATAATTATAGTTTGATCGATATACCTCATGATAAGTGAGGTACAATTTATAAGCTCAATGATTGACCTCATGATAGGCAAGGTTGATTGTTGGTTGCTCATGAGATTTTATCAAAGTCTCACCAGAGCTATTTAGATTTGATAGGTTGATTGATGTTTGATGAATTGACATAGATTTCTGAATTTCCACATTTTGTGATGATAGGAACCATTTACAAACCTCCAAGTTCGTGAGAAATGTCCTAGGACCTTTGATCTGATTCCACAACTAGTGCAGATTGAGACCATAGTGATCACACATTGTGGTTTAACATCTCTTTTATCTTTGTCCCATATTAGGATTAATCAGGATCTCCTGACAAACCTAGCAGAGAGGTGGCATAGTGAGCATAATACCTTCCACCTACCTACTGGTGAGATGACCATCACTCCTAAGGATGTATGGAATATTTTGAGGATTCTTGTTGTTGGTGACCTTGTGCTAAATGATTCTACAAATCAGGGTGGGACTGATGCTCTCCGTAGAGTATTTCAAGATGATCAAATTTGTGGGTATGAGATTCCATGGCATGATATGGTGGATGCCTATGCCACCCTGCCTTCAGTACTTGTTGGTTTCATTGGAGGATTCCTTTGTCCTGATCGTAGGCCAAAGGTACTTTTTGTTGGTTGGGTTCGTGCATTAGAGATTATGATTATGCATGGTACCAGATATGCATGGGCCATGTGTATGCTTTCCCATATTTATCATGACTTACATTCAACTGTCTACCTCTGAGGTTGCAGTTTTATCCGTCGAGGTTACTTTATTATAGGTGTGGGTGTGGGAACATATAGTTGTTACACGTCCAGTGATGGTGAGACAATGACCAACCATGAGGCCTTATGTACATATTTATGCAGGTCTCCTTACTCAGCCTAGACTAGGTAAACTAGAGAAATTAAGGAGAGTATTGGATGATGTCGAGGTTGTCACATGGTGGCCTTATCTAGACTATGAGAAGTGGGATGATGATTTTATTCAGATTCCTTATCTCTCTCAGTCATTTCTTTTGATTGGTTGGACTCATTGGGCGTTAGAGAGATTTCTATTCATGAGGGTGCTCAGATAATATGGTATTGTTCAGGGTATGCCCCAGGGTGTTGCACATTATGATCGTCGTTAGATAGATTATGTAGATTGGGGACCCTATCTTTCTTATGATGTGGTCATATAGGAGTATCGGGCTCTCTATCCTTTAGTCTTGGATTTATGTCTTGATATTACTGAGGCACCTATCACAACAGATTATGCAGCGTATCTAGCCCTTCATCCCTTTCCATGGATTACTGTTCTGGATGAGCTAGTTCGCTTACCTTTAGAGGAGGAGGATAGTGATGACGAGGAGGGAGATGGTGTTAGTGGTGGTGATGGCGAAGATGGTGATGATGGAGGTGGTGGTGATGGAGGTGGTGGTGGTGATGATGATGAGGGAGATGTTAGTGATGAGGAGGGAGATGATAGTGGTGGAGAGTCAGGTGAAGACGTAGATGTGTGAGAGTTTATGGTGCCTCGTAAGAGGCGATCACTGGTTGAACCTTCTGTGTAGCGTGTGCTTATAGAGGTACCATCACAACATCAACAGACTCATATTGTGAGTCTATAGGTGCAGGTATACAAGCTTAGGGTTTATTAACTCAGACACAGACTCAAATGTAGACACAGGCCCAAGCTCATGCACAGGCTCTCTCTTAGGTATAGGGAAAACTGGCAGCTACACAGGCACAAATTACCTCATTGACAACAGAGTGAGATGCAACTAGATAGGCTGCAGAGCAAGCACAAACTGCCACAAAGAGGCTACAAATATTAGCCGATCGTACCACTGTGGGTGATTATATGTGGGAGGTTCTCCATGTGGGAACAAAGGTAGAGTTCTATAGAGGTCAATACCACGATGCAATCCCCTCTGAGTAGAGATTCAGTTACACACAGTCTCGATCAGGCAAGACCCATTCCAGGACTATTAGCACAGGTATGACTCAGCCTCCACAGAGAGTTCCGAGAAACCCTGGTATGTCTGGTGGTAGAGGGACTAGTCTAGAGATGTCTGCACCTTCTACACCATAAACTCAATGCACAAGGATAATGCTAGCCATGGCTCTAAGGAGATAAAAGGGACGAATCCATCATAAAGGATGCCTAAACAAAAAAAAATGAATATTTCAAATCAAAGTATGCAACCATAAGATCATAAGTGAAAAGAAGAAAAAATTGTAGATCAAGGAAACCTTAGTAGAAGCATTCCAAGTAGAGTTTTTTTCCCAATTTGATAAGAAAAACAAGGACATTGATGAAGCTAGAGGAATTGGCCAAAAGGTAAACACAAACAAGAACAACAATGATCCTCTAAAGGGATGATTTGCAAGCATCAAATAAATGGGTGGAAGGACCAAGAGAAGTTCGAGGCAAAATCTGCAAGCCAAGAATGGCAGATTAAAATGACTCTTTCAATAAAAATAAAGGAATTAGCAAAAGGAAATGACTATACTAACACAAGGAAAATGCATGCACAAAGGCATCAACTAATACAACCATGCTAAAACCCATAGGCGTGGCTACACAAAACTCAAGCTTGAATCAACATTCATTATCATTGGGAGTGACATCTATGTTTAAAATTAGACACTTAAGCCAATGCCCTAAGCCATCATTCATACTACGGTTTAAGAAATGGCGGAAGGAGTGTGATCAAGGTACAAAATAACATAAGCTAGATTACCGTTCTACCAAGAAGAATCAGCTAGATCAATGCAAACATGAGTTGGCAATTAAAAAGCATCGATTAAAGAGAATCACGATGGAGAGTTCACCCGAAGGCCAATGCGTGATGATGAAGTTGACGTGCTAACGATCACCTATTTGAAGCCACAAAATCCTTCTCCAACCAATTGATCTCTTATCAAACTTGACACATTCAACCCAAAGTTTCCCTCAAAACCCCATTGGATCTTTTTTCCCGCAATTAATTTTTTTTTTTTAGAGTAGTTCTTTTTTTTGCAAATGAAGAACTAACTTCCAAAAATCAAAACCAACACTATAAAATCTGAGGGATGAGTTTTCGAAAACAAAAATCAAGAAAAATAAAAAGTTTCTTGTTCCAAATCTAGCTTTGAGCTATACATGTGCACACTTTTATCATTTACCATCTTTTCTTGCTTTTTACAATTCAGTTCAAAAATAATATCTCTCTTATTTAGTTAAAAATTCAGAATAATTTCCACAATTCAATAATTAATTCATTTGATAATAGATTTATCAATCATTATAAAATATAATTTAAAACATTATTATTCCATAATTAAATGATTATCTTTTCATGATAATACATTATCAATTATAATAAAATACCTTTAGACAAAAATTTCAACAATAATTTCACCATTACAACTATATATAAAATGGCATGAGTATGCAAATTTCACCATTACAACCATTCAAGCAAGGAACTTCACCATTACATATTTTGGAAAGAGGAATATTTGGAAGAAGGTTGAAAAAGTAATATGTGGCTCGTTCATAGAGGTCGAAAGGTAATATTCTTGGTAGAGATCAACCATTGCATAACAGTGATCTGCATCATTATTGAGATTATGACAGAAGGATTTCATATCATTAAGGGCCCAGGAGAAAGTCTCCATGGCATACATGAAAAAATAATGGTGCTATCAGATATAGATTTTCAAAACCTAATTAGAGACTCATCCACACATATAGATGTTTGTTGCGTAGCAAACAACCCATTTTTTACATTTCTGAAAATGACAGGGTTTTCCACAATGAATCAAAAGAAAGATGGGTTGCTAAAAAGCCTGAGTAGAATTCCACTTTTCTAAAGAGCTTTTATGCAAAATCAGAGGCTGATTATAAATCTCAAGCAAAGGGAATTCATAAAATACCTTTTGTCGCATCCTTCAATCCAAAAGTCTTTGCGGTTACTGGGAATATATCATCACAACATAATGAAACATGGAAAAGGAGGAATTTCAGTGAGAAAAATAGAGTGGAGGCTAATCAAAATGTTGCAAAACCCATTGCGGTAGAAAGACAAGAGGGTCAGAAAAATTTACCCTTGCATGCATCTGATAGTCAAAGGAAAATTAAAGTGGAGGCTAATCAAAATGTTGAAAAACCCATTGAGGGAGAAGGTCAAGAGGGTCAGAAAAACCAATCCCTTCATGCATTTGAGAGTCGGCTGCGACCAAATGTTAAGAATAATTTAGGTCTTTCCAGAACTACGGAGCATGATATTATTAATAAAGAACAACCTAAAAATGTAGAAAAGGCTTCTCATAAGAAATATGTAAAGAGATTTAAACACAAAAAATGTCAAAATGGCAATAATAATGTCGAGAAGAAAAGGTTTTTTTAATGGAGGAAAAAGGAGTTAGCTAAGGTTCAACAGGAAGTCAAAGAGGCTGAAAATTAAATCCCTTTATGTGATTCTTTAAGCAAATTCCTGGTAAATTTGTGGAAGTCTCTTTCCCTAAAATTTTTTTGGAACCCCAGATTCAGGATCGTCACCAAAAAGCCTTAATAGGTAAGTTTTGGCAATTATCTTTGGATCTAAATACTTTGCAAGACTTATTTTTTGATGAAGGGGAGGGGGTTTCCCAAGTTTTCTACCTAGATAAATCTAGAGGAATCTTTGTAGTTTTATTTTCTGATAAAGCATTTAGGGATGTTATATTCAAAGTAAAATCTTGGGTATTCCAAGGATCTAGCCTGTATCTACAGCCATGGTCTCCAAATTTTAGCCCCCAAGATCTGGTAATTAAATTTCTGCTTGCATGGGTTCAAATGAAAGGTTTGGCTCTGGAGTATATAGAGTTGAAACTAATTGAAATAATGGCCAACCAAATTGGTATCTTTCTTTATCATGATAAGGTGTTTTTTTAAGATCCCACAAAACCTGTTAGATTTTGTGTTTTATTGGATGTTGCAAAACCCATTCCTATTCAAATTCATTTGGTATCAAAATTTGGTAAATGGATTTAGAATATAATCATAGAAAATGTTGAAATTTTTTGTTTTAATTTTTGTGAGTTGGGCCATTCCCTATCAAATTGTTCAATCTTGAAAGAAAACTCTATGGGGAAATTAGGTGCTAGTGATTCAGTGCAGCAAGTAGTTCCTTTCAAATCCATTATAGTGAAGAAGGTTGATAAGTAGTGCTTTCCTAAGTCTACAATATTAAGGAGATCAAAGAATGTTATAGTGGTTTTAAAGAATAGTTCAACTACAATGAGGAAAGTAGTTGAAGCACCTGTATTTAATCAATATCTCTTTCAGAAGTTTCTTTCTAAGTCTTTGCATTTATCTTTCCCCTCTACAATTGCATGCTCTCTTAAACAAATAGAGGAAATAGTTAAACAACTAATGTTTCAGGATTAGGGGTTTGTAGGGGAAAATTCACTACACTTGTTGGAGCTTTCTTCAGTAAGAAAAGAGAAAGATAATTATCTTTCTTTGGGGTCAAATTCCCATCCACAAATTTTAGAAGGCATTCAGGGTCTTGAAGAGTTTTGGATAAAGTATTAGTATTGGTTGGCTCAGAGCTTATTGAGGAAGTTGTAGATGAAGTTATAAATGAAAAAATGAATATGGAGCAAGTCAAATTGATGGAGTTTGATACAGATGGAGTTATGAATTAATTTATGATTATTGAGCTAGAAGGGGTTGTAGATGTTGAAGAATCTCTCAATGCAACTTCTAGCTTGAAGGAAGTTGTGGCTGCTAAGCGTTCTAGGGGTTTTGATTATTCATAAACTCTGTCAATTTCACAAACACCTTTTGCTCAAATAACTCCTTCCAAAACACCACGTAAAAGGGGTAGGAAATCTTATGCCACTAAAATGAAAGAGGCGATAACAGCTGGTCTACAAGCTACACTAGATGAAAACTTGGTTGTATCAGGGAATAAAAGACCGAGGAGAGCTTGTTGCTCTCCTTGTATCCAATGAATATATTTTCATGGAATTGCAAGGGTATTAATGCCCCTGACAAGAAAGCTCAAATCAAGCAACAAATTGATGCTTGTAGAGCAAATGTGATTTTACTTCAAGAAACTAAAACTTCAGAAAAAGTGTTTGAGTCTTCAATTGGGAAATGGAATTGATGGAGTTCATCTCAGTAACCAACATGAGGTTCTTTGGGAGGTATGATTACTTTGTGGGATCCCAAAAAAATTGCCTTGCAACTAATCAGTAATGAGAAACATTGGCAACTTTTGAAAGTCTCACATTTTGATTTGCATTTTAACCTTATCAATGTTTACGCTCCTACAATAACTTTGGAGAAGAGACAACTTTGGGATAGTTTATCAAATGTTTTGGATAGTATCAGAAATGAAAAGCTCATTATATCTAGTGATTTTAATGCTATAGTATCCTTGCGAGAGAAAAAATGAGGTATTTTTCCCCCACCAAGAGTGATGGAGGATTTTTCAAGCTTAATAAATGATAATGCCTTAATTGACATTGTGTTGAAAAATGGTTTTTTTACATGAACTAATAGAAGAAAAGATTTCTCATAGATAGAAGAAAGATTAGATAGATTTTTAGCCACACCTAATTGGTTTTCAGGGCAAAAAATCTTCACCTCTCAAATATTGCCTTATGTGGCCTTAGATCATTATGCTATTTTCTTAGACATAGAAGCAAAGAAATCTGCATTTAAGCCTAAACCTTCCTTCAAGTTTATGAAGATGTGGCTCAGGCATCCACATTTTTTGCAGTTGTTACATCAATGGTGGGTCTCTGATCCTTTTATTAAGGGATCTAGAATGCTTCAATTATGGAATGAGTTGAAATTTGTTAAAACACAAATCAAACATTGGAACATTCATGTTTTTAAAAATATCTTTCATCAGAAGCAGTTGGTCTTCAAGCAACTCTCTAAAATTAATGAAAGTACTATAGCCAAAGGGCTGGATGCAGAGACATATGAGCAGCAATATAAGTTGCAATTGGAATAGGCTGAGTTAGTAGCAATAGAAGAAAACTATTGGCGAGAAAAATCTAGAGATTTATGGCTGAAAGAAGGGGATAAAAATACAAAAAAATTACATACTTTCGTGTAGCTTAAAGGGGAATCTTCAACAATATTCTCAATTCACCATTCAATAAAATATGAATTTCTTACATCGGAAGCGGACATTCAAGAGGAAGGTGTGAGATTTTTTTCAGAATTATTAACCAATTCGGGTTCTAATGATAGGTCACCTATACACAAGGAAGAGGAACTACTAGGGAGTCTTCCAAAATTGTTTTCTAAGGAAAATAATAATTGGTTAATGAGGCCTTTCACTTTGGAGGAAGTAAAGAAGGTTCTTTTTTCTTTAGCTTCGAATAAGGCTCTGGGCAAATATGGGTACACATCGCTCTTTTTTCAAAAATGTTGGCAATTTGTAGGTGTTGATGTTTTGATGACCTTGGAGGAATCAAGAAGCTTAGGTATTATGTTAAATAAATTCAATACTACACATATTGCTATTGCTGCAAAGGTGCAGTCCCCGAAAACATTTGCGGATTTCAGGCCAATCTCCTTATGCAATACGATTTACAAGATATTTACAAAAGCAATTTATTTCAGAATTCAACCTCTCATTTCAAGAGTTATTTCGCCGTAACAAGGAGGTTTTGTACCTGGCAGAGAAACATCAGAAGGTACACTAGTTGCACATGAAGTATTGCATTTTATTAAGTCAAGTAATATTCTTTCTTTTATTATTAAGTTTGATCATATGATGAAGGCATATGATAGAGTTAATCAGGTTTTTTAATTCAAGTATTGCAAAGGTTTGGTTTCAACAATAAATGGTGTAAATGGATTAGATCTTGTTTGGCTGGGGTTAAATTTTTAGTATTAGTAAATGGGTCACCAGTTGGTTTCTTCGGTGCATCTCAAGGGGTTAGACAAGGTGATCCACTCTCTCCTTGCTTATTTATCTTAATGGAAGAGGCTTTGAGCAAGACAATCCGGAATTGTCATAATCAAGGGCTTTGGCAGGGAATAGAGATTCCAAATACCCAGACTATTGTAACACACTCACTTTTTGCAGATGATACCCTTTTATATGGTGAATCAACTCTTCACAAAGTTAATCAAGTAAAATCAATTCTTGACAATTACTCTTTGGTTTCAGGTTAGCGAGTAAATGTAGATAAATCCAAATTTTTCATTTTTAACACAAATTATTTAGTTTCAAAGTGAATAGTTGATGCACTGGGCTTTGAATTGGTTGAATTACCTAGCTCTTATCTAGGTATTCCTTTTTTCATGGAACAAGATAAAATCAAATACTAGCAAAAAATCATTGATCGACACAAGTCAAGAATTATGTCTTGGAAAGCTAGATGGTTGTCATTGTCGGGACGTATTATGTTGATCATATCGGTTTTAGCTTCCATCCCAAATTATTTCCTTGTTTTGAAAGCTCCTTAATGCATAATTAAAAGCATTGAAAAAATTATCAAAAGTTTTTTATGGAGGGTAGATATTGATAAAAAAGGAAAGTGCCTTTAATTTCTTTGGATAATATGTGTATGAGAAACATGTTGGTGGGGCTAGGTTGCATAATCTATCTACAAGAAATCTAGCATTAGGTGCAAAGTTATCATGGCAGATGTATAGAAGATTTGAGCTAAAATGGTGTTCCATAATGCAACATAAATATGTAGATAGTAGTAATTCTTAAAGGGTGTTTAAAACTAAAAATCCTCCATGTGGCAAACCTCTGATATTTATATTTGATTTATGGAGTCTTTGTAAATTCTCCATTTTAGAAGGAGAACCCCGTGTTGGAAATTGTTTCTCTAAAAATTTGGGTTTTCTCGGGAAAGTTTCCTATGTTTAAATGGAATGGATTTTATAGAATTCTTTCTTTTAAGAATCATTGTCTGGATAGATTTACAAAATCTCTGTGTTTATTTGAGGAATTCGTCTCTATTTCTTGTTTGTGGGTTTTTGGGTGTATTTGGGAAATTTCTTGTATCTGATCTTTTTGGAAAAATAATTTTCCCAATTAAAATATATGTCTTGGACTCTTTATATATATGTATATATATTATATATATATGCATATATATATATTCAATGATATATGCATACACATATATATAAAATATATACATATCTATTTAATTGTATTGAAAAAAATGAATTTATATTTCTATATAATCTTTATACTATTGTTGAAATGCATTTGTACGACGATCTCTGTGGATCGCTTGTATTGTCATGAGAAGGAAATTAATATTCAATCTGTTTATTTTATTGGAGGTGCAAGGAGGGGTTAGGGGGAGTGCTTAGCTTCTTCCCCATCCACCGCCCCCCATGGGGAGGGTGTGGGTGAGGAGGCAACCAACACTGCCTCCCCTTCTCTATGGTTGCGCCCAAATTAATGGGGATGGTCGTATGTTTACAATTGTGCCTCCATGAAAATAGTAGTGATGCAGACTCTTTAATGTATGCTTCATCCGCTAAGAAAAGAGGCATAAGCCAATATTAGCAGTTGCATTTGTTTTTTTAGATACTTATTATCTATATATATATATTTATATATGTGTTATTTATAGGTTGGTTTAAAATAATTAAGTATATATATATATATGTATATGAATTTATATTATTTTCTTATCAATAGTTTTATTATGATGAATGTAAAAGTATGATTGGATGATTTTTAAAGTGATTGGTTTAAAATGAGGAGATTTGATTTATAAGTAATTAAAGAATTAAATTTAATAAATAGATTTGTTTTCCGTATTATTTGAAAATGAAATTGATTTTAGTTAGTTGATTTGAAAAATGTATTATTAAAATTCTTGTAATTAAATTGGATTTAGTAGATCTGAAGGATAGATTTGTCCCGGTTTAAATTGCCTTAAGAATGTGTGTTTTCTTCAATAGTGATTTGGGCTGATTGAATAGAAGTAACATATGAGGTTATCCAAGTCATCCAATTGAGGTATGCTAACGTTGGGGGTTGCATTTTATGGTATGGTCTTTTGTAATTCCCTTGGGTAGTTTGTTTGCCATTTTTTTTAGTGTGTTACCCCGTTTCCACGAATGAGGGTGTTTTGTCTCCTTTGCATGGAGTGGTTTTGGTTATTGTATTCTCCTTGTTTGGAGGGGTTATGTTCCGAGTGTTGTCAGTAGGAGAGTGATTTTGGATGGGGCTCAGGATCTAGTAAAATCTATCGGGTAACTCATGTACCTTTGTGGTGACACATCTACTAGGTTAGCAGTATGTATGGTTCATTGGTGTAACTGGATATTTAACTTTGGTAGCATTGTATCCTTTGAATTAGAATTGTTCTTGTGTTTTTTAAGTTCAGTGTGGTGTCAGCCTGTGTCTACTGGTAGTAGAGTAGATCTTGTATCTTTGTTATTGTCTCCTAGCACGAGGGGTGGGCCTTCAGGTACCACTTGGTTGGGAGGAACATGCGCCCTACACTATTGGGTCCCCTTGATCTTCAATTTGAGATGGTGAGGTCTTCCAGGAGGAGAGCTCATGGATGCCAGTTGTTTCATTTCATTCTCTTGATGCATTATATTTCAGTTGACATTTGTAATTAAATTTCTCTTCAATTGTATTTGAGGAGGAATCTTGTAAATTTTAATAGTTAGGTATGATCTACCTCATTTTGGGAATGAGTATTGTAATCTTGTAAATTAATGTAAACTAGAACTTGATATATTTTATTCTATTTGTTGTAATTTAAATGTTGTGTGTGTATGTATTTTAATTCCGATTGGTAATTAGTTAAATGCTTTATGTGATTAATGTACATGTTATGGTTTTAGATGTAATCTTGTCACGTGCCTTAGAGGTTGTTGCAAGAGTGTTGTGCATCTTCCTTGTTAATAATGCACTTTTAAGAAAAAAAATTGTTCGCTTCCACAATGGTTGTAACTTCCTCTAGGGTTTCGTGGAGGGGCATTACAACGAGAACTACAACTTTTGGTTCAAGTTTTTTCGGAGATTTGGGGCACCAATTTAAAAGATTATGTAGCTGCAATTGATATTCACACAAGGAAAGTTTCATGGAAATATTTTTCTGCTCAAAATATTTTTTCTATTCAAGAGTCAATTATAAAGAGGGAATTAGAAAAAAGAGAAGTCTTCTTCTCAGGGACAATAGATAGATTAATTTGGGCTCCTATGAAGGATGGTAACTATTCAAAAAGGGAGGAGTACAAGTCAATCATTGCAAGTTCTTTCCAGACCCACTCTCATAGAGCCTTTTCCTTTTGTTGGAATTCGATGACTCTCCCTAAGGTAGGTAGTTTCACTTGGCTTTCTCTTAAGAAGCATATATTGACTAGTGACAAGTTGCAAAGATTGGGTATTGTAGATTCCTTTGTGTTTTATGTCAAGACACTGATGAAACTGTAGATCATCTTTTTGTTAGCTATAAAGTAGCTCAAGAATGTTGGAACTTTATAAGCTTAAAGCTAAACATTCAATTTCCTTTACCTAATTCATTATGGGATCTTTTCTCGAGTTGGCCTGTTTTATATGAAAATTCCTTTTTTTCTTGCATATGGAAAATATTTCCCTCATTAGTTATATGGTGCATATGGTGGGAGCGGAATAGAGGGATATTTCGAAAGTAAGTACATTCCCTATAGCAACTCCTTTTCAAACTGGAAAAGAAAATTTCATAAGTTGTAAACTCCTATGTTAAAAATAACAAAATCCTTTCATCTATAAATTCTTCCTGGGATAATTGGATTCTATGTAATTGGGACCACATTTCAAAATCAATCTTTGGGGAAAATCAAGATCTAAGTTTGGGTAAAAAGAGCAGATCTACAGTGATGTGGTCTCCTCCTGCCCCAGGGTTTGGTAAGCTAAATTTTGATGGGGCTTGTAAAGGTAATATGGGTTTGTCGAGTGCAGGTGTATGTATTCATGGCTCTAATGGTTGTTTGTTAGTGGCACACACACTTAAATTGGAAGAAGGCACAAATAATATGGAAAAGCCAAAAGCTGAACTACGGGGCTTGCATTTGCCAAGGGAATTGGGCTTCAACAAGGTGCATATCGAGGGTGATTTTTGATTATTATAAATGCTTTTAAATTAAAAAGACTTTTTAATTGGAGACTCTGCTATATTTTAAGGAGAGCATGGTTATTGATGTAATATTTTCAAGTTGTGTATATATCACATATTTATCGTGAACGAAATCAAATAAAGAATAGGCTTGCTAATCTGGGGTGTGAGCGGAAATAATTTAAATGTAATGATTTGAGTGCAACAATGAAGGAAGATACACTTCTGTAAGAATTACTCATCTTTGAGTAAAGACATTTTTTCAAATCATATATGCACAAGTTTTGTTTGAACCGGCCTTGTAATTTACCAAGCCTGGTGTTGTATGTCAAGAGTATGATGAGTCAACATGCTATGAGGCACATGTTCTGTGTTGGACTCGCTCTTACTCTCATACCTCATATACTGTTGATAGGAAGGAGCTAGCATATAGCTGAAGTTGTCTATATAATCAAACTCTTGAAAGTGCATTGCCAAATATTAGATGGCAATCAATCATGTTTTGTTAACTCTTTTATATATATTAATCTATATAAGCTACATGCCTCTTATTAAAAAAAAAACAACAATTTGATCTAATTATTTATTAATTACTATATACTTCATATTTCTGAACATTAATTTATTTAATTCTTATTTAAATTCCCACTTTATTTAAATTGTCCTGTAATTCAAATTTTTACTTAATTCACTGATTACACAAGGTAATAAAATATTTTAAATCGACCACAAATACTATAACACAATAACCAACGAAATCATAATACATCATGATTAAACAACTTACTCAATTGTCATGGGAAGCCAAAACGGAGGGACACTACACTTAAAATAAACACACTCACTACAAAATCTACAAAATCACCAAACATTCGGGGTGCCCTTCCTCCTCAGTCTGCCTGGTGTTGAATAAAATTCTTTTACATTGGTTGACCCTTAATCCCTCAACCCTTAAACCCTAATCCCTCAACCCCTGTACCCTCTACCCTATACATTGGACACTCAACCCTAATCCCCCAACCTTATACCCTCAATCTTCTGCCCTCAACCTTAAACCCTCAACCCTCAACCCTTAAACCCTTTACCCTCTACCCACTACCCTATGCATTAAACCCTCAACCTTAAACCCTCAATCCTCAACCCTTAATCCCTCAATCCTCAACCCTCAAACCCTAAACCCTCAACCCTAATACCCTAATCCCTATACATTGGAATCTCAAACCCAATATTTCAACCATATGTACCCTCAACCCTAATCCCTCAACCCTATAGGTCGTCAACCCTATACCCTCTATTCTCAAACCTCTACCCTAGACATTGGATCCTAAACCCTCATATATTTATGTCCCTCCCTCCTCTTCTCTCCTTTTCTCTATCTCACTTCTCCCTCCATCTCGCTATCCATCTTCTCTACCCTAATCCATCAACCCTAAACCCTCAACCCTTAAACCCTTAAACACTTAATCCTAAACCCTAAACCCTTAACCCTTAACCTTCCACCCTCAACCCAATACCCTCTACCCTAAACCCTAATCCCTCAACCCTTAAACCCTTAAATCCAAGAAAACTCTCTACCTCAACCCTTAATCCCTCAACCCTTAAACCTTCAACCCTCTACCCTTAAACCCTAATCCCTCAACCCCTATACTCTCTA
The DNA here is from genome assembly GCA_007115665.2 of Sequoiadendron giganteum. Lineage (NCBI taxonomy): Eukaryota > Viridiplantae > Streptophyta > Pinopsida > Cupressales > Cupressaceae > Sequoiadendron > Sequoiadendron giganteum. Next base: position 103,507,684 of record CM021105.1, on the reverse strand, counting down.
CCCTATACATTGGACCCTCAACCCTAATCCCTCGACCCTATACCCTATATCCTCAATCCTCTACCCTCAACCTTAAATCCTCAACCATCAACCCTCAACCCTTAAACCCTAAACCCTCAAACCCTATACCCTCTACCCTACATATTAAAACCTCAACCCTCAATCCTCAACCCTCAACCCTTAATCCCTCAACTCTTAATCCTTAAACCCTAAACTCTCAACCCCTATACCCTCTACCCTTTACATTAGACCCTCAACATAATCCTTCAACCATATACCCTCAAACCTATACCCTAAAGCCTCTACTCTCAACCCTAAACCCTAAACCCTTAAACCTTAAACCCTATACCCTCAACTCAATACCAACTACCATCGACCCTAACCCCTCAACCCTCAACCCTCAACCCTTAAACCCTAATACCCTAGAAACCATCAACCATATAGGTCCTCCACCCTAACCCATCAACCCTATACCCTCAACCCCTATCAATTGGACTCTCTATCTATGCATCTCACCTCTCCCTCTCTCCCTCTCTCCTACCCTCTCTAATTGTCCCTATCTACCCTCTCCCTCTTTCCACTTACCTCTTGTTTAATCAATCCCTACCACCCTCCCTCGCTCCCTCTATCTATCTTTCTCTATCTCCCTCCCTCTCTTTCCCACTCCCTCTCTCTCCCTCTCTCTCAAGTCTCTCCCTCCCATCCCCTCTCTCTCATGTCTCTCCATTTGGCAACCTACCTAGGTAACTCTCTCTCTCTCTCTCCCTCTTCTCTATCTATCCCTCCCACCCTACCTCGATAAGTCCCTCTCACTCCATCCCCCTCTTTCTCTCCCTCTTTCAAGTCACTCCCTCCCACACCCTCTCCCTCTCTTAGGTCTCTCACTAACACTCCCTCTCTCTCCCATTCCCTCTCTCCCATTCCCTCTCTCGCACTCCCTCTCACTACCTATCTCTCAAGTCTCTCCCTCTCACCCCCTCTCACACTTGCAAGTCTCTCCCTTTGCCACCCTACCTGCATAAATCTCTTTTTCTCTTCGTCCATCTACCCCCCTCTCTCAATTCTCTCTCTTTCTTTCTTTTGTTGACTAAGGGGTATCCTTGTGACCCAACCCAATGCCTAACCCGCCTTACCTTGGTCTTACACTTTGCCAAGTTGGGGTCGAGAATGGGTGTCACGCTGTGATGAGAGACATAAGAAAAAACACACAAACCCCTTTCAAAGACGAATAAAATGTATGAATTTCTATTTTTTTGTTGACTAAAGGGTGTCCCTGTAACCCAACCCAACACCTAACCGACATTACCTTGGTCTTACATTTTGCCAAGTTGGGGTCGAGAATGGGTTTTACATTGCAGTGATAGACACAAAAAAAGACACACAAACCACTTTCAAAGATGATAAAAGGTATAGATTTTTTTTTTTGTTGACTAAAGGGTGTCCCTGCAACCGAACCCAACACTTAACCTGCCTTATATTGGTCTTAAATTTTGCCAAGTTGGGGTCGAGAATTGGTGTCACACTAGGTTGAGAGACACACAAGAAAAGACACACAAACCCCTTTAAAAGACAGTAAAAAGGTATGGATTTCTTATTTTTTCTTGACTAAAGGGTGTCCCTGTAACCCAAACCAACACCTAACTCACCTTGCCTTGGTCTTACATTTTTCCAAGTTGGGGTTGAGAATGGGTGTCATGCTGGGGTGAGAGACACACAAGAAAAGACACATAAAACCCTTTCAAAGGTGATAAAAATTTATGGAATTCTCTTTTCTTGTTTGACTAAAGGGTGTTCCTACAACCCAACCCAACACCTAACCTACCTTACCTTGGTCTTACATTTTGCCAAGTTGGGGTCAAGAATGGGTGTCATGTTGGGGTGAGAGACACATAAGAAAGACAAATAAACTCCTTTCAAAGGTGATAAACAATTATGGATTTCTATTTTGTTTTGTTGACTAAAGGGTGTCCCTGCAACCCAACACAACACCTGACCCGCCTTACCTTGGTCTTAAATCTTGCCAAGTTGGTGTTGAGAATGGGTGTCATGTTGGGGTGAGAGACACAAAAATATGGACCTCTATTTATTTATTTTGTTGACTCAAGGGTATCCATGCGACCCAACCCAGCACCTAACCCACCTTACCTTGGTCTTACATTTTGCCAAGTTGGGGTCGAGAATGGGGTGTCATGCTAGGGTGAGACATGCAAAAAAATAAGGAGAAAAAATAAAAATACAAAAGAAAAGGATTTAAGAAATACAAATAGATATTAAAAATAAAAGATAAATAAAAAAATAATATGAAAATAATACACATATTAAAGAAAAAAAATATAAAAAAGGAAAAATAAATGATGAAACATGGTGAAGGAGAGATAGACACATATAATGTGATAGAGAAATAACAAAGATTAAAAAATAAAGAAAAATAACGTAAATAAAATAGTTTGAGAGAGAATGGAGGCTTGGGATATTCTTAAGGCTTTGGAGAAATCCTATGAGTTGGGTTGGAGGAAGGTGATTTATGAAACAAATTCTTCATGGAGGAAGGGGGCATGGAACGTGTTGGATTGGGGTTAGTTAGATCAAGATAAAAGTCAACCTTTGCTTTAGACTCTCCATGAGGATCAAAACGTTTAGTTTTGTGTTAGGGTTAGATGGTTTCTTTCTTGATTGTGGTATTTGTAGGTAGGGTTGTATCTTGGGTTGCCTTTGCATGTATTCTCATTGGGACACGACTTTGGTGTATTTCATCTGGTACTCTTGTTGTATTTGATGTATTTAGTATATAATTTTTTAAAAAAATCTTATACTTTTGGTTTGCCATTTTTTTCCCCAAAATATTTTTGCTACTACGGTTCATACATTAATGTCACAAAAAAATTACGGTGGTGTTTTTGCTCTACGATCAAATTTAGGACATTAAAAATATATACATATGTAAATAAAATATATACACATGCATACATAAAAAACATATACAAAAATATATAATTAAATAAAATATGTATATGTATATATATATATATATATGTAAATAAAATATAAGCATACATAGATAAAATCTAAATGTGTATAAATATAATTTTACATAATATACGTAAATAAATAAATAAAATGTATATATACATATTAGTAAATCAAATATACATAAATAAATAAATAATGATAAATAAAATATATACAATACATAAATAAAACATAAACATACATAAACAAATTTTAAATATATAGAAATATAAATAAAACATATATATACATAAATAAAATATGTATTGGTTGATATTGATTATTAAACTAAGACAGTATAGAGTCCTTCATATTGTATAATAAATCTGAATAATTGTATTGCATTTTGATACATACCCAACATGAAAAATTCAAAGCATCGAAGCAAAGAGAAGTGACAAACAATAGAAATAGTCATAACCTACAGTTTCAAAAATAGATCATGGATTCAAATTCTGTTCATTTCCCATGTGTCTTATATGGATGTTTATCTCGTGCCTTGTTTCATATGAATGTTTATTTTCCTTAAAGATCTGATGGCTATTGAGCAGTTAAACAAATTTGACCTCCAACTGATATATTTCATCAGGACTCCTTCGAATGTAAACCTAACTGCCTTAGAAATGTTAATGCTTCCAAAATGGTTTTACCACAATGCTATACAAATAGTACCCAACTAATCATTCATTAAATAGTCGCATAGATCACAGAGATGAACTTTATGAAAAAGACAATTTTGTAAGGGGTGAGTTCAAAGTATAAACATCTTAAAAAATAACTTCAACACTCTTCTCACATGGCTATATTTTCCAGGAATACAAACATGGGAGGATGTCATATGACTCGCTGGGCTGCCCAAACTCACGAAATCAGCTAAAATTGATCTATTATCATGTCAAGTAAGACCCCAATTTATATTGCTCACCACTCACTGGACTGTCATATGACTCGCTCGACTGCCCGAATTCACGAAATCAGCTAAAATTGATCTATTATCATGTCAAATAAGACCCCAATTTATATTGCTCACCACTCACTGAGCTGTCATATGACTCGTTGGACTGCCCGAACTCACAAAATCAGCTAAAATTGATCTATTATCATGTCAATTAAGACCCCAATTTATATTGCTCACCACTCACTGGACTGCCCGAACTCACGAAATCAGCTAAAATTGATCTATTATCATGTCAAGTAAGACCCCAATTTATATTGCTCACCACTCACTGGACTGTCATATGACTCGCTGAACTGCCCGAACTCACTAAATCAGCTAAAATTGATCTATTATCATGTCAAGTAAGACCCCAATTTATATTGCTCACCACTCATTGGACTGTCATATGACTCGCTGGACTGCCCGAACTCACCAAATCAGCTAAAATTAGCTTCTCATACTCTGCAGAGTAAGAGTTGAGTCTTAGTTTCTGTCTTTTGCAGAGACATGTGAATCATTACACAAACAAGAAAGCTGATTGAGCACACAAGGAACAACCAAAGTCTTAATTATTTATTTATGGTTAAAAGTACTAAAGCTGATGGGGACATATACTCTATTCAAAGTTGGAAGGGACAGGGGATAAATCTAATACCTTTTTTGGGATCAAGTTTTACATTTACTATTAATTGTTTCACTCTTGATACAACCATCAAATTCAATTGCTGATCACATAGAATAAAGTTCAACTCTGGTACCTTCACATAATCAAATGAAGATCATTCTTTCTTTCAGTGATTTGTGCTGATCAACAGCAGGGACATGGGGCGCTCTGGTTTGGCCCTTCTATATTTTGTATAAACTTTATCATGTTAAATTTCTCAGTAATTGTGGTAAAGGTGGTGCAAGTGGTATAGATTGTGTTGATTCATTCGATGAGAGCAGTTACAGTGAGAGAACAATTTTAGGGGATCTGAACCCCATGAAATTATATTTGTTTTCTAGATTGTCAAGATCTCAAGTTGAGAGATGAATATAAAATGATATCGATTGAAACAAAGCAGCCGACCAGAAAGAACACTATAACAAATCAATAACAATAATATTGAACATCAAGTATTCTGGAAAGAACACTAGATCTTTGACACTGAAGTAAAAGACGAGTTCTCGACTCTTACTCTGCCTCTACAACTGGTATCACTTATTATTATTCATATTCGTGGGGAGACTATTCCAAAATGATAGTTGCAGCAGTTAGTTTCTCTTAACTTATCACTGAACAAGCTTTGTGGAGGAATTTCAGTGGGTTTGCAGAAGCTTATGAATCTGAAGAACTTAGATTTGCATCAAAATCAGCTATCTGAACAATAGTGGAGAGTAGAGACTCTGTAGCGGAGCTAATTCAAAGGTGAACTAAAGAGACTTGGCTAATTCATCTAAAAATTCAAAATGCAGAGTAACAGAGGACAAGTACCATGAAAAAATGTGACTCTGAATGTCACAATTAGTCTCCTTCGCTCCTATTGTTCGACATGTTTAAGTTTTGAAGCTCACCTATTTATTTTTCAGTTAGGAAACTTCATTTACATCTTATATTGTTAGTCAAGCTAAATTTGTTCTCTTGCAGGTTGTCTTAGATTTAGGTCGATGCCCAGAAGCTCGCTTCCTTGGTGAAGATGGTGGTGTGTCTCTACGGGCTGAAGAGGTAATCATTGTATGCACTAAAACAATCGTTTTTCCACGGTATGTTCTCTATTGTAATGACTTTGGTAAAGACATATTGAATAAAGATGTTCAACCAACTCATGTTGCATATCTAGACAATCTTAGTTTTGTTTTTGATTAGTTGGGGTCAGTCCATGGGTGCTTGTCAACTGTTGTCCAACTGACACACCTTTTGATCTGCCCTTGTGGTGATCCCTTCGATGCATTTAAGGGTAGTTTGGAGTTTTTTCTCCCTAGAGGTAATAAAGGGCCAAGTTTGTGGTTTCATTTCTGTGTAAACTTATCTTTGTTTTGGCTTGGCATTTGCTTCCTACACTACATTTGGCTCTGTCTCTATTCTAGATATGGGTCAGATCAGCGAAACAAATCTATCCACAATAAGGTTGTGAAAGTCTAACAAGAACTATTCACGGGCAGAGAACTTCAGAAATGCACAATTCAAGCTGAAATCGAGAAGATAACGTAACATAAGACTACTTTTTCTTTGGAACATTGTGATAAGGGGATGCATTCAAGCAACTCAATTCCCCAAGGTCACAAACATTGTTGAGTCTTGTGTGTCTAATACAGTTTCAAGTGTTGTGTTGTACTTGTGCTTCTTAGTATCTACATTTAGCAAAAAAAAATGTGAATGTTGTTAGCTGTAGTAGGTGTTTACCTTCAAGAAAAATATATAAAAATATCTCATATTGAGTAGAAGTGCTGATAAGACTTGTACCCTTTTCTGAGAAAAAAACTGCAGACAACTTTAGTTTTTTTTGCAATGCATGCTCAAAATCCATTAACTTAACTTGTACATATTGTAGAAAGCTAGAGGCCATGTCCTTAAGTTCTAGGGTTTAATTTAGTTTTTAGTTATAAGGGAGCTTCCATTTCTAATTTGAAGAAATATTTATCCTTACATGCTGTTCTATTTTGTGTTGTCTTGAAAGGGATAAATTAAAATTCTAACACGAAGAATTTGTAGACAAATCTTTATATGATCTTTATCTTTTAATGCTATTTTTGAAAATTTTAGCTACTCTACCAAACTACCAATATATCTTGTTGGGAATGGACATTTTTCCCCTCTAATATAATAGTTTTTTCTTAGTAAGAAAAACATAGAATTTAGATAAATTGAAGAAGTAACAAATTTCTCTTCAAACTATGTTCAATCCAATACTAAAAACATATAAAAATTAAAATAAGAAAAACAGAAGAAAACCCATTGGTAGGCCTATAGGAGTCATACCGACCCACAAGTCAGGTGCACAAAGAGAGATGACCAAATAATTACTAGAGAAGGCACTGGCATGATGAACATGGGACTACGTTAAGGAGGGAATGGATGTGGACCCTCTCAAAGAAATTTGCAGAGTAAGAGTCGAGTCTGTCTTTGTGTTCTTGCATATGAATTTCTAGATTGTAAAAATTGATACACATTATAAAATTGAAGAAATGAAGGATTGGTATTCAAACACAGAGTAATCAAGAGATGGCTTAGACTCTGCCTCTACAACTGGTATCACTTATTATGATTCATATTCGTGGGGAGACTATTCCAAAATGATAGTTGCAGCAGTTAGTTTCTCTTAACTTATCACTGAACAAGCTTTGTGGAGGAATTTCAGCGGGTTTGGAGAAGCTTATGAATCTGAAGAACTTAGATTTGCTTCAAAATCAGCTATCTAAACAAATTGAAAGTTCTTTACAAAGATAACTTCCAAAATGGAAGAGGACTTGTTATTTGTTTGGCAGAATCCCTTAGAGGAATGCAGCCTCATGGGATGCCTCAAGGGAATGTAGCCTTATGAAATCCCTTGAAGGCAAGGCCTATGATAAGTTTGACAAAAAACCTTGTGGAAATGTGAAACCGTAGCCCAATTACACATCTAATAAGTAATTATCTTCATCAAAAAATGTGTTGGATAGTGGTAACTGAGAATAGTGTTGGATAGGGGAAACTGAAAATAGTGGAGAGTAGAGACGCTGTAGGAGAGCTAATTCAAATGTAAACTCAAGAGACTTGGCTAATTTATCTAAAATTTCAAAATGCAGAGTAACAGAGGACAAGTCCGCCTGTATAAAAGTTTCAAACGCAAGTATCTATTTACCCACTAACCTAGATCATCAACATTGATAAAACAACTTGGAGGTTGATACCATAGCTCTGGATCTTTTCTATCATTTTTATTATTCACATGAAATATCAAAAAACCCATTCTAGTATGTTTTACTCAAATTCCATTATATTCAAATATTTTACTCAAATGCCATTCTATTCAATGTAACCAAGATTTCACATGTTAAAAATGCATTTCAAACAATTAAAAGATTGGCAAAGAGTTCACACCTCAGCGTCTTCAAATCGAAGTTCAAAAAATTCATAATAAAAGAAAAATGTGGGCCATCGCAAACATACCTTCAAGGTGGCTATAAAGCCGACTAATCTTCAACCAGGCACTTTGCAGAGCTCGGTTGGATCAAAAAATACTGCAATTCTGCCATCATTTCCACCATTTAAAGCAATAGCAGCCCTTGTCTTCAGAATTAAGCTGTTGTAAACCCTCGTCTTCTTGTCGTAGAATTGCCGTCCCTAACCTGCAGACAAATCCGCTTTCGTCTGATGAACCCTTCCCATCTCTAGCATTTCACTGCTTTCTTTGTCATCAGTGTTTTGTCTTCTTTTAGAAGAGATCCGCGAATTTATATGGCAGAAAGGGAAATTTCCACTGTAGAAGTGTTCCTGCTTCTTGGATATCCATTGCTTTGAAACCATTATCCAGATTCAGACGTCACATTACATAAACTCCGCTACTCTTGTTAGAAATTTGTAAATTCACCTGTGTATATCCCTAACACATTTAACCTTACGATTTCATACCCGTTGCAATTTGAATTTGAATAGCAGCATACCCGTTGCAAATTGAATTTGTTTAGCACTTTTATTTTCTTTCATTTTTTTCTTTGCTTTTTTTTAGTGGCACTCTAAAGCCTTGCAGCTCTTGGTTTCATATTCTTAAAAATGTTATAAAATGTTTCATTTCAAGTTTTGAGTTATGTAGTTTTTGAGTTTGTTAGAGATGTAGATGTTGATTATTTGAAGTGTTGGACCTGTTCTAAACTTGATTATATAAATTTCTTAAAATATGTGAACAAAATGTTCTTTGCTTTGGTTTAGATATGTGTCTACAAAATAGAACTAGTGTATAAGCTTACACCTATAGTTGCAAGAATCAACTAGAATTTTTTTTTTTTGGAATTCACCCACTTTTATCTTCTAATATTTACATCTCAATATGGATTGAAAATGTTCAAAAACATCATTACAAAGTCTACTAAATTGTGAGGGTTGTGTTATCCTCATTTAGACCCCTAGATGATTAGTAAATGTCTCAATTTTTTTTGGTTCGTATCCATGTCTAAGAAATTGAACTATTGTGCAAATATAAACCTATACCTATAAGAATCAAATAGCAAAAATATGATGCTTAGCATTTGGTTGTCGTGTCCTAATATCTGAACCTCAATATAGATTGATAGTACTTAGTAATTTTTTCAGGGAATGTGCTAAATTGTGAGGGTGTCTTTCTCCTCAATTAGACCCCTGATTAAACCAATTCTATGACATTTAAAGGCATGATGATATATTTTATGATAAAATGTTATTATATTTCTCTCAAAGAAAATTCTATTCTTGGCAAATCCTACTTAAACCTTTGATAATTTTAAATGCTTGATTGCATGTCTTTGAATAAATTGTATCACGCAAATCAACATAAACATGTACTAGGTAAGCTCACAATGCCTAGTGGGAGGGTGTTTAAATTTTAAAAGTTTAGGTTCAAAATTACAAGGTCAAGTTTGCACTAGTAGATCTTATCCAAGAAAGGGCAATGTCATGAGATGAATTAACATATGAATATGTCACTTGTAGAATTCTTACTTCACAAATGATAATCTAGTCAAAGTGTGCCTAAAAAATGAAAAAGGATTGGATATATCATTAAATTTTTCTCACTTTTATGTGCATGTGAACTTCTATGATGGCACATATCAAAGTAAGCAAGATATCAATAAGGAAATTATTGTCCTTGGTCTTCTAATATATGAAGCTCAAAATAGATTGATGATGTTTGATAACACTTCTAGGGAATGTGCTAAGTTGTAAGGGTTTTGTTCTCCCCAATTAGACCCCAAATCAAACCAATTCCATGGCTTAGGAATAATGATTAAACACATGATATATGTTATGATAATGTGCTATTACATTCCTCTCAATGAAAGTTTATCTTTTGATAAATTTCCTAACAATTTTAAATGGTTGAGTGAATGTCTTTAAATAAAATGTAGCATAAAAATCAACACAAAAATGCACTAGTTATCTCACAATGACCAATGGGAGGATTTTGTCGAGATTTAAATTGAATTTGAACTTTAAAGGTGTAGGGTCAAAAATTACAACTATGGACGACCAAGGTCAAATTTGGACTAGTAGATCTTATCCAAGATAGGGTAATGCCATGAGATAAACTCATAAAAGAATTTTCCACTTGTAGATTTTTTATTGCACAAATGACAATGTAGTCAAAGTGTGCCAAAAAAATAATGGAAAAGGGCATTAATATATCATTATGTTTTTCTCCCATATTGATGTGCAAGTGAACTTCTATGATGATGCATGTCAAAGTAAACAATATATCAACAAAAAATTATTTAAATATTTTTAAATACTAAAATGATATAGATTTACTTAAAACATATAGTTCACCATTATATTTTCCTTCCAATAATAACTTCAAAAAGACACAAAATTGAAAAAGTGTGTAATGAATAACATCTATCAAATGTTTAAAATAAATATGAGGACTTAATTTATATGTTAATTTATTATAATTCTTTACTTAACATAACGGTTGCACTTTATATTTATAAAATTTATCTCATTAACGGCTGCACTTTATATTTATAAAATTTATCTCATATAGATATTATTGTTTGACTTTTTAATTTAAGGTTGCAATTAAAAAATGAGAAAAAGGTTGGATTGGCTTTAGTATTAATGTGATTATAGGGTATTTTAGGGTCATTTTTCACTTAATCCCTACTTAACAAGTAGAATTAGTTTATGGGTTTTAAAATTGTGTTAGATTTTTTCTTTGACTAGTGAATTTCATTATGTAAATTATTCTATATTTTGAAACAGTATATCTCTTTATGTTTGTTGGATTCTCTTAAGGTTAGCTAGTTAAATAATCTTATTATATATTTTTTGATTAATGATAATAAGTGAAATAGAAGATTTATACACTCTCTTGAGATTTAAAAAATATTATTTTTATGGTGTTTCTTTTACATTAAGTGGGGTTTTAAAGCCTATCCCTAAGCAAAGTTAAAATTGATATAGTATCTATTATTAAGAAATTCTATTTAGTGGGGTGGTGGGCATAACTCGATTGGCTAAAGCATCTTGTTGCAGGCAAGAGGTCATGAGGTCTAGTCTCCCCACCCTCCTCGTGGTACCAGAGGGTGTGTCGTGCCAGTGTCACTAGTCATGTGAAAAAAATTTACCACGCACGATACAGTTTATAGGGGGTGGCTACTCGATTCTGATTCTTGTAGTCTAAAAAAAAAGAAATTTTATTTAGTAAGTTTGATACTAAGTCTTTTGGCTCTACTATTTTTGGGTCCATTATGAAAGACTTAATGATTTATTAAGGACTTCTAAAGGGTTTGGAGGTCTTCAATTAGAGTAAAAATCAATATTTGAGATTTGTTCATTGTGTTGGTCAGTGAATGATAAGAGTTATCTTCTTGCTTCTACTGGGGCTTGTTCATCTAAAGCTAGGCCTTGTAAATCTACCGAGTTTACTAACAATATTTTAGTTAATGAAAGACTTAATCCTTGGGAGACCTTTTAATTTAAGTCTAATAAACCCATGCAATAGAAAAGAGCGTATTCTATAATTTAGTAACATTATGCCCGACCCACCAATCTGACCCACCTCCAACTTGATTTACTTGAAAAATACTTAATGCTACTATTAAGAAATCCATTCAAATTGATTGATGGGCATGAGTTAGTTGGTAGAGTTGGGCTATTGTTGTTACTTGAGATCTCGATAACATTTGTGGGATGGTGAGAATTTTCCATAACTAAATGGAGAAATTCCATAAAAAGTAAATAATATAATATTTTTTAAATATTTTTATAAACTATCGAAGTCCCCTTTTAGAAAAAATACTTTGTTAAAAGTTAAAACATAGAATTATGCATATGAATTATGTATAACTTTTCTTAAATTTTAAAAAATGCCAATATAAATGGAATATTTGCATTCAATTTTAAATATTATCAATATTTTAAGAATCATGCTTAGTTTGAAAAGGAAAATTAACCAAAATAAATAAATTAGTTATATAAAGGAATGAGAGTTAAGTTTCTTTTCTAACCACCATATGAATTGCTATTTGTATTATTGATAATGAGATGCTTCAAAGTATACGAACTATAATATATATAATAGTTTTTATGATATCAAAATAGAATCAGAATTCTTCTACATAAATTTAAAAAGAAAAAATAAGTTGAAATTTAATTTATTTAGTATATTTATAACTCCTACCAAATTAAACTAAAAGAGATTTAAAGATATTGTTACTCAATCAATGTTTTAAACACAAACTTGTATTCATTAAAAAAAATATTTATAGTGAGATAAAGGTCAAAATAAATAAAATCAAAGATCAATATTAAGATGAGAAACAAAAACAATTTAATGGCTTTTAGTTGCTACATAAGTTGTACATTGCTAAATTGTGTATACTATTACAACACATTCCTAAGTTTAAACAAATCATGACTCACAAGTTTCATCACAGTACATGCTTAGATTAATATTAACTTCACAAATAGTATCATGTTGAATATAAACAATATTGTAACAGATTGGAATTATCATGAAACAAGTAGAAACTCCTTTTCTAGGTACCTCACATGTTCTTCAGCACAACAAAAATCTCACACAAAATTAGCTATTGACAAAGGTCTAATACTATATTATAGTTATATTCTTTAGATATTTTTGTATAACATTGCATAGATGCTTGTTAAATAAACCTAGGGAAAATAATCACTTGACAACATTTAACTCTTAGAATTTTTCTTGAATTTATATTATGAATCTTAGTTTAAACCATTCACAAATTTTATTAAATTTTTACTTATTTATTTATTTTGTAGCCATTAAATTTGTATGATCTTAAAATAAATAATTATTTAGCTAGAATTGGTTGAGATAGTACAATTATTTATGGATATATTGCTCAATTGTAAAAATAATTAAATTTAAGGGTAATATGCTTTATTCTTTACACCTTGAGATCACATTCCTAGACCGATTCTACCACTAGAGTCCTAGTGCCTTACCTTGACCTTTGCATGCTCATGATCTTGGATGACACATTGGGGTCATATGCCTATCCTAGTGCCATATTTACTTGCATGGGTGTTTTTCAACCATCGAGGGCCAAATCATGACTTTTTGTTTATCAATGTCAAGGGCAACTTAGTTTGTTAATGCTATCTCTAAAACCCATCTAATTTCATGCTTTGTCACTCATGATGTTTTAGTTGATTATAAAATGATGCATTTATTGCAATTACTAATTTACATAACTCATATGCTTACTTGCTTATCTTTATATTACATTTAATTTTTATGTTCTATTTTTTCTCATTTAATTCCTTGGATCCGACAAATGCAACCAATTGAATATAGAATATTTTATCGCTAACACTCCTATGCTAAGATTGTAAGCAGTTCCAAATGCCTACATAGAGACTCATCACTATCTTAAGACAAAGAAGTACTATGTACCACAACATGAAAGTGCCTAATATGCCATTTCATCCTATGGCTAGTGTATTAGGTGGATAATTATTATATACAAGCATAATTCCTAACTGTATTTCCTCACCTTCTTCTTCTTATGATTGTTGATATTAAAACTTAGCTTGCAATTAGATCTTTATTTTTACTTGCATGATAAAAGGTAGACTCAAAGGAACATTTATTTTTCTCTAATACATTAGATTTATTCATCATCAAACTTATAACTAAGCATCCTTATCTTTAACTAACATTAAATTATAAATTACATATTCCCACAACTATCTTTTATTAATGATGGTATTGATGTTTGACTCATGGCACGTTCATGGAGGTCCAACGACAATATTCCTGACAGGGAACAGGGTTTGCATGATAGGGATCTGCGTTGTTTTCAACACTACGATAGGAGGAATGCTTGTCATCACAGGCCCATGAACAATCCTCAATGGCATGCAAGACAAAATACGAGCGCGGTCAGACACAGGTTTGCAAAACCCAATTGGAAGCCCTTTCAGCAGTCTAGGCATTTGGTGCGAGATAAACAACCTATTTTTGACTTATAGTAAAGAAAATAAGGGCATATTGCCAGAATCGAAAGAAATAAGGGTTGTCAGAAAGCCAGAGCACAACTCTCATTTCTTAGATAGCTTTTATGACAAAGTAGTTCAAAAAAATTGAAATCTCAAGCGAAGGGAAGCCACACAAACCCTTGTAGCGCTCCCTTCAATCCAAAGTTCCTTCCAATTTCTGAACAACAATGGAGGGAAAAATCTTATGAGATAGAAATCAAGAGGCAGAGGCGGAGCTAAAGTCGACTAGGCGCAAGGGCTTTAAGGATTTGCAATCTAAAGGTGAAAGACGCTTGCAGTAGGTGGATAAGGGCAACAAGGACTGGCAACCCAAAAAACACAGCCCCAACAAGTCAGACATAGCCCGCATTTCTAGTCATGTTTCAGAGAGGAGATAGGGATGCGATTAAAGTCACCTTTCCAGAGAGCATGCTTGGGATAAAGCGATAATATGTAAGTTTTGGAATTTAACTCTACCCTTACCACTATTAAAAGAGCTTATTTATAATGATTGGGAGGGGTTGCAATAGGTTTTTTATTTAAGTATTAATAAGGGCATATTCGTAGTCATTTTTTATAATAAAATCAAAAAAGATTTTGTATACGGTGGAAATGGCAAAATACGAACAACATGGGAACAAGAACGGTAACGCGAAATGTAAACCAAATAAATGGCGGAAATGAAGATTTCAAAAAGTTCAGGTTAAGAAACGCTACGGAAAAAAAGAAGGTTGAGTTAAGGAGGCTCCACATGGATCAGGCCACCTAAACGCTTAGAGTGTGTCGGTTAAGCCGCACCAACCCGTGGTTGATCTCAGACCGCATCCCACCACCACCCACTCCCACTTAACCATCTTCCCTCACCTACAACATCCACAACATAAAACATGGAGGCAATGAAATGGACATCCAAAATGCCTTTTATCGCTTCCAACGTCTCCATTCTCCCGCATTTTCTAACCTTCCCTTGGAAAGCCATTTGCCTCTCTAAGCTTAGAGTGTATCGAGGCATATTATTGTGTCCATTGTTCAGAATTCCTTGCCTCGCGGGCTCATAAAGCCACCTCGTTGCCATACGTTCCTCCCCATTTAATCCTCATTGTTAGTGAAATGAATTTGTTGGAAATAATGTTTATTTTTTACTACAGTGATGGAGTAGGTGCATCATTAAATGCAGATTTCTCCAGACTTCTCTCACATCAGACCTTCTAGCTTCTAGATATTTCCAGCACCGACCTCCAGCTTCTCTATGCATCGGTTATCTTCTAGAGATCTCCTGGAGATTTATAAATACCTTTTCCCTGTCAATACGCATGTGTAGAATATAATCTGTTTTTCTGTGCAATATAATTTATTCTGTCAGTTTTAAATATGTTATGTTTTTCTTAATACTTTGTTTTTTAGTTCATCATGGTATCAGAGCTATCATAAATCTTGGGCAGTGATTTGGAGATTGTGCAGTATCATAATCTTGTTTTTGCAGGTGCAATTTGGTTGAGAGAAGCACTAAGAATTGATTGTGGCAAGTGAATAATATTGCAGCAAAGGAAAGCATTTCTACACAGAAAATTGGTGAGAAATTTTCAATTTTTTCTAATCTGGGTGTTAAAGATTTTTGAAGTCTCTTTAATTCTCATCTCAAAAAGAGGGAATTTAATATAATGGATTTCATTGGTATTCCTCTACCTGAAATTAAGTTAAATGGAAAGAATTATTATGATTGGGAGTCTCACATGGAGATTTTTCTAACTCTTCAAAATTGTTATGAAATTGTTAATGGTAGTGAAAAGAGACCAGTAAGTAGTGGAAAAGATCAAGAAGATTGGGATACAAGGGACAAAAAGGCAGCAGCATTAATCAAGTCTACACTTTCAAAAGAAGTTTTTCCAGAAGTTCGCAATGAAAGAAGTGGAGTCAAAGTATGGGAAATTTTGAAGAATACATATCAAAATTTAGGTGGTGTATGGATCCTATCTCTCACTGCAGAATTATATAATATGAAATTATCAAGTTCACAAGAGTTAACCCCTCATTTAAGTAAATTAAAGGAAAAGAAAAATGAGCTTGCTTCTCTTGGAAAAAATATTGATGATAAAGATTTTGTGCAAATAGTTCTACAAAGTCTTCCAGGATCTTATCAATCATTTATAAGGGGACTAGATACTGCAGATAAATTAAAGAGTATTAAATCTGAAGAGTTATGTGCTAAGCTAGTGCAAGAAGAAAAACGTCAAATTAAAGAAAGAGAGTCATTTAATGATGAATCTCAAGCATTCATAATGAAAGGGAAACAAAATTACAAAAAGTCACAAGAAAATCAGTTTAGAGAAAGAAATTGGAAGTATGAGAATAAAAATATCCCATCCAAGGATTATAATAAAAGTAAGTGGAAATGTAATTATTGTGGTAAGTTAGGTCACAAAGCAAGTGAATGCTATAAAAGGAATAGAGATGCAGAAAGGAAGCCAAATAAGTTCACAAAATCTTTTGATTCTAAAAGTAATGCTTTTTGTGTTGCATTTAAGGCAAATAACTCTTTTAAGGATGACTGGGTAATTGACTCTGGTGCTACACAACATATGTCTCATAATAAGGAACAGTTTGAATCAATAAGTGAAAGCAATGCAGAGAAGATATATTTGGGAAATAACAGTGCTTTAGAAGTTAAAGGGACTGGAAATGTTAAAATTGATAATGGTGTGTTTAAAAATGTGAAGTTAGTTCTAGAATTGAAGACAAATCTTCTTTCTGTATCTCAAATTGCTAATCAAGGGTATAAAATAGAATTTTACAATGACAAATGTTTAATCAAGGATGTGAGTAATAATTACAAAGTGACTACAATTGGTAAAATGGAGAATGGGTTATATAAATTTCAAGAATTCACTTCTAAATGTGGAAATGAGAATATGTGTGCTATTGCCAAATATGATGATATGAGCAGGTTATGGCATGAGCGTATGGGACATATCAACTATCAAAGTCTCAAACTTATGGAGAAATTATATATGGTGCATGGGCTTCCAAAAATCTCATCAAGTCACAAAGTGTGTGAAGGATGTGCAATGGGAAAACAACATGTGGAAAGTTTCCCACAAGGTAAATCATGGAGAGCTAAAACTCCTTTACATTTGGTTCATAGTGATGTAATGGGTCCTTTTAGAACACCATCACTTGCAGGATCAAGGTATGCCCTCACCTTTATTGATGATTACACTAGAAGAATTTGGGTGTATTTTCTAAAAAGAAAGGATGAAGTGTTTGATAAATTTAAAGAGTTTAAGGCATTGAGTGAAAATCAAAGTGGAAGATCTTTAAAGATAATAAGAATAGATAGAGGTATGGAATATATGAACAAAGATTTCTTAGATTTTTGTAAACAACATGGTATAAAGAAGGAATCAACTGTCTCCTACACACCCCAATAAAATGGAGTTGCAGAAAGAAAAAATAGAACTATAATAGAAATGGCTAGATGCATGCTTCATTCTAGAAATATAGAAGCTAAATTTTGGGCTGAAGCAATTAGTAGTACAGTTTATATTTTGAATAGAACACCTACTAAGGCAGTTTTAAATATAACACCAGAAGAGGCATGGAGTGGTAGAAAGCCTACAGTATCTCATTTTAGAGTCTTTGGTTGTAATGCATATGCCCACATTCCAGATGAAAAGAGGAATAAGCTTGAAAGGAAAAGTGAGAATTGCATAATGGTTGGGTATAGTGAGGAGTCAAAAGGATATAGATTATATAATCCTAAAACAAATGAAATTCATATTAAAAGAAATGTATGGTTTGATGAAGATATTGAAAGTGAACATTCACCTAGATTATCTTACTTTCCAATTTTGATTGATGAAGATAAGTATACTAATGATCCAAATCAAGGTGTGCAATCTTTTGCAGGAGGAGAAGGAACACAAGTTGAAGCATCAAATGAAAGTGATAATGAAGACACACAAAAGATTAGAAGCATCCATGAAATCTACCAAGAAGGACCTAGAAATATGTTTGCTAACTATGCTCTTATGACTAGGGTGATGCAGGTTGACACTCCAAGTACATATGAGGAAGCAAAAGGAAAAGAAGAATGGGAGGCAACAATGCAAGATGAATACAATTCTTTGATGAAAAATGAAACATGGGAATTGACATCTCTTCCAAAAGGTAAAAGTGTGGTTAGTTGCAAGTGGACCTACAGAACAAAGTTCACTTCAGATGGAGCTATTGAAAAACATAAGGCAAGGCTAGTGGCTAGAGGCTTCTCACAAACAGAAGGTATTGATTATACTGAAACCTTTGCTCCAGTTGCTAAAATGAGTTCAATTTGAACAATAGTTGCTCTAGCTGCAAAATTTGGGTGGAAAATCTTTCAAATGGATGTAAAAAGTGCTTTTTTACATGGTGATTTAAAAGAAGAAATTTACATGCAACAACCACCAGGATTTGTTAAAAGTGGTGAAGAACATCTAGTGTGTAAATTAAAAAAATCATTATACGGTCTTAAGCAAGCCCCAAGGGCATGGTACTCCAAAATAAATGAGTACTTTATTAATGCAAGATTTAAAAGAAGTAAAGCTGATCCAGATGTGTATGTAAAGCATAGTGATGATAAAGTTGTTGTTATTGTATTATATGTGGATGACTTGATTATTATAGGAGATCACACACACAATATTGAAATAACCAAGGATCAACTCAAACAAGCTTTTGAAATAACTGATCTAGGGTTGATACACTATTTCTTGGGCATGCAAGTATGGCAAGAAGAAGGAAGGATCATGCTTTCTCAAACTAAATATGCTCTTGATGTATTGAAAAGATTTAATATGAGTGATTGTAAACCATCTAATACACCATGTGAAGTAGGATTAAAATTGAGTGCCAACTCTAATCAAAAGAAGGTGGATGGAAAATTGTATAGACAATTAGTTGGGAGTCTTTTGTATCTTACTGTAACTAGACCAGATATTGCATATGCAGTTGGTATTGTATCTAGGTACATGGCAGATCCACACATTGAACATTGGAAAGCAGCTAAAAGAATACTAAAATATATTAAGGGTACGTATCAACTTGGCGTTGAATACAAATATGGAGGAGAGCCTACTTTAGTTGGGTATACAGATTCTGATTATGCAGGTGATATTGATGATAGAAAAAATCAACTTCGGGATATATCTTTCATCTTGGATTAGGACCAATTTCTTGGAGCAGCAAGAAGCAAGCAACCGTATCACTATCATCTACAAAAGTTGAATATATTGGTTCATCAAAGGCATCTCAAGAAGCATTGTGGCTTAGAAGGCTACTTGAAGAAACACACCATCCACAAGGATCTCCCACTACTATGTTTTGTGATAATCAAAGCACCATCAAGCTAGCAAAAAATCCTATATATCATGCTAGGTCTAAGCATATAAAAGTGCATCATCATTTTGTTCAGGATCTGATTGAAAATCAAGAGGTGGAGCTACAATTTTGTGGGATAGAGGTATCAAATTGCAGACATATTTACGAATGCATTACCTATTGTAAAATTTGTCAAACTAAGAAACTTGTTACATCTCAGGGAAGTTGCTATTCTCTCCAAATAAACATTATGGGGGGGTGTTGGAAATAATATTTATTTTTTACTACAGTGATGGAGTAGGTGCATCATTAAATGCAGATTTCTCTAGACTTCTCTCACGTCAGACCTTCCAGCTTCTAGAAATTTCCAGCACTGACCTCTAGCTTCTCTATGCATCGGTTATCTTCTAGAGATCTCCTGGAAATTTATAAATACCTTTTCCCTATCAATACACATGTGTAGAAAATAGCTATATGCTGCTCCAGTGAATGAATATAATCTGTTTTTCTGTGCAATATAATTAATTCTGTCAGTTTTAAATATGTTCTATTTTTTTTAATACTCTATTTTTTAGTTCATCAGAATTCCTTTGCCCTCCGAGTACTGCTTATGCTATCCTCCGAGCAAAGACAGGTACGTGAACTATTTGAATGAATGCCTAAAAAATGTGGTCTTATGGAATGCTACGATTGCAGGATATGCACCAAACGGTTTGTTGAAAAGGTTTTAGAAACTTTCAAGCAAATGCAAAATGCCCTAGTAGACATGCATGCAAAATGTGGAAGCATAAACAAACAATGCGGACTGTTCTCATGGAATACCCTAATTGCAGGATATTCATAAAATGTGTTCTCATGGAATACCCTGATTGCAGGATATTCATAAAATGGATTTGTTGAAAAGGTGTTTTAAAGTTTCAAGCAAATGGAGGCATCTAGACTTAATATTATAAGTTTCAAGCAAATGGATTTGAATTAATGAAGCTTAATATTATAAGTTTTATTTGTGTTCTATGTCCATCTAGACTATGATGTTGACTTCGTAAAATTAGATGTATAGAGTGCATATACACTATTGGGGTATATGTTGAAAACTTATTTTATGATAACATGGATATTTAATTGAATTGTTTTCATAAACCTACATGTGTATGAAATGAAAAGTTAGAGGAGGTGGAGAAATAAAAACACAAAAGGTGAGGAACAAGACAAGTATATCGAAAGATGCTTGACTATTAGCAAATGGAAGAGGAGGGCTCACAATTACCCTTGCCATTTTTATAGTTATTTTGTTTGGATTGATTGTTAGAATGGGATATCATGAATCAATATAAGGGACAATCAAGTGCATAAGACATGAGCATGTAATTGATTGAATCACTAACTAGGAGCATCTAATCATACATTATAGTGTCTAAAGGGTGTATGAATATCTTCCTAGTTACTTGGCACAACACCAAAATTGATAACCTTGTACATAATCACCCCTCTCCCTATTATGACAAGATATAATAAGTTTACAACCTTTGAATGTTAGTTATCTTTCACAACAAAATTGATAAAATAACTCTCTTCTACCTTAGTGGTAGCCCCTTGTTTTTATTTGATAGTATTGGGACAACCTATTATCATCGTTATAGTTTAGCTAGGATTTTGATTACAAATGTGATTAACCTTGAATCTAGTGTGGTTTTTGAAGTCCCTTCAAATGTTGAAGATTGCGTCCTTATGTAAGAAATAAGGGTTTAAAGATAGGAAAACTCTCCTTGATTGTCAAATTCCTCTAATGACACCATTTATTCCATGACATTTTGAATATAGTTGTATTAATAGTCCTCTAGTAGTTAAGACATGATTTTTACCCTAAATTAATTGTTAGAACACAACATGATAGTATCCATGTCTTGATGAAAACATTAGGACATATAGGTAATTTTTTATTATCACAAGATTGATGTGAGTATTCTTATGACATAAGTGCAATAGTCCTTTTAGGATAATTGTTTATGATTACACAATGAAATGAAGTAATAACTACACAAAATTGTTATACTACAATGACTATCTCCTTCCTTGATGACAACCTACTTTATATGTTTGACAATATTTTGTATTTAAATAGATTCTCCCATCTTTATGAATAAAAAATTGAGACCTTGATGAGAATGCTTCAATGGAATGAGATTACTAATGGAGAGATTATTGTCCTATGGATGACTAGGTGCATGGAATTCGTCATGATAATACTTCTCTCGTTTATGATAATCATTGAATTTTTGATTTTTTTAATCAATATGCCTAGAGGTCAATATTAGAGCTAGAGAGTAGCAAGGTCCCAAGTGCCATGATTAGAACTGGTATTGATGATGCAAATTTACCAATATAAGGTAAGAAATTATAATATTTTCATATTAGTGCAATTGTATATTTCTTGAATATTATTGATTAACATGATGCTTTTGACTTGAGAAGGCTGATATAACACAGTTCAAACAATAATAATATTTCTAAGATTAAGGATAGTCATGATTTTTGTGACCACATGAGTAACTATGTATATTATGATTATGGCTATACAATAGCCTTTGGATAATGTATTGTGTAGTTTACATAAGACTAAGGAATTAAGACTTATTGAATGGAGTCCCTTAATTGTCTTTCTAATACCATGATTGTCTTTCTATCATGTGCCTGTCCTTCTCATTTATAAGTCTACAAAACAATATCATTATTTCCTCATAGATTTCAATGATACCATTTGACTTAGAGACTTCCTTGGAAGAATAGGACTATCCATAGAAGTAATATGATATTTTCTAACAACCCAAATTCCTTCATTTCTTGTAATATTCTTCAAGGCGGTTTTATAGCAAGCAATGAGAAAATGAGCTACAATTCTATGCTCTAAGGCACATAACAATCATGAATATTACTATGTTTTGACATCTTAGGAGCTTATCATAACAAAAAAAAGTAGTAGTTTATAACTTTGCTTTCAATAAAATCATACTTGTATTTATTATTGATAGCAATATTTTGACTTAGTGACAAGGAAAATCTCAAGGATACTAAATGTATTTTGGGATTATCTCCTTTATATGTGTGTGGTATGGAATTTTTAAGTGATATTATATTATCATGAAAATCCACTTAGGTGGTATTGGACTAGCCAATTGGTGATTACTATCCTATATGAACAAAATGGTAGATTTTTGCATGAAGTGATCTCTTAGTCTTGATACTAGAATTTATGATAAGTTCTTACTGTTGATGAGAAATTCCTCTTAGTTTTCATCATTGACTTTTAATTGATGCCTATCAATAAGGTGGAAGCATTCATAATTTAGTACACCTAATTAAATCCTACATAGAACCTATTATTATTGTTGTTTATTATGGTAACATTAATATGACTATCTAGGCACATGAACATCCTAAAGATTTATACTGGCCTTAATAACCATGACAGTCCTAAATATTTATGGCTTTAGTGATTTCCTTAGAGTATCCTTTATCTTATTGTTTTTCTCTATAATGGCACAATGATAATATGTAAGAAATTAAGTGAACAGATCTAGCTTAATTATGATAATAACCTATTTTGATTATTATCTTATGAAAACATTAGCATTCCTACTAGTTTCTATGAAAGAATTATAACTCATTCTCATAAGAGGCATAAATATTATAGAATTGATACATGACTTTATTTTATGTCTTTCCATGATAAAATCCACTAAATTATAGTCTTCTTTGTTATCTTTAACTCCCTCTTGACAATTCTTAGCATTGTCAATAATGGCTCTATGGATACCATCCAAATATTTTAAAGGTAGGATATACCCCATGATGGTATTAAGATAGCCTTAGAAATATTATAGTCCATTATTCATCATATAACATCTTGTGCTTATGTTTGATAGTGCTATTCTAGATGAAGAAGTGTTTTGGATGGTAAATTTACGGGCTAAGTAAATAGCCTCTATTTTTTTGAATTATTTCTTAGGTAAATACTATCTTATTGTCGTTGTAATAGCCCTAAGATGTCATTTATTGTTGACAACATGGTTTTTCTCAAATGGTGTTTAATATTCCACCTAGTTTTGTGACATATATTTCTTCTTTGTTAGTAGATTATTACCCTTGTGAGGAATGTTTTTTACACTTCCTTTATAATCATAGAGTTGGTAAGGAAGATATAACACACTATATAGGGTTTGGTGAAAGTACTTGTCAAGGTTATTTCAACTGGTATGAGTGTTGAATGTTGACCACCCAAAGAAAAAATAATCTTTACTATGTAGGACACTCATATAGGATGATAACAAATGTATTTATCTCTACAATCATACTCACACCCTAATGGTAAATTTATTGGATCTAAGGAACGATGTTGAACTTTAAATAAATATTACAACTACACAAGAGAAAATCAAATGCATTAGATCCTACACATGATTATACTTGCATGCATGTCAAAACATAAATCACCGTACTAATTGATATATTTTGTTTAGGTATCTCACAAAAACTAAAACCTTTTAATTCTATCTCTACCCATAGTTGAAGAGGTATGCATCTACAACCTATTTAATCTTAGTTTCTTGAAATATTAGGACACATTTATCAAGATTTATGTGTAGAGATAAAGGTTTTTCACTGTATGATCTTTACTTTGCATTGAGATTCAAAATGAGGTTTTCTAAATCAACACAATTAGTTAACACTAAGGTTAAATCCACTAAAAAAAAATTTCAAAAAAATTTCTATATTGCAACACCAATTACACATAGTTAAAATCTAGTTTTATCTTTGTAACAACTATAGCTTGGGGATTTTGATATCATAAATCAGAATGTGTTGGACCTTGTATTTGTTGTTACACACCAAAAACAATCTTCATATAAATTTTATAAGGGTTATGGATCCTCCTTGACAATTGTAGCTCTATCATGATAGCTAGATGAGGGTATTCAACACATACCAAAATATCAATTTTATCCCCAACAGGATTGGGAAAATATAGGTTATTAGTGATCTACTAAATGGAATCTAATGGTGCATTCAAGGTATGCCATATATTTAGTGATCCATATTCAAACCTTCATTTTAAACTGCCTTCTTGCCATCATTAAAATTTAAACTCTTGGAAAAAATATTATTTTGATAGAAAATAAAGGGTTTTGATTCTTCAAGGAGGGTTTGTAAGGGTTTTAGATACTACAAAATAGCTTTGAAGCTATTTACAAGACTATTTAATGGTTTTATGAGATTTTTAAGGGGTAAATCTCATGGTGAACACTTAGAGACTTTTTTAATATTTGAAAAATAGTAATATAGCATAAAAAGTCTCCTTAAACTCTCAAATCAAATTTTTTTATGATAGTAACTTGGATACTATCTAGGAAAAAAATACAAACAATATGTGAAAATGAGAACCCAAATCACCTATTATTAAGCCACAAACTAATACCTCATAAGTAAAAATTCTAACAAGCTCAATTATTTAGATCTCATAATTTAATAGGCTCATCAAGAACCAAAGAAAACTAGAACACTTAAAGCTAGGAGAACATTTGATAAATAAATTTGAAAA
Source organism: Sequoiadendron giganteum (assembly GCA_007115665.2). Lineage (NCBI taxonomy): Eukaryota > Viridiplantae > Streptophyta > Pinopsida > Cupressales > Cupressaceae > Sequoiadendron > Sequoiadendron giganteum. The sequence continues at coordinate 103,482,619 of CM021105.1, read as the reverse complement.
TAAATAATGGGATTCATAATTATTTTTGGGGAAAAAATGGGTTGTATGCAAGGCACAACATGTTTCTAGCTAGCTTTGCAGGTTAATAGTAAAGAAAAAAGAATGACAAAATCCTATACTATTAGGATTGATATTATCTTTCCAAGTAGGTGTAGATGTGCATTGTAAGTAGCATACAATGACATTCAAAATTGAATAAGATCACATCATTGGTTCATTAAATTCATAAGGAAATAATAGGTAGAGTAAGTCCATATCAAAGAAAGAATTTGATGAATTCTATCAAATTACTTTCAACACTTGAAATATGTTATATTGAGCACTTAAATGAATCATGAAAAATGAAACTGATAATAGAAAGGTTTGTGAATAAGACTTGTAAAGAAAAGCATTGAAAATATATAAAATGTGCCTCAATGTGTTATCAAGTGCAAGGTCGATTAGATGCATTCTGATGAGTTCAATATTTATTCTTAATAATTATTCTTATTTATTGCTCTGTGAAACATTTCCAATACATTCCTAAATATTTGTGACTAATATTTAAAGTATAAAGCACTAAAACTTGATAAATGGTGGTTCAATAAAAAATTTCATGTTAAGATGATTCTTTCTGAAATATGATATCATATTATGATGAATTATGGTAATTATAGCATAAGTATTTTGGAGAAACTAACCATGTAACAAAGGCAGTAGAAAATATGTAGTCGTAAGATTATCACAAACTCATAGCTACAAGATCAACCATGTGTAACTAGAGGGTTGCTCTTACCACTCTTGTGCCTATTTTTCTTTGTGTCTATTATTCTCTCTATCTATTTGGTTGTCTGTGGAGATGGGAACACCAAAATGGGGTTTTGACTAAGGTGATCCCCAAAACAACCCCAAAAATTTTCCTCATTCATCTTATGTATATATTGTTTGAGTGGAGCTTTGCTAGATGCTTTGAAGCATAGGACTTTTTGTAAGTTGGTATTTCCTTTGCCATTTTTTATCTTCAAATCTAGCTAAGCTTGATTCACAAGATAACCCCCTACAAAACTTGTTCATTCTGTATCCAATGCACTCTTAGCAAAAAAAATGAGGAAAATTTCAGTTTTCTTTTACGCGTGGTCCAAAGCCTCAAATTGTCCCCTGGAGCACTCATCTCTCGTCATTTCTTGAAAAGCTTTGAAATGATTATTTTTTCATTTTTTTCTTTTACAGAGTTAGATTGTTTTTTGCCCATGCAGGGGTGCTATTTTTCAATGCTCCTACATGAGCTGATAGAATATTTTCCAAGGTGTATCGGTCCTATTATTCAACACCAGGGATGCTACATATCTCAAACTCTTTGAGTATGTAAAGTCTGGCTTTTTTAGTGCACTTGCATCTATCCCATGCTTTTTAAAAAATACACGAGCAAACTTCTTCACCGCTCGTGCACTTCCCCGCTTTCACACGCATGAAATTAATGAACTTATAGTTAATTAATGTGATTTTGATCATTAAGTGATTTTAAATGAATTTTTAACTTGTTTTAATCTCATTCTTGATCATTTCATTTTGTTTATTTCTTCTTCGCCTTTCATGGTTTTTGATTGAGACCTCCTCTATGATTTGGCATGAATTTGTGAGGATTTACTAATGGATTTTGATCAAGTTTTTCATTATGGTTTATTCTTCTCCATGTTTTCAGGTATTTCTTTCTTTTCTCTTTGTTTTAGTTGTGTTCTTTGTTCAGGATTTATTGTTGTGATTCACAATTCTTTCTTATTGTTATTTCCTTTCAAAATATCTTTTTGAACATTTGTCTATGTTTAAGGTCGTTTGATGTTTAAAGACTTGCAAAAACCTCATTGCAAAGAGCCATTTCATTTCCTTCCAAAGCTATTTTATTCCACATCATTGTCATTTTTTCCGATTTATGTGAATAAGATAAGATATAACCTATTTTGTAGTCATTTTTGTTAAATTTCCAAAACAAATTGTAGCTTATGTAATGGTGTGGTTATTCTCTACCATTACTTAAGGATCTTCAAAATGTTTTGAGATTGAAAATAACCACTATGACATACTGGCTTGAAAAAGTTCAAAATAAAGATGTAATAGTAGACTTTTTAACTGCTCAAACATGATGCTTTATTCCAAATGTGTAACGCCGTCAAAATTCTTCACCTTTGCATATCTATTTTTTCCTAACATTTTCCAAGTTTGTGGATGTAGAGGCATGATTTTTCACCACATTTACACAAAGAAAATTTTTCAAGAGATGTATATCCGATGAAATCTACCGCTCATAGGGTAAGTGCAAAATGATGGTTCCCAAAAAGGGGGCTTAAGTGGCCACTTTTTTTTTTTGAAATTAGGAAATAATAACCTTGGACATGAAATTGAGGATAGTTACACTCAAAATTTTGAGATGGAACAAAAACAAGGATCAAAGTGCTCCGAGTCTACTTTCTATACTACTAATTTATTCTGAAAACGGTTGAGATTAAGGGGTTCAAATGAGGTATGTACAAAAATTGGTGATATTTTTATCGAAAAAACATAACATATCAACTCTTGTACGTCCCTAGAATGGTGAACCATTTTTCAGTATTTTAAAATTGCTCCAGTTAGAAATTAGCTAACAGTGTGTAGTTGATGCATGATTTTTCTGATAATTTTTTAATGAATATTTGATTTTTTACTAATTTTCTAAGTGGAAACTTCCTAAAAATTATAATTTTGGCCGCGCTACCACTACAAATTTTGGAAACTAATTCAATTTTTTTATTCTTTTTTTAAATTTATAGAATGGAGTCTAGTTTCTAAAAATGTAATTTATTTGAAATTTTGATGAATAGTTAATTTATAACGAAAAAACACCAAACACTTCTTTTTGCCAAAAAAGAGACACACAAACAAAATAAATTATAGATGAAAGGCTTAACATTGTCAGAGAGTGAAAAAAATTACATCGTAGGATAGCTAAGAGAGAACCTAACATTACCCAGGTGTTCAATTTGTTTGGCATTGAACCACGTGCAAACTTGACAGTGAGCATGAACCCAATTATGTGAAATATTGTAGAATTTGCATAAACACATCTTTGATCATTGGGAATGCCCTTCAAGCCTTTGAGTTGGTATTCTAAGGAAAATACCAAGCCCAAGGCTTGGGGATTCCCAAAGCAAGATATAAAGTGCTTGTGTTGTATCTTAGATTTGACATGGTTTTTGCATTTTGTGAATGCATTGACAAAATGTGAGCACATTATAACGCACTCATGTTTTGATCTACATTGAATTTATTTTTCTTCTTTTTTAATTTCTTCTCATTATCTTTGAGGGAAACTATATTCATGAAATAAACATTTATGTATAAGTTGACATTTACATATGGACATTTACTTTCTTATACTTTAAGTTATATTTCATGTATATAGTTTCATGATGTTTGAGAGTGGTTTCAGATCCCAAGGAGTTATAATGCAAATTCTAGTTTTTGGAAGATCTCACAAATTTCAAATTCTAGTAATCAGAAAGTTATATTATTTCTCTCTCTATCTCACTCATTTTTATCCCTTACACTCTAGACCTCTCTCACTATCTCCATCCCTTTATCTAACTAAGTTCTATCCCTTGATCTCAAGAACTCTCTCTCTGTCTCTTTGTATCTCTATCTCTCTGTCTCTCTCCTTTTCCCTCTAATTCTCTCTACATCACTTCTCTCTCCCTCCCTCCCTCTTTCTGTCTCTACCTATCTATATCTCCCTCCCTCCATCTATCCCCTTCTCTCTCTCTCTCCCTACCTACCTCTCCCTCCATCACTCCCTACCACTCTCTCTATTTCTCTCTACCTCACCTCTCTCTAACCTCCCTCTCTCCCTCCATACTTCTCTCTCCCTCTATTCTTCCCTATCTACTCTTTATCTCCCAATCTATCCCTCTACCTACCTTTGCATCCATCAAACCTTACCAATCTCTCTCTACACCTATCTCACCTTACTCTCCCTCCCTCACTCATTCCCTCTCTACTTCTCTATATCTCTCCTCTCTCTACCTCTCCTTCCATCTCTACTTATCTTTATCTCCCCTCTCCCTCTCTCTACCTCTCCTTCCATCTCAATTTATCTTTATCTCCCCTCTCCGTCTCTCTACCTAACTCCCCTTCCACAACTCTCTATTTCTCTCTATCTCACCTCTCTCTCCCTCACTACATCTCCCTCCCTTTCTACTTATCTATATCTCCCATCTCCCTCTCTACCTAGCTCTCCATCCATCACAACCTACCACTCTCTCTCTATTACTCTCTATCTCACATCCCACTCTCTCCATCCATACCTCTCCCTCTCCTTCCCTCTCTACTCTCTATCTGCCTAATCCATCTCTACCTACCTTTCCATCCATCACTCCCTAACACTCTCTCTACACCTCTCTATCTTGCTTCTCTCCCTCCCTCCCTCATTCCCTCTCTATTTCTCTCTCTACCTCTCCTTCCCCCTCTAATTATCTTTATCTCCCCTAGCCCTCTATCTCTAACTAGATGTCTCCCTCCCTACCTTTTCCCCTATCTACTCTCTATTTCTCCTCTCCCTTCCCCCCTCTCTCTCTCCCACTCTTCCCTCACCCTCTTTCTCTCTCCCTCTCTCCTCTCTATCTCACCATTCTCTATTTCCCACTATGTAACTCTACTTCTCTATATTTCACCATTCTTTCAATACATATCTTTATCTCACCTATCCCTATTTACCTCTCCCTTCCTCCCCTCCATCCTCCCCTCCATATCTATCTCTCTCTACTTCTCTCTATCTCACCTATCCCTCCTACCCACATATCCCCCATCACTCCCTACCACACTCTCTCTCTATTTCTCTCTATCTCACCTCTCTATCACCTTCCTCTCTCTCCATCCATACCTCTCCCTCTCCTTCCCTCTCTACTCTCTATATCCCTAATCCCTCTCTACCTACCTCTCCATCCATCACTCCCTACCACTCTCTCTACACCTCTCTATCTCACTTCTCTCTCTCCCTTACTCTCTCTCTACTTATCTCTACCTCTCATTTCTCTAATTATCTTTATCTCCCCTAGCCCTCTCTCTCTCACTAGATGTCTCCCTCCCTACCTTTTCCCCTATATACTCTCTATCTCTCCTCTCCCTCTCTCTACCTCTCTCTCTCTCACTCTCTCTCACTCTCTCCTCTCTATCTCACCATTCTATCTTTCCCTCTCTATAACTCTCTCCTTCTCTATATTAAACCATTCTCCCTCTACATATCTTTATCTCACCTGCCCCTATTTACCTCTCCCTTCCTCCCCTCTCTCACTCACCCTCCCTCTTCCCCTCTATCTCTCTCTCTCTACTTCTCTTTATCTCATGTATCCTTATCTAGCCACATATCCCTCTATCACTCCCTACCACACTCTCTTTATTGCTCTCTATCTCACTCTCTTTCCCTCCATACCTCTCCCTCCATTTGTCCTTTTGTATCTAATCTTTATCTCTCATGTCTCTCTACCTCTCCTCCCCTCTCTACTTATCTTTATCTCCTCTTTCCATCCCAACCTCTCTCTCTCTCTCCCCAATCCCTTGCACCCCCTCTTTCTCTATCCCAATATGAGCGTTGAGGGTGTAAGATTTAGTGTTTAAGGTATAGGGTTGAGGTTATAGGGTTAAGTGTATAGGGAATAGGGATTAGGGTTTACGATATTAGGGATAAAGTTGAGGGTATAGGGATGAGGGGTGAGGGTTTAGGTTTTAGGGTTTAAGGTATATGTTTAAGGGTATAAGGTTAAGTGTATAAGGTATATGGACTATGGTTTGGGATATTGGGTATATAGTTGAGGATATTAGGTTTAGGGTTGATGGTTTATGGTTTAGGATTTATGTATAAGATTGAGGGTGAAGGGTTGAGTTACAATGTTCAAGGTTGAGGGTATGAGATTAAGTGTATAGGGTATACATATTAGGGTTTAGGGTGTAGGGTTAAGGGTATAAGGTAGAGGGTTAAGGATTGAGAGTGCCGGGTTTTCCATTCAAGTATAAGGTTGAGGGATAATGTTTATGGTTTAGAGTATAAGGTTGAGGGTGTAGAGTATAAAGATGAGGTTTAAGGGTGTAGGGTTTAGGGTTTAAGGTATAGGTTTGAGGTTTGAGGGATAGTCTTCAAGTTTGAGGGTATAGAGATAAGTATATAGGGTATAAGGATTTGTGTTTAGAATAATGGGTACAGGGTTGAGGGTATTGGGTTTAGGATTGTGGTTTAGGGTTTAGGGTTTAGTGTACAAGGTTCAATGTAGGGTTTAGGGTTTAAGTATAGGATTGAGGGATGATTTTCAGGGATTAGGTTATAAGGTTGATGGTATGGGGTATAGGGATGAGGGTTGAAGGTGTAGGGTATAAGGTTGAGGGTTGAGGTATAGTGTTCAAGGTTGGGGGTGTAGGGTTAGGTGTATAGGGTATAGGGATTATGGTTTAGGATATTGGGTATAGGGTTGATGGTATTGGGTTTAGGGTAAAGATTTAATGTATGATTTAGCATTTAATTATAGTGTTAAGGGTGCGAGGATAATGTTCAGGGTATAGGGTATAGGGATGAGGGTTGAGGGTGTAGGATTTATTGTTTAAGGTATACAGTTGAAGGTATAAGGTTACGTTTATAGGGTATAGGGATTAGGGTTTAGGGTGTTAACTATAAGGTTGAGAGTATTAGGTTGAAGGTTGAAGGTTAAGATTATAGAGTATATGGATTAGGGTTTAGGAGAGAGAGAGAGAGAGAGCCCATTTCTTGGACCCATTTTTTTAAATAGGCCACTACATTGCCAATTTCACTGAATTGGCAAGCTAGTGGGCCAACTAGCTTTCCATGTCAGTGGAATTGGCAAGCTAGTGGGAAAAATAGCTTGCCATGTCAATGAAATTGGAAACCTAACTTGCCCTATTTGAAAAAATGGGGTCTCCCAATGATGTAATTCTTCGACCCACTTTTTCAAACATACCACTACATTGCCAATTTGGTGAAATTGGCAACCTAACTTGGCCTGAATGAAAAAAATGGGTCCAAGGAATGGGGTATTCCGGTGATTTACATAACTAGGAGACCCCATTTCTTGGACCCATTTTTTAAAATAGGCCACTACATCATCAATTTCAATGAATTGGCAAGCTAGTGTGCCCACTAGGTTGCCAATTCGGTGAAATTGGAAACCTAAGTTGGCCTGTTTGAAAAAAATGGGTCCAAGAAATGGGGTCTCTTGCTGATTTACATCACTGAGAGACTCCATTTCTTGGACCCACTTTTTCAAACAGGCCACTACATTGCCAATTTCATTGAATTGGCAAGCCAGTGTGCCCACTAGCTTACCAATTCGATGAAATTGGCAACCTAACTTGGATTGTTTGATCACCAAGCGACCCCATTTCTTGAACCCAGTTTTTAGAACATACCAAGTTAGCTTACCAATTTCACCAAATTGGTAAGCTAGTGGGTGCACTAGCTTGCCAATTCGGTGAAATTAGCAATGTAGTGGCCTGTTTGAAAAATGGGTCTAGGAAATGTGGTCTCCCAATGATGTAAACTCTCTACCCTAATCCATCAACCCTCAACCCTTCGTCCCTCAACCCTTAAACCGTTAGCCCTCTACCCTCAACCCTTAAACCCTAATCCCTCAACCCCTATACCCTCTACCCTATACATTGGACCCTCAACCCTAATCCTTGAAACCTATACGCTCAATCCTCTACCCTCAACCTTAAACCCTCAATCTCAACCCTTAAACCCTATACACTATAACCTTTACATTAAACCATCAACCCTCAATTCTCAACCCTCAACCCTATACAATGGATCCTCAACCCTAATCCCTCAACCCTATACCCTCAACCCTCTATCCTCAACCTTAAACCCTCTACCCTATACATTAAACCCTCAACCCACAATTCTCAACCCTCATCCCTTAATCCCTCAACTCTCAACCCTTAAACCATTAATCCTCAACCCCTATACCCTCTACCTTATACATTGGACCCTCAACCCTAATCCTTCAACTATATACCCTCAAACCTATACCCTAAACCCTAAACCCTCTATCCTCAATCCTAAACCCTCAACACTAAACCCTTAATCCCTCAAACCATAATCCCAAGCTACCCTCTACCCCCTACCCTCTACCCTCTACCCTCAACCCCCTACCCTCAACCCTTAAACCCTAATAGATCAACCCCTATACCCTCTACCCTATACATTGGACCTTCAACCCTATACCCTCAATCCTTTACCCTCAACCTATAACCCTCAACCCTCTACCCTCTACCCTCTACCCTATACATTAAACCCTCAACCCTCAACCCTTAATCCCTCAACCCTCAACCCTTAAACCCTTAAATTTCAACCTCTATACCATCTAGCCTATACATTGGACCATCAACCTAATCCTTCAACCATATACACTCAAAAATATACCCGAAACTATCCACCCTCAACCCTAAACCCTCAACCCTACATCATTTAACCCTAAACCCTTAAAACTTCTACCCTCTACCCTCAACCCAATACTCTCTACCCTCAACCCAATACCCTAAATCATCAACCATATAGGTCCACCCTAATCCCTCAACCCTATACCCTCAACCTCTATCCATTTCTCTCTATTTATACATCTTATCTCTCTCCCCCTCCCTCTCTCCTACCTTCTCTAATTGTCTCTATCTACCCTCTCCCTCTTTCTACGTACCTCTTACTCAATCAATCCCTACCACTCTCTCTCGCTCCTTCTATCTATATCTAACTCCCTCCCACTACCTCTCCATCACTCCCTCTCTCTCCCACTCTCTCTTAGGGTTTATGGATTAGGCTAGAGAGATTCTTAGGTTTAAGGGTTTAAGGGTTTAAGGGTTGAGGGTACAGGGTATTGGGTTGAGGGTAGAGACCCAATACCCTAATACCTCAACCCTATACCCTCAACCCAATTCTCTAAATCATTAACCCTATAGGTCCACCATCCTAATCCCTTAACCCTATACCCTCAAACCATATCCCTTTCTCTCTATCTCTACATCCACCTCTCTCTCCCTCCCTCTCCCCTACCATCTCTCTCTTTCTACATACCTCTTGCTCAATGCATCCCTACCATTAGGAGTGAGTGAGTGAGAGAGAGAGACTTGAGAGAGGGAGATGGGGTAGTAGGGAGAGACTTGAGAGAAAGAGAGAGAGATAGAGGGTAGAGGGTAGAGGGTTTAAGGGTTAAGGGTAGAGGGGAGAGAGAGACTTGAGAGAAGGAGAGAGAGACTTGAGATATGGAGAGGGGGTATGAGGGAGAGACTTGATTTAAATAGAGGGTAGAGAGTTAAGAGTAGAGGGTTTAAGGGTTTTGGGTTTAAGTTTTAAGGGTAGAGGGTAGACAGATAGAGGGAATGAGTGTGAGAGAGAGACCTGAGAGAGGGAGAGGAAGTGGGAGGTAGATACTTGAGAGAGAGAGAGAGAGACAAAGAGAGTGAGTGAATGGGAGAGAGATAGATGGTATAGGGTTAATATTAGAGGGTAGAGGGCCTAGTAGCTTGCCAATTCGATGAAATTGGCAATCTACCTTGGCCTTTTTGAAAAAAATGGGTCTAAGAAATGTAGCCTCCTAGTGATTTATATCATCAAGAGACCCCATTTATTGGACTCATTTTTACAAACAAGCCACTACATTTCCAATTTCTCCAAATTGGCAAGCTAGGGTAGAGGGTTTAAGGGTTAAGGGTAGAGGGGACAGATATAGAATGAGTGAGAGAGAGAGAGAGACTTGAGAGAGGGAGAGGGGGTAGGAGGGAGAGAATTGAAGAATTAGAGAGAGGAGGGAGTAGGAGACCGATAGAGGGTAGAGGGTTTAAGGGTTAAGGGTAGAGGGGAGAGAGATAGGAGTGAGTGATAGAGAGAGTGAGGGAGTGGGAGAGAGATAGAGTGTAGAGGGTAGAGGGTCCAGAGATATGAGTGAGTGAGTGAGTGAGTGAGAGAGAGAGACTTGAGAGAGGGAGAGGAGGTAAGAGGGATAGAATTGAGAGAGAGGGGCATGTGAGGGAGAGACCTTAGAGATAGATACAAAGAGAGAGGGTTCTATAGTTAGGGTGGGAGGGAGAGACCTAAGAGAGGGAGAGTGGGTGGGAGAGAGAGACTTGGGAGAGAGGGAGTGGGAGAGAGAGAGAGAGAGTGAGTTTTCTCTACTTAGGGTCGGAGGGAGAGACCGGAGAGAGATAGAGTTATCTACTTAGGGTGGGAGGGAGAGACTTGAGAGAGGGGGATGGGGTGGGAGGGATAGCGCTAAAATAGAGGTATAGATGGAGAGAGAGAGAGAGAGATCTCTAGTTAGAGTGGGAGGGAGAGAGAGGGAGAGGGATATATATGGAGTAGGAGAAAGATAGAGAGATAGATATGGAGAGAGAGAGAGTGAGGGGGTAGGAGGGAGAGAGTTGAGAGAAGGGGAGGGGTTGGGAGGGATAGAATTGAGACAGAGGGAAGGGGTGGGAGGGAGAAACCTAAGAGAGAGGGAGAGAGAGGGAGAGGCAGAGAGGGAGATAGAAGGAGGGAGAAAGATAGCGAGAGAGAGACTTAAGAGAGGGAGAGAGAGACCTGAGAGAGAGATTTATCTAGTTAGGGTGGAAGGGAGAGAAATTAGAGAGAGAATTCTCTAGTTAGGGTGGGAGGGAGAGACTTGAGAGAGGGAGAGGGGCTGGGAGAGGGAGAGGGGGTGGCAAAGAGAAACCAGGGATATAGGGGTTGAGAGGAAGAGATAAATTATCTAGTTAGGGAGGGAGGGAGAGGGTGTGGGAGGGAGAGACCTGTGTGTGTGCATGTGTGTGAGAGAGAGGGGGGTGAGGGAGAGACCTTAGAGAGAGACAAAGAGAGAGTGTGTCTTATCTAGTTAGGGTGGGTGGGAGAGACTTGAGAAGAGGGGAAGTGGATAGGAGGGAGAGATGAGAGAGAGAGAGTGTGTGTGTGTGCTCTTGTTAGGGTGGGAGGGAGAGACCTAAGAGAGAGAGAAAGATAGAGGGAGTGAGAAATATACCTGAGAGAGAGATAGAGGGAGTGATAGATATACCTAAGAGAGAGAGGGGTGGGAGGGATATAATGAGGGATATACCTAAGAGAGAGAAGAAGAGAGATGGGTTTGCACCTAAAGCCTAATACATAATCCAAAAACCCTAAACCCTAAATATTAAACCATAAAACCTAAACCTTAAACCCTAAACCATAAGGTCTAAACCAAAGAGAGAGAGATGGGGGGAGAGAGTGTATGCAAGAGAGAAATACAAAGGGAAGGAGGAATGTTGGGAGATTAAGAGAGAGGGAGAGAGGGAGGGAGAGTGAGAGGGAATGAGGGAGGGAGAGGTAGAGATGGAGAGAGATAAGGACAAGTATATAGGGGAGAGATAGAGAGGGAGGGGTAGGGAGGGAGAGAGATAGAGAGAAGTAGAGAGGGGAGGAGGGAGGGATAAAGGGAGAGAGAATTATGATAAAGAGAATGAGCGAGAGGAGTGAAGGAGGAAGGTAGAGAGATTGAGAGAGAGAGGAGGGAGGGTGAGAGATAGGCAGAGAGGGATAGGTTAGATAAAGAGAAGTAGAGAGGGAATGTGGTTGGCATGAAGTAAGAGAGAGAGAGGAAGGAGGGATAGAGATAGGTAGAGAGGGATGGGTTAGATAAAGTGAAGTACAAAGGGAAGGTGGGTGGGAGGAAGGAATATATATAGAGAGAGAGGGAGATAGAGAAAATTAGAGAGGGAAGGAGGGATGGAGGGGGAGAGATAGGCTAGATAAATAGAAGTGTAGAGGGAATGAGAGAATGTAATGTCTAGAGCATAAAGGATAAAAAATGTACGAGATAAAGAGAGAGAGATGATACAACTTTCTGATTACTAAAATTTGACCTCCTGATTATTGAAATTTGACATAATGATTACTGAAATTTGACTGTCTGAAATTTTTGAGATCTTCCAAAAACTAGAATTTGCATTATAACTCCTAGAGATCTGAAACCACTCTCAAACATCTTGAAAGTATATACATGAAATATAACTTGAAGTATAAGAAATTAAATGTCCATATGTAAATTTCAACCTATTCTGAAATGTTTATTTCATGAATATAGTTTCCTTGAAAGATAACAAGAAGAAAGAGACAAGAAAAAAAAAAGAAAAAAATTTCAATGTAGACCAAAACACATGCACATTATAATGTGCTCGCATTTTGGAAATGTTTTTTTGATTTCAAAAAATGCACATTTTTTGAACTCAAAATGCATACATTTTTTGAAATTTAAACCATAATGTGAGCGCGTTATAACATTCTCACATTATGGCTTGGTAATGACCGATACTAGGTGCAATCATTACCAAGCCATAACGCAAGTGCATTTTACTATAACACACTTGCAGTTTTACTACTTGAGGATGAAAAAGTAAATTGGAAACAAATTGGCTACCCATCTTTTTGCACCCACCCCATACACAAATCCATCTATTCCTTCAAGAAGATGTCAAGGCATAAACAATTACTGCTTGTGCACAAAATCAAACTTCCCAAGATGAATAAGTGCTGATTTTTAGAACCCATACACTAAAGTACTTCCAAAGAATTTCAAAGCCATGTACAAGCTATTGATAATTTGTTGAGAATATTTGGTGTTTTTGTCATTGATTTCAAAACCTGGGATCTAGAAGGTTGTGCTTTGGATGATATACAAAAATGATCTATCCTATCATGTAGTATGGATGTTATCCTTGATCCATATACGGTAGTACTTCTTTTTGGGACATTCGTGGAAGAAAGTTAACGCATAATAATTAATTCTAATCTTATGATATTGGTTGTTGTGCTCAAAGAATTGTCTAGGTATCCTTGCTATCCGGGCATTCATGTAGCATGTTACAAGTTTTGGTATGTCTAATTGCATTCCTCTGGTTGGTATTGAAATTGATGGAGATCATGATTTGGTATTGGTTGTGATGTTCTCATTGGCTCCAGAATATATCCTATGTAATTCAAGTTATCTATCTTTTAGTAATTATTCTTATCTTATGTATGACCTATTTATGGGTCCCTTGGTAATGTGGTAAGGAGATCTCTATGTGTGACCTATCCTTTGGATCCAGTCTTGGTGTAACAAGCCTTATTGAATATCTCAAGGTTGTTCTTCAAGCCAACATGTTTTGCTAGGAAAACTTATTTTGTTATATGGGTATATATATATAAAATATCTTTGATTCCAGACATGTAGTATGGTGTGTGCGAATACTGATAAGGGTGCAAAGGATTGTAGGACAAGGAACAAAGAAGGAAGTGGAGGAAAGTGTCAGGAAGAAGTAATATGTATTACAGATGTTGTGCAAGGAAGGTGGGAAGAAGATTCTTGACTGGATCTGTTGCAGAAATATCTTGTGCTCTTTACCGAAATTGACTTCATGCATATGTAGATGTAGCTTCATCAACTCATGTTTTTCTATTTTGTAATCAAATTTTTTTGTATTAATCGAGTAGTGATCCCACTGAAAGTGAGCCTTGCCTATAGTCAAAGGAAAGTCTTGTGAATCTAAAGCTATAGTTTGATGAATGCAAGAAGACTGAAGAAAATATCAAGGATACCATCAACCACAAATTAGAACAAAATGAGAAATTAGATCAAGAGTTGAGAAGGCTGAAATTAGAAGCAAGAGTATGTGAAAGTAGCATAATTATGGATCAACTCTTATCCCTACATAAATGTTACAAGGATAAGGAAGGACTTGGCTTCTAAGGTGAAATCTCAAATTAGAATACTAAGGGTAAAGAAAAAGTAGTTGAAACTAGAGGAAGATCTGTTGTAACAAGCAAGGTCCAAATCTCTAGAACATCTATAAAAAGACCTCTAGTTAGGAAACCAAATTCTCAAAGGTACTTATAGTTTAATGGTCATTTTTTTCTATGCAAAAATTTTGGACATAAGGTTGTAGAGTGTAGAATCAAGAAGGAATTAAGTACTCAATGCATTAACTGTCACAAGTTTGGTCACAAAGCAAGTCATTGCAAAAGTCAATTATCTAATCTGGCTAGAAGGAATGGAATGAAAAATATCTTTAATGGTTATTGCTATGTATGCCATGGTTATGGTCACAAAGCTAATTAGTGTAGATCTAGGGTTCACTTAGTTGAGTTAGGAAAAATATGTTACAAGTGCAGTCAATCCAGACATTGTACTAACACATGTAGATATGTTGCTCTAGGAAAGTCTGAAAAATAAAAAATAGGTTGCAGAATCAGATGAATGTAAGAAGAAGACCATCATGGTTTGGAAGAAAAAGGAAATAATTGTGGGGAGTCCTTTCGTACTAGATCCTAGTACAAGCTCTTCCAGAATCTGAGCCAACTACCTTGTCTTAGGGGGAGTTTTACAATACATAACTTGTTGGTTCCTCCTCTCCAAAGTAATATTGATGTGTTTCCAACATGACTATGTTTGATCTAGTTGGTGGTGCATGACGAAGCTTAATCTGACTAATTGAAAAGTGAAGTACAATTGTTGGCATCATCGATGTACATTTTTGGCAACAAAATCATCATGAGCAATTATGGATAAAGATGGAATTTCAAATCATTTCTCACTTTTTGCAAAGAAGGACAAGAGGTTTCACTGAGCAATAAAATGATTGAAGAAGCTAAGAACGATGATGGAATCCATGTTAGTTAATTGTGAATCTAATGGTGGTATTTCCTTGAGGCTGAAGGCAGTAGAGTTGGAAAAATTTGACCATCGAAAGATGAAGGAAATGGAACTAGGGTTGAAGATTGATAAAATTGTAGAATGTAAGTGCCTTGGTTATGGATCTATGGGGAGAATTCCCTTAGTATGCCAAAAAAGAGTATCTTGTTCCTATTGAGTCGATTCAAGGATGACAACATCATTTTGGACAAACCCTATGCAATCACTAAGGAAGCCATTGCAGCTATTACTAGATTGTGCAATGTTGGTGACCTCCCTAGGAAGAAGACAATGAAATATAGAGATGTGGAAGAACTTACTGGTATCGACAAAGACCCCCAAGCTCTATTGATAAATACAATTTCTTATGTCATAGTAAGGTATGCTGCTTTTGGTATCACTTACACAAACTATTTATGAAATTGTGAAGGTTCTACATCAGCTATTGCTATGTATCTTGTACATAATATGGTGAAGGAAAATAATTAGTTTGACCTCTGTAGCCTAGTAATGGAAAACCTAATTGAGAATGTCAAAATGTCTTTGGTTGAGAGTTATCCCTTCTAGTTTGGGTCTCTACTCATGTGTCTAGTATTCTATTTTCTGAATTTGTTACTATTAAAGGATAATATTAAATGGAAGACTGAAATTCCTATTGGAAAGAAAGTTAACAAATATTTGGAATGTATGAAAGATAAATAAAATGTATGCAAAGTTTATTTCTTATCCTTGAAAATGGATCTGTGCTCCGGTGTTATAGTGTTTGGTCCTACACCTATCTATCATTTTGATGAGGGTTCTTCCTCCAGTAATAAGCAGTTAGAGGTTGTCATTTTTTTTCCCCTTTTGTAACCTAAAAGGAGGAAAGTTAACACAAAATATGGAATCACTATCTTAGAAGAGAAGACGAAGGAAGAAGAGTCTCTGCTTGTATCTAATGAAGTTCATTCAGTGTTGGATGAGGGTGATATGAAAAATATTTTTGGAATGTGGTATGTGTGCTCTCCAGTTAGTAGGCCTAGAATTGAAGATGCCTTAGTTGATTATTTGCTCAAAATGGGTACTACAATTTTTGTTGTTTCTGACTCATTACCAGATGATCTGATAGAAGTTGTTGAAGAAAGGTTGTTACAGGAAGGATTTGAAGGACATAAGATCCAAGCTATGATTGAGAGAAGGTGTTTCAAATCCAAACAAAATTTATGTAAACACATTGGTTAGACAAGAGAATGCATTAAGGATATGTTTGGCATCTATAGGTATTGTCTTTGATGGCCTATTGTTGTTGATAACTTTAGAAGTTTAATTGAAGCTATTGAATCTGAATTGAATGATATTGGGAAGCTCTTTGATCTCTTCAAAGATAAAAATGGAAAACAAACAATAAATTTTGGCCAGTTTCAAGTTGAGTTATTGTCTACTTAGGGACATAGGGAAGAATTGGTTAAAACTCTCTAGTTGGTCAAATAAATTTTTGAGGTCTAGTTGGATCATCTCTCTGGGATACTTTCTGATGCAAAGGATTGTGAACAACAATGCCTATCTCTGGACTGATCATCATCATTTGACCTATTGGTTCTAGTAGATAGTATGTGTACTAGAATGGTTTCTGTAGTGCAAGCTTGGAAGAGGATTCTTCCAACTATGAGAGAAAGGTACAAGAAAAATTTTCATGTGAAAAGTGTTATTTTTACATTATTTTCAGAATGTTCTTATTTGGTCCTTTTCCTTTGATGGAAAAAAGAGGGATAAAATGAAGAGAGAAAAAAAGAGGAATTGAATTACTTGACAAAGGGGGAGCGCTTGGAGTATTTTGTCCGCAATTTTTGTGGTTTTGAGTTTTTGTTGTTTTGCCATTAATTCCAAAGGGGGAGATTGTTGAGAATTTGTTGATAAGATTTGGCATTGTTGTCATTGATGTCAAAACTTGGGATCCAGAAGGTTGTGCTCTGGATGATATATATAAATGATCTATCCTATCATGTAGTATGAATGTTATCCTTGATCTGGATATGATATTACTTATTTTTGGGACATCCATGGAAGACAATTAATTCAAAATAATGAAGACTAATATTTTGATATTGGTTGTTGCTTTGAAAGTATTTTTTAGGTATCCTTGCTATCAGAACATTCATGTAGCATGTTACAGATTTTGGTATGTCTAATTGCATTCCTCTGATTGGTACTGAAATTGATGGAGATCAAGACTTGGTCTTGGTTGTGGCATTCTCATCGACTCTAGAATATATCTTATGTAATTCAAGTTAGATATCTTTTAGTAATTATGCTTATCTTATGTATGAAATATTTATGGGTCCCATGGTAATGTGGTAAGGAGATCTCTATGTGTGACCTATCCTTTGGTTTTGGTGCTAGCATACCAAGCCGTATTGAATTTCTCAAGGTTATTCTTCAAGCTAGCATGTTTTGCTAGGCTGACTTATCTTTTTCTACACACACACACACATATATATATAATATCTCTTTGATTTCAGTGGCGTAGTATGGTGTGTGCAAATATTAATAAGGGTGTGAAGGATTCTGCAATAAGAAATAAAGAAGGAAGTGGAGGCAAGTGTTAGGAAGAAGTAATCTATATTGCAGAGGTTGTGCAAAGAAGGTGGGTAGAAGATTCTTGTCTGGATCTACTATAGAAAGATATCGTTCTCTTAACCAAAATTAACTTCAAGCATATGTAGATGCAGCTTCATCAACTCATGTTTTATCTATTTTATGATTAGATGTTTCTGTATTAACTGAGTAGTCAACACACCGGTTGTGATCCTTTCCTGTAATGAGAATTTTTGTAGTGAGCCCTTGTAAAAATCAGCTTAAGTAGTGCCACTTTAACCGATTTTTTTATAATTGAGTATTAGCATTTTCTGTGGTTTTTCCCATCTTGGGTTTCCACGTAAATTTTAGTGCTCATTGTGCATGGTGTAGTTGTGGATTTTCATATTCATATCTATTTTTATTATCTGATTAATTTAAGATTGCTTTGAATCGATTAAATTCAAGAAAATGATTTTAGTATAACTGATTCACCCCCCCTCTTAGTTATCCAAACTGTTCAACACAAGCAGTCTTTTTCAATGACTATGCATAAAATGAACTTCTCCAAGATGTAAGGGCACTGAATTTTAGTGCCGCTACATAAAATCTTGAAAATTTCACTAACCTCAAAGAACTTCCATAATTGCATTTCAAGCTTGCTTCACTCAATTTTTCTCATTCCATTGCTTCCATCTTCTCGCTCCAAAGTGGTTACTTTGATTTCCAAATTCCCTCACTCTCATAATGCATAATTTTCTACTATTGTAGAAATCCATTATTTCCTTGCACTTATACACCATCTCCTATTAGGCATCCCTCAAAGGCATTCTTGTAAGATATTAGTGTTCTTGGTGTATTTGATGACAACTAAAGAGTCACTATCATTAAGAAAGAAGGAAAAAATGAAATACACATATCAACATGTTTATCCACCTACAATGATCACATCCAAGATTAATGAGATCAAGGATATAGAAATTGGTCATCTTGATATGAATGATTTTGTTAAAATAACAAAGAAGCAACCCCTTGAAAAATATTTGGAGGCCATTTTTCATAACAATCTTCATCAAGTTGCCTCATTCCCAGTAGCAACTCATTATCTAGAGTTTGTGTTGCAGGTTGCCTCACACTACATTCGAGATGAAAAAAGTGTTAGAGACTCTTCAGGACAAGTAATGATGAGGTTGGATGTTGATTTCTTCCATGTTGTTTTCCAAGTCCCACCCATGGAGAAATATATAGAAAGGACTATTCAACATGCCCAAGAGGCTTATGATAAAAATAAAAATGAAGCCAAGCAATTGATCAATATGAAATGGTTGAAGGCTTTGAGGCCCAACATCTCAAGATGGCTTAACAACCTTCCTCGCAGTGATTTCAAAGAGGATGTGTGTGATATGATTACTCTTCTAAGTATATTAAAAGGATTACAAACTTTATCATCTTTCCAAGAGTGGATGTATGAGTACATCAGGATAATCAAGAAAAAAGTGTCACATTGATTGGGGTGCCCAAATCAGTGGTGAAATTGATGAACAAAGTTCTATATTACTTCATACCTAGTGTACGATGTAGCAACCATGAGGAAATATCCAGGTCTAACAATAGAAGGAGATAGGTGGTACATGTGCCAGTGCATAAGTATTATTCCCAAATCACTCTCAGAGGCAGCATGAGACACTTTAGAAGGGTAAATGATACATTTTTTGTACCCTTTGTATGTTTGATCCATCCTTGGAGAATAAAAGGGTCTATAATGAAGTGTGGAATGTTGTGAATAAATATGGATGTATCTTCTTGCAATTTCCCACTTTCATATACCTAAGGGTAAGTTGCTATATAGGGTATTCCTACATGTTACCGAGATATTCTTTTGACAAGTGGGTGTTGATGGAACTTTTTAGAAAGGTTATCATAGTGAATAGTGAATGTCATTCCATTCATAAGCTAAGTATTAATTCTCCAGTAACCATTGGTATATATTCAATACAAACTATGCCCAAGGCCAAAGTTGTAGTATCAAAGATGCAAATTGTTACTCTAAAGACTTACAAATATAGAAATGATTTTGATTATAGAGGAATGAAGAGAAAAATAAAAAGATTCATAGGCATGTCTATCATTTTGAAGATATTTGGGTAGATTATAGGAATGAAAAGGATATTAGAAAGATGGATGATTACATGCTTACTATAGAACAAATCTTGGCTTGGCGAACCTTCCAAAGAAAATTGAAGATCCTCATGATATTCTATATGCTTCTTATGATGATAGGGAGATATAAAGAAAACCCTTGACACACATTCAATGGTCTCAAAAAGAGAATAGTTCCATCCGCCAAAGGCTTATTCCCATTTTGAGTAATACCACTAAATGGTTACAAAGGAAAATAATTCAGTTAAATGCTTTCAAGACAAATTATGAAAGTGAAACTTATTTGAAGGAGAAGCCAACTGACAAAAATAGCTTAGGACCAAGAATAAGTCAAGTGTTTCTCCTTCTTCGTCACGTAGGAGACCTAAGGTTACATTCACTTGTGGGAAGAGTACAACAAAAACTATAGAAGAGGAATAAACTAGTGAAGACGAACAACTAAAAAGTGAAGAGAAACATGATTATGAAGAATTGAATGAGGAAGAATAAATGAATGATGGAGATTAAAAGGATGAGAAATGAAAGGGAGAACAAGGAGATGGGGAAAGTGAATAGGAAGAAGAGAGGCATGATGAAGAAATATAAAAATCTCCCCATGAGAATGTCACTCAAAGTCCTCTGCATACATCATCCCATATAGCTACCACAACACCTCACGAAACCTCCTATTCCCACCTCTCCTCCAACTCCTCTTCGAACTTCACCACCACCTTCAACAACTCTACATACACTTAAAGTGACAATACCTCCCATAATGCACTTAATTCATTCTACTCCTTCCATAGAGTCACTTTTGCAAAGTGTTGATATTACTTTGAGTTCTCTATCATCTATTCCAAGTTTTTCATCTATGTCATTTGAAATATCTTAGAAAATTGAATTCAATCGATTCATGAATGAACCATTGCTAGATACATCAATTTTGCAAATTCTAGGAGCAGTAATGAATGAGACAATAAATATTGTAACTACCACATTTTTCCCACAAATACTAGCGTAACTCAGGCATTAGCAGTAGGGCCCAAAGGTGATGTTTCTTTTCTTCCTCCATGGTTGGCTTCACAAGAATCTAAACAAAAAAAGCAAGTAATCTCTCTTGATGAGTTGGATCTTGAGGAACTAGCTCCAAAAAATCCAAAAGTTCACTCAAGATTACTTTATTATGGAATTAATCATTGAAGACTACGTAACAACTTTGTACCTTTGTAATCCTTCTAGTTACATATCTTTATTATACTGGTACTCCTAGACTATTCTTTGACAAGTTATAAGTATTGGAAATTACTGTTTAGGTTTCATATAAAGTTGTATTGCATCAAGAAATAAAAAATGTGGAACATTGTAAATATATTCTCTGAAAGAAGAGAGAATCATGAATGTAACACACCGCCATATGATTATTTTAGTGTATGTAAATTTTAAAGTTCTGAATAGTTTACTTTCATTTCTAGTAAGTGGTAAGAAGGGTGCCTCCCCTTTTTGAGAGGAGATATTTTATCTCACAATAATTGTGGCTGAAATTCAATTTTTGTAATATGTAAAAGGGATTACAAAATTTTCACCCAACACCATTTACCTACATTCTTGATTTCTATTAAATCGGTAGGTTAAACAGACCTCAAATTTTGAGTAGTTAAGTAGATCATTTGAGTTATATTTGAGGGTTTATAGCACTATCTATACAGGATGCCAATGTTTCACACTTTCATCCTGCTCCCACATTGCCTTCTTTTGGTCGAGAGCTTCTCCTTCTATCTAAAAAATCTCATTAGTCTGCTCTTTCAGTCTCCAAATTTGTTTGTTTGTTATCATTTTCAAAGCACTTCTTTTAATACGTTTTCACAATCTCTTTCATCTAGCACCTTTCATTTAAAATTGAGGTAGTCTTGAGGTAGTTAAGGGAAATTCGCTCCCTTTAGGCTCTTTTATGTCCTAGAGACTTGGGAGTAGTGAATCCTCTTCTCGACATGTACATTATGTCATCTTTATTGTGTACACTAGATGCCATGTGAGAAGCATCAAGAGAGTGTATCAGGAGGGATGCAATTAATAAAAATATAGTATTGAGATACTTAGATCCTTAATGAAGATGGTATTCATGAATATTAAAGAGATAAAGTGGTTTATAACCTAAAGTAGAACCATAGAGAAAAACCTAGCTAAAATGATATAAGACAATTGAAAGAATATAAGGAAACAATGAACTTAGAGAATTTTGACCTTATTTGTAGGGATACTATAAATGTGGTTGCTATGGGGAAGAAGAGGAAGTATAAAAGTTTTTATTTGGTGAAGAAGAGGATATATTAACAATAGGATAAATTAAGTCATGCCTATAATTTAGAGCTTTTAGAGCATAGACTTGTAGCTCTCATTTTATCATTGATTTCTATAAAACTGCCCTGAAGAATATTACTAGAAATGAAGGAATTTGGGTTGTTAGAAAATATCATATTACTTCTATGGATAGTCTTATTCTTCCAAGGAAGTCTCTAAGTCAAATGATATCATTGAAATCTATGAGAAAATAATGATATTATTTTGTAGACTTATAAATGAGAAGGACAGGCACATGAGTGATGACAAGCATGGTATTAGAAAGACAATTAAGGGACTCCATTCAATAAGTCTTAATTCCTTCTAGTCTTATGTAAGGGTATGTGCAAGATCATGATGGGCCAAAAAGTGGCAATATGATGGGTATGTGGTTGATGAATTTTTTTTTACCCAAAATTGATGAAACAAAAAGGGTTTTTAAAGGAGATTCTCAACTTTCCACCAATATAAATTATGCTTTACTTTGAATTTAATAAATAATTATTATTCATTTTCTATTGAATTACGACTAAAGTATTGAATCTTAGGCTAATTGAAAAACATCTATAGCTTTCAAACGGTATCATATATTTTGAATCCAAACCATGCGTCACATTCTATGATTCACATACTATAAGATTAAAACAAAAAAAATGAATTTCATGAATTTTTGACAAAGTTAAGGTGGTCATACATACGAGTCTTTAAATTATTTAAAAGTTGTAATAAAAAAATTATAATTAATTATTTGCTTGGACAAAAATTACAAAAAGATATGCATGAGATTGGGACATGAGTCCTCTACTTATATCTAAAATATTAAAAAAAAATATTATCATTTTAATGTGATTAGGGTGGTCAGACAATCACCTACTTCTTATTTTTTCGCTGAAATTTAAGTACTATTGTATTGAAATTTAGAATTTTCAACAAATAGATTTTATTTTCTTGTAAATAAACCTAGTAGTTTAGAAACTACATTCAATTTTATAGATATTCTATTCTTACATATTTTTGAAATAATATAGATAACTTATTCAATTTTTTATGCCAAGTTGCCTAACTCTGATTTTTCTGAATTTTTTGCCACTTAAGGGCTTGTTTTTTCCATGATGATCATGCACATACTTGTAAACTACACAATAAATTATCCCAAGGCTATTGTATAGCCATAATCATAATATACATAGTTACTCATGTGATCAGAAAAATCATGACTATCCTTAATCTTAGAAATATTATTATTGTTTGTTGTGTTATATCGGCCTTCTCAAGTCAAAAGCATCATGGTAATCAATAATATTAAAGAAATATACAATTTTTAAAAAAATATTATAATTTATTACCTTTTTGAAGTAAATTTCCATCATCAATGTACCAATTCTAATCATGGCACTTGGGACTTTGCTACTCTTTAGCTCTAATATTGACCTCTAGGCATATTGATTACAATCACCAAAAATTAAATGACTATCATAAACGAGAGAAGTATTATCATGTCGAATTCCATGCACCTAGTAATCCATAGGACAATAATCGCTCCATTAGTAATCTCATGCCATTGAAGCATTCTCATCAAGGTCTCAATATTTTATTCATAAAGATGGGATAATATATTTAAATAAAAAATATTGTCAAACATGTAAAGTAGGTTGTCATCAAGGAAGGAGATAGTCATTGTAGTATAACAATGTTTCATAGTTATTACTTCATTTCATTGTGTAATCATAAAAAATTATCCTAAAAGGACTACTGCACTTATGTCATAAGAATACTCACACCAATCTTGTGATAGTGAAAAACTAGGTCTCTATCCAGCCTAATGTTTTCGTCAAGACATGGATACTATCATGTTGTGTTATAACAATTAATTTATGGTAATAATCATGTATTAACTACTAGAGGACTATTAATACAACTATAGTCAAAATGTCATGGAATAAATGGGGTCATTAGAGGAATTTGGAAATCAAGGAGAGTTGTCCTATCCTTAAACCCTTATTTCTTACATAAGGAGGAAATCTTCAATATTCAAAGAGACTTCAAAAACCACACGAGATTCAAGGTTAATCACATTTGTAATCAAAATCCTAGCTAAACTATACCAATGATAATGGGTTGTCCCAATACTATAAAATAAAAACAAGGGGCTTCCACTAAGGTAGAAGAGAGTTATTTTATCAATTTCGCTATGAAAGATAACTAACATTCAAAGGTTGTAAACTTATTATATCTTGTCGTAATAGGTAGAGGGGTGATTATGTACAAGGTTATAAATTTTTGTGCTATGCCAAGTAACTAGGAAGATATTCATACACCGTTTAGACACTATAATGTATGGGGTATGTGCAGGATCATGATGGGCCAAAAAGTGGCAATATGATGGGTATGTGGCTGACGACTTTTGTTTTACCCAAAATTGATGAAATGAAAAGGGTTTTTAAAGGATATTTTAAGCTTTCCACCAATATAAATTATGCTTTACTTTTAATTTGATAAATAATTATTATTCATTTTCTATTGAATTACGACTAAAGTCTTGATTTTTAGGCTTATTGAAAAACATCTATATCTTTCAAACGGTATCATATTTTATGAATCCAAAACATGAGTCAGACGCTATGCTTCACATAATATAAGATTAAGAAAGAAAAAATTGAATTTCATGAAGTTTCGACCAAGTTAAGGTGGTTAGACATACGAGTCTTTATATTTTTAAAAAAAATTATAATTAATTATCTACTTGGAAAAAAATTATAAAAAATATGCATCTATTCAGGACATGTGTCCTCTACTTATATCTAAAATATTATAAAAAAATATTATCATTTTAATGTGGTTAGGGTGGTCAGACAGACACCTACTTCTTATTTTTTCCCTGAAATTTAAGTACTACTGTATTGAAATTTCAAATTTTCACCAAATAGATTTTACTTTTTTGTAAATAAACCTAGTAATTTAGAAACTACATTCAATTGGCTACAAATTCTATTCTTACATATTTTTGAAATAATATAGATAACTTATTCAAATTTTTATGTCAAGTTGCCTAACTCTAATTTTTCTAATTTTTTTGCCACTTAAGGGCCTATTTTTTCCATGATGATCCTGCACATACCCTATGAGTAGATGCTCTTTATTAGTGAGTCAATAAATTATATGCTCATGTCTTATGCACTTTATTGTCCCTTAGATTGATTCATGATGTCCCGTTCTAACAATTAAATTTTCATAAGCTATGTAAAATTTAAACTTGGTTAAATTGTGATGTATTTTGGGTTTGACCCCCTCTCTGCCAAATCGATATATCAAAAAAAACTTTGGTTTATGAGTGGCTATAACTTATACTTAGCATTATGTATATATTATCATAATGAGATTGGTCTTTATGAAGAGCATGATAGATGATTTATTGTTACATAAATTTAGGGAAATTGAGATGAATAATATATCTAATAATATAATATTTTAAGGGGCATTATAAGAGGAATGGAAAGAGGACAATATACTATCAATAACACTCATGTTGCGAAATAGGTCCAAATTTTATAGGTAAGTTAGGGATGAGGTGTTTGTAAATTTGGTAGCTAGTGGTGAGATTTGTTGTATTTGAGTTGATTGTATTGCAATTGGATCTCTTGTGGTGATACTCTTGTGAGAATATTGCTTTGCAAGTATATTGTAATCTTTGCAATTTCTAAATAATATATAGGGTGGATTTTGGAGTGTGGGGTTTTTCTCCCAAAATGGTTTCCCCCACGTAAATCACTATGTTGTGCTATGTGTAATATTTATGTTTATTTTTGTTTAAATTTATATAAATGTTTTTTTTTTTTGGCAAAAGTGGCTAGCCACTATATATATATATATATTATATGTAAGGAATTATACATTAAATTGGCTCAAGGGGCATACCGGCAGGAAAGAGCCAGTGAGAAAACCTCCGGTTGTGGCCCAAAAATGTAGAGCTCTGATTACAAAATGTAGACTTTTTAAAGTCATACAACCATAACCAAATTTATCTGCCTAACAATGTAAACCTATACCTTATAAATACAACTTATTGGGTGCTTGCTCGCAAGCATGTAAAAAATATACAAATATTATAACACTTCCCTTTACTTGTCAATTTGCATGAAGTCATGCCTATTGTCCTCCTGATTTTCAATTCCTACTTCCTCCCTTACCAGACTGGAGCCTTCCTGAATTTGATCAATCCCCTGCCTTGGAATTCGTTGCAGTGAAGAAGCTGCATGTTGACAATTATGAAAAAGAAGAAAGGATATATAATAAAACTTCTCCCAAAATCTATCTGCCAAATCCCTTCCTAGCTGGTTAGAATAATTTGACAAAGCCTTATTCAAGTGACAGGGGTCAGAAAACTCTACAGATAATTTTAATGCATAAAAAATATTAACCACTGCCTTATTATGAGGAAGATAATGAGGAGGAAAGATACCACCCACATAACCTTCTCCATGCGAGAAGATGTAATTTTGAGCATTGCAAAGAACTGCTTCATTTTTCAAAAAAATGTCAACAACCAATTTGTCGGCAATGGCTTGAACTATTTCCAAACACTGAATAATATCCATGATATTAGACAGAAAGATGGAAAGAACATTTTATGGAAATATCAACCTTCTTGACTTAGGCTAAAGAACCTCAGAGACAATTATGCATGTGAAACATCTATAATCACATGGGCACCGAAACTTGAAAATAGACTGGAGATGATGAATATCAAGCTTACCTGAAGCTGGAATTTCCCAACTTTGAACAGGTAGCCACATTAAAAAATTATGAGGATTATAGTCCATTGTAACCTGCCTTACTTTTCTTAACAACTAACAGACACAAATAACTATTAAACAAACTCTTTTCTTTGTTTCTGATGAATAAAATAAAACAATGCTTCCTATTTATAAAACTTTCGGCTCCCATGCTTTTAAGGCTTACTTCCTTATCATGACAAATCCCTTACCAACTTATGATGAAGTAGTACCAGGATAATCTTTACACAAATTTCAAATGCTATATAAGAACATCAAACATTACTGATGACAACAAAGCTGATTTGGGCCACTAAAAACATCCCATCAAGTACAAGAGAACACCAAATTTGCCATGCAATGAGATCACCATTGTACTTGTAATCATGACCTTGCCATTAGGAATATTTGAAATTCTTACCTTTATGTTATCATAATTATATTTACCCATAGCTTGCCGATTTAGACAAGGCACAATATACACCTCATGTCAGATCTCTCCTATAATCATTCTTATAACTAGCCAGCCAGATCTGTGCACTCAGTCATTCACATTTTGTACATTCTTTCTTATACACAAGAACAAAATATTTGCAAGTATCAACATATATTCCTATGCTAAGGCTCCCTCCATTGGGCCAAAAAGATTAATACATCTTGTTGACATGCCACCCATAAATATGATAGCTAAAAGACCCACTTTAAGACCTATCATATCCATAAATGGCAGATACAACAAAAAGACATAATCAATTTTTACCCATTTTGATCAATAGAAATTTCTTCA
Organism: Sequoiadendron giganteum; assembly: GCA_007115665.2. Classification (NCBI taxonomy): domain Eukaryota; kingdom Viridiplantae; phylum Streptophyta; class Pinopsida; order Cupressales; family Cupressaceae; genus Sequoiadendron; species Sequoiadendron giganteum. The sequence goes on along the minus strand of CM021105.1, from coordinate 103,455,347 downwards.
TTAGAAATTAATTGCCCCAATTCAAGATCACATTTCCCAATTTGAACAATGTGAAGCTTCTCTTTTTCAGATTGATAGCATCCCAGATTGGCTAAATAATTTGCCACCTTATTTCCTTCTCTATAGGTATGCAATAAATTATAATGCAAGAAACTTTCCAAAAGTTTATGAATTTTCTTTATCATATAAGATAATTTCCAATTATGAGAAAAGCCTTCCCTGCAAGCATTAATCAAAACAAGGGAGTCCCCTTCTATCTCTAACTTTGATAATTTGAAATCTAATGCCATTTTTAGGCCAAATAGTAGAGCCTGTGCTTCAGCCTCATTATTTGTACCCTCCATTAACTTGAAAGATTTGGCACAAACGACTATGCCATTAGTATCTCTTATTACAATACCTGCTCCGGAAATTCTGGGGTTACCTTTTGAAGCTCCATCAAAGTTCAATTTCAAATATCCCAAAGAGGGAGGAGACCATATAATCTTAGATCTATCAACTTTGCTTGATACATGATGAAGACTACCTTTAAAAGGCAGAGTCAGCAGAGGCCAATTTGAAAGAACTTTGGAATCCCAATCCATGAAAGAAGATCCAATGTGCTTTTTTTTTGAGACATAGGAATTGACAATTTCTGAAATATGAATCTCCAAAGAAGATAAAATATGCTCAACGTGCTGCTTTTCTTTCCTAAATATAATTTTATTTCTTGCCCACTAGATAGACCATAAGACTGATGCAGGAATCACTTCCCTTATACACACAAAAAAAGAAGACTTGTACAATTTTGGCCAGCTAGAAAATAAATCCCATATAGTATTAGGAAGAGGAAACTGAATCTTTAGCTTAGATAAAACAAAGTACCAACAACTTTGTGCAACTGAACAAGAGAGAAATAGATGATTGACATCCTCTAACTTTGATTCACAAAGGACACAATTAAAAGGAGCTGAGATGTTCAACCTTGAAATTTTATCACTTGTCAGGATTTTATTTTGGATTGCTATCCAAGCAAAGCAACCAGCTTTGGGGAGAATTTTGGAATTCCAACAAAAACTATAGGCTTTGAGAGACAGGGAATTGGAAATAGATTTTGAAATGGAGCGGTATCCCTCTTTGACCGAATAGCAACCTGACAGGGATTTTGACCAGATTAATCTATCAGCACATGATGAAACATAAGCTATTATATCATTCATTAAGGAGGTAATGATATCCTTATGATGCTGATCAATTGGCTTTGAAGAAAAATCCTTCCAATTGACTTTGCCTGTTAAAGATTCCACATTATCAAAATAGTGATAAACATATGATCCAAATTTTTGTGTCAAGAAAGTTATTGAAGAGCCCAAATTATAACTAGCTAATTTCTTATACCCATTCCATGAATCATTCCAAAAAAGTGCATGTTTACCATCATTTATTTCATAATATAGGTGAGGGAGAATTAACTTTGTACACAACAAGAGGAAATTCCACATTGCTGAACCTGATGGAGGATCAAGGACAGTAAAAATTCTTGATGGAGATTGATTATCCAAATATTTATTTTGCATAATTTTACACCATTTGAGAGAAGGCTTTGAAAATAACCTCCAAGTCATTTTAGCTCCTAAGGCTAGATTTCTATTACCAAGATTATGTAGCCCTGCCCCACCCTTTAGCTTATCCATGCACATAGCCTCTAAAGAAATTAATGGTATCTTTCTTTGAGTGTCCACATTCCCTGACCAGAGGAATTTTCTAATTAATTTTTGAATTTGAAGCAATATAGACTTGGGTGCTTTCAAAACTGACATAAAATAGTTCCGAATGGAAGATAGCATAGACTTAACCAAAAGAATTTTCCCTGCTAATGATAACCATCTTCCTTTCCAAGACAACAATTTGGATTGAATAGACTGAATACTTTTTTTCCAATGCAAGACCTTATTCTGACCTGAAAAGAAAGGAATCCCTAGATATTTGCTTGGCAATTGATCTTGATTAAAGAAAAAAAGTTTGACTAAAGATTCAACAATTGAATCTTTAGTGTTAAACAAATAAATCTTTGATTTATCTTCATTTACCTTTTGCCTAGAAACCTTTGTATAATTATCCAAAAGGATTTTTATGTTTTTTGCTTCTACCATGTCAGCTTTGGCAAAGAGAAGAGTATCATCAGCAAATAGAGAATGAGTTACTGATAAATTTGTATTTGGAAAGACAACCCCTTTAATCTTCCCTTGAAGATTTGCAGCTTTAAACAACCTACTCAAAGCCTCTGCCAAGATGATAAATAAGAAATGTGATAAAGGATCACCTTGGCTGACACCCTGTGATGAACTGAAGAAACCTACAGATGAGCCATTGAGTAAAACTGAAAATCTTGCACCAGAAATACAAGCCATTACCCATTTACACCATTTAGGAGAAAAATTAAAGTTCAAAAGCACTTGATTTAGGAAGCACCAATCAACTCTATCATATGATTTTTGCATATCTAATTTAATTATCATGGCTGACAAGTTGTTAGAAGCTATCGTATGCAAGGTTTCATGCGCCACTATTGCCCATTCAGGGGTTCTCTGCCAGGCACAAAGCCACCTTGCTCCTCTGAGATAATTGAAGAAATGAGAGGATGAAGGCGAAGATAAATCGCTTTTGTGAAGATCTTGTAAATTGTATTACAAAGAGAGATAGGCCTAAAATCTGAAAAAGACTTTGGGTTCAAAATTTTTGGAATGAGTGCAATATTTGTAACATTAAATTTTCTTTGCATTCCACCAAACTTCCTTGACTCTTCCATAGCACTCAATATATCAAACCCAATAAACTCCCAACATTTTTGATAAAAAATGGCAGGAAAACTGTCTGGCCCTGGAGCCTTATCTGGAGCCATTGAGAAAACAACCTCTTTAATCTCTTTGAGAGAAAAAGGAGCAAGCATCCTCAAATTATCATCCGAGGAAACCAGAGAAGGTATATTTTTCAAAAGTTCATCCCTTTCAATAGATAAATTTACATTTGAATTAATAGGCTTTGATAACAGAGTGGGAAAAAATTTGATAGCTTCTGCCTAAATATCTTTCTCAGTAACAAGATTAGCACCTATGACACTATCTTGAATTGTGAAAATTGAGGATTTTGATTTTTTGGCCTAAACAAAATTATGAAAAAATTTCATATTTTTATCTCCATCTTTCAACCACAATTCCCTAGATTTTTGCCTCCAATATTCTTCTTCCCGAGCAAGTAATCCTTTCCACTCAAGGTGCAAAGACTTTTGTTCTTCAAAAGAACTATTATCCATCCCATGTAAGACAATCTTCTCATTTACTTCAACTAATTTTTTATATACCAGTTTCTTTTGAGAAAACACATTCTTGAAGACTAATTGGTTCCAGGATATAAGATTTCTCTTTACATGATCCAATTTATTACTTAATTGAAACATTTTAGAACCATAAACAAAAGGGGCATATTGCCACCATTTTTTAATACAACTGATTAAATCTGGATGTCTAAGCCACATAGACTCAAATTTGAAGGATGAATGACTTAAAGATTTGACGCTGCTACCAGATATAACCAAAGATATGGAAAAATGGTCAGAGGCTACCAAGGGTAAAATCTCAGAGGAAAAGGAAAACTGTGCTCCTATCCAATTTGAGGTAATTAAGTACCTATCTAATCTCTCAGCAATTTGCAAGAAATTTTTCCTTTTATTTGTCCATGTAAACAATCCATTTGAGGGAATTACATCCCTTAATGCATTATTATGAATAAATGCTGCAAAATCAGAAATTACAACTTTGCGAGGATTTATTCCACCTTTCTTTTCCATTTCATTAGCAATTGCATTAAAATCACCCACAAGAACACATTTTTCTTGACCTATCAAAACCAACTTTGACTGCAGTAATTCCCAAAGCATTTTTTTATCATAAGAACTGGTTGGGCCATAAACATTCAGAAGCCAAAAGGAAAGCTCAAAATGAGAAACAAACATAAGTTGCCAATTATGATGAAATGAAATATTTGAAATACTAACCATCTTAGTATTCTAGAAACAAATTAAACCACCCGAGGCACCCTGGGAAGGTGAATGTGATGCTCCCCATGCATGCCATTTCTTTTTAATAGATTGAAAAGATTCTTCAGAAGTCTTTGTCTCTTGAAGAATTATGATGTCAGCCCCTAAAACATCCAATTGTTGTTTCACTTGGGACTATTTGTCAGAGGCATTTAGTCCTATGACATTCCACGATATAAGCTTCATTGTAACTTAGGAGAGCAACAAGCTCTCCTTGGCCTCTTTTGTTTTGTGCATTGAACTAAGCTGGAATCTAAAGTCAATTGAATTCCCTTTGAAATCTCTTCTTTAAGCTTCATAATTGAAGACTTCCTACCTCTCTTTGCAGGAGATTTTGTAATGACAGAAGGAACAAAGTTGGACTGAGAAATAGAACAACCATCCTCACTAAGAGATTCGTCATTAAAAACCTCCAAAGCAATATCATCAATAAAATGCTCACCAACACAAATCAAAGACTGGTTAACAAAATTTACCAAGTCTTGTTCTAAGGGCACTACATCAAAATTAATATTATTATTTACTAATGATGAAGATCCTAGAGAATATCCACCACAAGCTGACATTCATTACACTGATAAAAAATGGAAAGCTTACTGTCACAATTGCTTGACACACCCAATGTTAGCATCGAAGCACATTGATGAGCTTGGAGAGAACAATTAAATTAAAAATACGGATTGATAACATTTAATGAGGACAAGAAGATCTTAATTGGAGAGTGTAGACCCCCAAGAAATGGATCCTTAATAAAAACATAATTCAAGACAAGAGATTGATTTGCAGCAACAAAAGAGGGAGAATTAAATTGAACAATTGATGAAGAATTAGTTGGGATAGACTTTGGCCGAACTGAATAAAACCAAGAGAGACAGAGATCAAAAATGTTCTTAAGAAGCATAGAATCTGAATTTCTAGGATTACTAATAGGGATTAAAACATCAGAAGAAGCTTCTGAAGCTGGAGGAATAACTAAATTTGACTGTGACCCAAGAAACCCAACAAAATTAGAACAACATGTCTGAAAAGGATGAAGGTGAAAATGACAAGAACAACAAAAAACCTTAGGATCTTCCACTACAACATCTTGAACACAAGAACCATACACTATTTTAATTAAAACACTCGAGGGAAATTTCTTGCGAACATCCAATAAAATCGAAACCCGAACTGGCAATGATGGGTCTGAGAGAAAACCCAAATCAAGATTCATAAAGATTCCCAGCTTATTACCAAGAATTTCAATAATGCCCTGTTCTCTATACTCCAAGGGGAGGCCTTGGAGTTGAATCCAAAAGGGAATGAAATGAGGCTTGACCCGAGTAGGGTTGAAATTCGGGGTCCAAAGGGTAGTAAAAAGACCATAGCCTTCCATTATCCAGTTCTTTTTCCACAGAACAACATTTCTTGCATCTTTCTCAGAAAAAATAACCATAAAAAATCCTTCACCTTTATCTAAATAAAAGACTTGGTTGGAGCCAACCCAAGAATCAAAAACCCAAGATTTTAAAGTATCAAGCAGAGGTTGAAAGTTCCAGAACTTACCAATGAGTGCAATATCCTTTAAGTCCAAAATTTGTGGATCAATCATTTCCAGAGGTAATGTGACCTCAATCTGAGAGGGACAGTGCTTTAAAGCCTTACCCTTCCACTTCCGAGATTTATCGGAAACAACTAAAGTCTGATGCTTAACCATGCTACAAAGAGGAGGTTGTACCAAAGGATGATATGTACAACCAGAAGTATCACAGCCAGACATAGCCAAGGGAGGAGCAATAAAATGCCTTTCAACTGGCTTCGATAACCCTTTTCGTGGAGGAAGAACAATAGTGTTCAGAGAAGTGAGCGGATTCAAAATGGAGGATGTGAAATTTTGCACAAGAATGGAGTTTGGGTAAGTAAGAGGGGGAGGAGAGGAATGAGAAGTGCGGGAGGGAAAGCAAGAACGAGAAGCCACAACATATGCCCACGAGCACGAAGAAAGAACAGGAGAGGAAGACCTATAGATATCAAAAGGAGGTTGAAGATCCCTCACCAATGATCGCTTCCGACAAGAAGAAGAGCTCCACTTCCCATGGCTAACATCCGGCACCCACTGCCCATTTTTGTATATAGAGATAGGTTTCCCTTTAGCAACAAATGAAGGTGGCCGAGAGAACTCCTTCGAAACCCTAGAACGTGTCTCAACCAAACTGGCACCATTCACAAAAGGAGGTTGAAGATCCCTCACAAAAGACTGCTTCTGACAAGAGGGAGAGCTCCACCTCCCATAACTAACATCTGGCACCCACTGACCATTTACATATACAAAACCAAGTTTCCCTTTAGCAACAGATGGAGGCGGCCGAGAAAACCCATTAGAAACCCTAGAACATGTCTCAACTAAAATGGCACCATTCACTCGAGGAAGAAACCTATCATTTCTCGAAAGAGAAGCCCTAGGGTTTGCAAAAAATTTAGAAAGAGGGCCTTGAGAATCCCAAGTAGGACCAACAGCAACAAATCTCGGTGGGAGGCAAAGCCGAGGATGGCCAGAAGGGCCCCTGAGAATAGTAGGTTTCGAGAAACGTGCAGCATTCTGAAACTTCCTACGCATCTTGCGGTCCTGATTCATTGTACGCATATCCAAAATGTTTGTGGCAAAGTCCATTCCTATACCTTGGGGCAGCGAAGCAGGAACTGACACACTATTTACTGACCCACACCTTGCCCACTATGAAGTGGAGTTGAACTTGTGACCTCGAGGAATGCAAACCCCAAGCCCCTGCCAACTCCGCTACAAGTGGTGGCTTAACATGTTTGCGGCAAAGTCCATTCCTATACCTCAGGTCACCGAAGCAGGAACTGACACACTATTTACTGACCCACACCTTGCCCACTACGAAGCAAAGTCAAACTTGTGACCTCAAGGAATGCAAACCCCAAGCCCCAGCCAACTCCGCTACAAGTGGTGGCTGAAAATGTTTGTGGCAAAGTCCATTCCTATACCTCGGGTCACCGAAGCAGGAACTGACACACTATTTACTAACCCACACCTTGCCCACTATGAACTGGAGTCGAACTTGTGACCTCGAGGAATATTTGATGGTGAAAAGATAGAATATGGACTTCATAGTCTTGAGGTGTATTTTAAGTCACATTGTCTTGATCTAACTAACTCCCAGAATATGTAAATCATTGATGTCAATTTGTTAGATTTATCCCTAAAATTGTGGTAAAATCATCAAATGATGCTTTCTACAAGAGGCTAGAGGTTCACTAAATTGTGATATCTAAAAGAATATCTTAAGGAAATATTTTATCCCTGTGGATATTTGGGGAACATATTAGGTCGATGGGTTCAACAAGTCAATCTCAATATTTCGAATACATAAGAGGTAATTCTTGTTAAGTTTATTTAATGTATGCAAACTTTCCTTCATAAATAAATTATTATGTTTGAATTCAAATATTTAGATACATATTTTAATCTTGCAATGGTTGTAAAAATTTAGGGTTCAAAAAGAGGACCGAATAGGTAACTCTAAAACCTCTAGTAACCTTAGTGGAAATTCATGATTTCTAAACATATCATCCTCCCCTACCATTAGTAGTAAGAAATTATTGTGTATTTTTCACAAGCACTAGGATCATTCCATTGCAGGGGAGACTTTAAGAACCCGCCCCCTTCGACGAAGGTGTAAAATCCTGGCGAATCTTGTATACTTCTTGATAAAAATATTAATTTTATTGGTGATTTTTTTCGTTTTGCAGGAAAAAAATAATCCCAGTTGGTGAATATTTTATAATTGCGAGAAGTCTGTGGAAAATTGTGACAAATTGCAATTTTTTTTAAATGAATAAATATTTTTCATTGGCGATTAAAACCGTTTTTCAAACCAGAATTTTTTTTCCATTGGCAAATTAATCTTGTTTTCAAAAACAAAAAAAAAGTGTTGGTGATTAAAACCTTTTTTCAAAGCAAAAAATATATTTTCATTGGAGAATTAAACAAAATCTCAAACTAATAAAAAAATTAAATGGCGAAACAAATGGATATGCCAATAAAAAATCATAGGGACCGTTCGATGAATGTTTGATGGATGACTATAGTTGCATTCTGGAAGTAAATATCTAAAGCACTAGACTTGTGAATGGAAACCTTCAGAATAACACTAGAAAAATTAGATTTCTATAAATCAATGGTTGATACTTTATTACTGTACAAATGGTTATAGAGTTTTGTTTCTCGGTGATTGAGCGACCTCAGCGAGATGCATAACTTTCAAAGTATCAACTCATTTAATGAATTATACGATGCCATTAAGGGATGTCTTCTCAAATGATATCAAATGCCAACTTGAGGTTTAACATAATATTTAGTAGCAAATTGGCACTTTTTTCTTGGAAAATAAATGTATACTTCCTGTCGGTGAAGTTAAGTGAGCTTGCATACAAGGAAAGGTGGCAACATTTTCAACTCTAGACTCAGAGTTTCCTCAAAATGGTACTTCTTGGTGATATCAAGGAATGGGAAGATGAACCTATGCCTATCATGCAACCATATTTGAATTGGGATGAAGAAGAGAAAACCAACATCGTTTTTGATCTACATTCAGTGGCGTGGAAAGATAAAACCAACAATGTCGAGTACAACAAAGTGATTTTCATTTTAGAAGAAGAAGAAGAACGCGCTGAATTTCAGAAATTTAGTTATGGAAATGTAGTTAGAACTATATAGAGTCCTGACATGTGCAACGGTTTAACAACATGAATGAATCCTTTTGTGACACATAACGATAAGGGAGGTAGTTTCAACTTTTGAGCACTTTTTGATTGTACAGGGTGTGGACTGTGGGGTGATGGGTCTGTGAATCCCCATTTTTGGCATTAGAGAGATAAAAGAATATATTTCTAAATTTGTGTATTTCTTAATGCTTCATTTTAATTATGAATGAATTGTGTTCCTTCATGATTATTCTTCAATGTTTATCAGTTAGATCAGAATGCGTATATTTTCATCTCTGAGACTTTGTGTTCGGATTAATTCATTTTTTAAAAGAGAAACTATCACTTTTATTTACTCATTTTTCACATGTGATCACTGATTGTGAGATAAATGGACTTTGTGCCATTTGTTTTAAAATATCTTGCATCTACTTTCAAGGTTAAAGTGACAAATTTGTACACCAACAAGCAAAAAAGAGTTGCATTCCGGAAGTAAATCTCTGAAGCACTAGACTTGTGAATTGAAACCTCTAGAATAACACTAGAACCATTAGACGCAGACATGTGGTGAGATCAAGTCTCATCACTCATCACTCATTCTGTCTTTTCAATGCCTTGACATTGTACATTTCATTTAAGGGTATGTGTAGGATCATCATGGAAAAAATAGGCCCTTAAGTGGCAATAAAATTCAGAAAATTAGAGTTAGGTAACTTGAATAAGTTATCTATATTATTTCAAAAATATGTAACAATAGAATTTGTAGCAAATTGAATTTAGTTTCTAAATTACTAGGTTTATTTTTAAAAAAATAAATCTAATTGGTGAAAATTTGAAATTTCAATGCAGTAGTACTTAACTTTGAGGGGAAACATAAGAAGTAGGTGTTTGTCTGACCACCCTAACCACAATAAAATTATAATATTTTAGATATAAGTAGGGGACTGATGTCCCAATGTGATGCATATTTTTTTGTAATTGTTTTGCAAGTAAATAATTAATTATGATTTTTTTATTACAAATTTTAAAAAATTTAAAAACTCGTATGTCTGACCACCTTAACTTGGTCAAAACTTCATGAAATTCAATTTTTTTTTTTTAATCCTATATTATGTGAAGCATAGAATTTGAATCATGTTTTGGATTCAAAAAATGTGATACCATTTCAAAGCTATAATTTTTTTTCAATCAACCTATCAATCAAGACTTTAGTCATAATTCAAATAGAAAACGAATAATAATTGTTTATTAAATTCAAAGTAAAGAATAATTTATATTGGTGGAAAGCTGAGAATATCCTTTAAAAACTCTTTTCGTTTCATAAATTTTGGGTAAAAAAAAAGTCGTTAGCCACATGGGTCATCATATCTCTTAGTTATCGCCAGTTATTGGCCCATCATGATCCTGCACATACCCTCATCAAGGCTCATCGCTCATCACTCATTCTGTCTTTTCAATGCCTTGACATTGTACATTTCATTTAATTGAAATTATCAATATTTTTGAAGAAAGTGTGGTTTTCGTACTTCTAGTGCTGGCAGTGGTGGTGATTAATGCCATATGTGATATGAAAATCCAAAGCAATTTCTTGGACAACTCATAGATTTAATGAAACAAGATTTGTAATGATTTCATATCGTTTGAGTGGCACTGGTGATTTTGATAGCTTGTCAGGTTGAGGTACAGTTTGCATGTAGCCAGACATCAATCAAATTAAACATTTTAATTATACACGAATCATGATTTTGATTATACCTAGGCTGGTAGTAGCACTGGTGGCCCATAAATAGGGATAGTGAATAGTGGATAGTGGATAGTGTCATAAGGGTTTTCATTTTCTAGGATTAATAAGGATTCACAAAGAAGATGATGCAGTATTATTGGGGATACTGTAAATTCTCTTGCCTATAGTTATGTAGTTACAGAGTAATCAGTAAAAGACAAATTTCCTTCAAGTTCATAATGGGTGGAATTGGAAAGAAGTTGATTTGGTTAACTTGACTTCTCAGATAGGTTTCGAACCAGGATGAGGAGCTTTGATGGAGGTAATTGCTATTCTAGTGCATGGAAGTTGCATGCAAAAGATGGGAGCATATTTTCTACTCCTCTTATATCTTCACAACTCCCTATTCCCTAGCATGGTTTGCCTGGCAAGCCCCATGCATCTATTTTCAAAGAGACATTTGTATTACATATTTTGCATGAATTTGGTTCTCAAAGGGGATAGGTATATTTTGTATCTTCATAGCTCCCATTTCCCCATAATTATTGGAACCACCTATAAGTGTGGAATAAGTAATGAATAAGTTATAGTAAACGGGTATGTGCAGGATCATGATGGGCCAAAAAGTGGCAATATGATGGGTATGTGGCTAAGGACTTTTTTTTTACCCAAAGTTGATGAAATGAAAAGGGTTTTTAAAGGAGATTCTCAGATTTCCACCAATATAAATTATTCTTTACTTTGAATTTAATAAATAATTATTAATCATTTTCTATTGAATTACAACTAAAGTCCTGATTTTTAGGCTGATTGAAAAATATCTATAGCTTTCAAATGGTATCATCTTTTTTTGAATCCAAAACATGTGTCACATTCCATGTTTTACATACTATAATATTAAAAAAGAAAAAAAATAATTTCATGAAGTTTTGACCAAGTTAAGGTGGTCAGACATATGAGTCTTTATATTTTTTAAAAGTTGTCATAAAAAAATTATAATTAATTATTTACTTGGAAAAAAATTACAAAAAAATATGCATCACATAGATACATGAGTCCTCTAATTATATCTAAAATATTATAAAAAAATATTATCATTTTAATGTGGTTAGTGTGGTCAGACAAACACCTACTTCTTTTTTTTTCCCTGAAATTTAAGTACTACTATATTGAAATTTCTAAATTTCACAAAATAGATTTTATTTTTTATAAATAAACCTAGTAATTTAAAAACTAAATTCAATTTTCTACAAATTCTATTCTTACATACTTTTGAAATAATATAGATAACTTTTTCAAATTTTTATGTCAAGTTGGCTAACTCTAATTTTTCTGATTTTTTTGCCACTTTAGGGCTTGTTTTTTCCATGATGATCCTGCACATACCCAAACAACACTTCTTAATAAGAGATTATATCAAGAGAATAAATAAGCACTAATCTAATTAAAAAAATAAAACTCCTGGAAATGTCATATTGCTCTTTATCTCCAAAGATTCATTAAATCATAGGGATCTCAGATTTTGTAGGCATTGTGACTATTACAATGCCAATCTACAGAATGAGATGCTCCTAAGTGCAGGAATCTAATCCTATATGATGATGATTAAATGACAATGAAAAATCTTCTACAATCTAAATGTACATGGATATGATAAGAAGCTATAGTAAACTATGATGCAGTTAAATGAAAAGCCATGATATTGATTCTATGCTAAAATGCTATGACAATGCTTTTGCTAGATGATAAAATACTTGATTGCTCAATCTCTATTCCTGTAGAGTAAGTTTGCACAAACTTGGAATCCTTTTACTGTAGAACAAGGTTGTATTTATAGATTCCTGGTAGCATATTTGTGAAAGGGTAGCAAGGAAAAAGTCTAGATTCAATCTGAAGAATTCAATGGTGAAGAATGAAGGATTTTGAGCTGATTATGGTGATTGTTCCTACCCACAAAAACACTTAACCAGATGATAGGAAGAATTCATGGAAAAAGATGAAGGAGTTGGCTTGCAAATTTATCTCCAATTTTATCTTGAAATTTGCTCATCAAGGTTGAGATGAATTAATTAGACATTTCATATCTAATTTGGTAGGTGAATATGATTAGCTGTAGAATTATTTTAATTGAATATTTAGATTTATTCAATTTAGGAAAGAAGATATTTAATTTAATAAAAGAAACTTTAGAAGTCTATGTTTATTAAATAAATATGGAAGAAGTGTGGTTTTTAAAAGAAGAAAATAAATAATGATTATTAAATTAAAACAAAGTATTAAATTTGTTTATTTAATTAGGAAGAAATAAAATAATAAAGATAGAAGAATTTAAAGTGAACTATTTAAATAAATATTTCTATTTATTTCATAGTAGAAGAATTAAAGGTTAATTAATCAAATAAATCATATTTAATTAATTAGATTATCCGAACCATTTTTAGGTGTATACATTTTTCCCCTCTTTGAAGTGATGTGTTTACACATTGCTTCAAAGAAAATTTTGTTGTTATTGCTAGTATTGACGAAAAAAAATTCAGTTATGCCCCAAATGTTGATTATGTTGTGATGATGGATATATGACCCCTCGGGAGATAAATTAATGAATTTTTGATTTCTATTGTTTTTTTTAATTTTTGGAAAATTTCATAAAAACTTGATTTTTCATGATTTTCTGATGATTTGATAAAGGTTTGATGATGAAATAATTTATCTCCCGATAAATAATAGTGAAAATGGCCATGTGATGAAGAATGAATTAATCTTCCTGTAAATAAAATAAATAAATCCCACTTAATTCCCATTAAATCACTCTTTAAAAAGATAAAAAGGGGTTAATTTGAATTCATTTGTGCAATTGAAGTTTTGAAGCTTGAGAGAGTGATTTTGAGTTTTTGGAGCAAAATGCCAATCCCCTACCACACACACCGTTTCGAGCTCGTGCATCGACACAACCACCTAGCTGCCTACGAATCTTTGGTATGTACCCGTGAACTTCCTTATTTTTTGTGCATTTCAAAATTCAGTCTTTTAATTCAGTTTTGAAATTCTCAGATTCTTTTAGCACATCAAATGTTTTAGCATGTCGATAGGTTAACTTAGTGCATAAATAGGTTTAGTGTCTGGATGAGATAATTTAGCGTGTTTGTAGGCTAAAGTAGCACATAGAAGGGTTCAACGCCTAGGGAAAATTCTATAGCGCATTGGTAGGATAAAATGGCATATAGGCTGATATGGTGCATTGGCCTCCTATTTTGGCACATAGGTCAGATGAAATAGCGCATTGAATATTTTAGCACTTTGACCACCTATTTTGGTGTGTTAAGTTGTTTGAATGGCGCATTGAATGTTTTAGCACATCCAAGTCAGAATGATGTATTTTTTCAATTTTGTCCTTGATTTTGTCAATTTTTTTATCATGTCAATCGTTAGTTTGATATAATTGATGATCTCAATAGAGTAGATGATGTTTAACCTCATGATAGGTGAGGTTTTATTATTGATTGACGATAATTAACCTCATGATAGGCGAGGAATAATTACAGTTTGACCGATATACCTCATGATAGGTGAGGTAAAATTTATAAGATCGATGATTGACCTCATGATAGGCGAGGTTGATTGTTGGTTGCTCACGAGATTTTATCAAAGTCTCACCAGAGCTATTTAGATTTGATAGGTTGATTGATGTTTGATGAATTGACATAGATTTCTAAATTTCCACATTTTGTGATGATAGGAAGCATTGAAAAACCTCCAGGTTAGTGAGCAATTTCCTAGGACCTTTGATCTGATTCCACAACTAGTGCAGATTGAGACCATAGTGATCACACATTGTGGTTTAACATCTCTTTTATCTATGCCCCATATTAGGATTAATCAGGGTCTCCTAACAAACCTAACAGAGAGGTGGCATAGCGAGCATAATACCTTCCACCTACCTACTGGCGAGATGACCATCACTCCTGAGGATGTATGGAATATTTTGAGGATTCTTGTTGTTGGTGACCTTGTGCTAAATGTTTCTACAAATCAGGGTGGGACTGATGCTCTCCACAGAGTATTTCAAGATGATCAAATTTGTGGGTATGAGATTCCATGGCATAATATGGTGGATGCCTATGCCACCCTGCCTTCAGTACTTGTTGGTTTCATTGGAGGATTCCTTTGTCTTGATCGTAGGCCAAAGGGACTTTTTGTTGATTGGGTTCATGCATTAGAGAGTATGATTGTGCATGGTATCAGATATGCGTGGGCCATGTGTATGCTTGCCCATATTTATCACGACTGACATTCAACTGTCTACCTCTGAGGTTGCAGTTTTATCCGTCGGGGTTACTTTATTACAGGTGTGGGTGTGAGAACATATAGTTGTTACATTTCCAGTGATGGTGAGACAACGACCAACCATGAGGCCTTACGTACATATTTATGTAGGTCTCCTTACTCAGCCTAGACTAGGTAAAATAGAGAAATTAAGGAGAGTATTGGATGATGTCGAGGTTGTCACATGGTTCCTTATCTCTCTCAGTCGTTTATTCTGATTGGTTCGACTCATTGGGTGTTAGAGAGATTTCTTTTCATGAGGGTGCTCAGATAATATGGTATTGTTCAGGGTATGCCCCAGGGTGTTGCACATTATGATCATTGTTAGATAGATTCCATAGATTGGGGACCTTGACTTTCTTATGATGTTTTCATACAAGAGTACTAGGCTCTATATCCTTTAGTCTTGGATATATGCCTTGATATTACCAAGGCACCTGTCACAACAGATTATGCAGAGTCTCTAGCCCTTCATCCCTTTCCATGGATTATTGTTTTGGATGAGCTAGTTCCCTTACCTTTAGAGGAGGAGGATAGTGATGACAAGGAGGGAGACGGTGTTAGTGGTGGTGATGGCGAAGATGGTGATGATGGAGGTGGTGGTGATGGAGGTGGTGGTGGTGATGATGATGAGGGATATGATAGTGATGAGGAGGGAGATGATAGTGGTGGAGAGTCGGGTGAAGATGTAGATGTGTGAGAGTTTATGGTGCCTCATAAGAGGCGATCACTGGTTGAAGCTTCTGAGCTGTGTGTGCTTATAGAGGTACCATCACAACATCAAAAAACTCAGTTTGTGAGTCTATAGGTGCAGGTGCAGACCTTTCAGGGGCAGTTGGTACAAGCTTAGCGTTTATTAACTCAGACACAGACTCAGATGTAGACATAGGCCCAAGCTCATGCACAGGCTCTCTCTTAGGTATAGGGAAAACTGGCAGCTACACAGGGCACACATTACCTCATTGACAGTAGAGTGAGATGCAACTAGACAAGTTACAGAGCAAGCGCAGACTACCGCAAAGAGGCTACAAATATTAGTCGATGGTACTACTATGGGTGATTATATGTGGGAGGTTATCCATGTGGGAACAAAGGTAGAGTTCAATAGAGGTCAATACCATGACGCAATCCCCTATGAGTAGAGATTCAGTTACACAGTCTCGATCAGGCAAGACCCATTCCAAGACTATTAGTGCAGGTGTGACTCAGTGTCCACAGAGAGTTCTGATAGACTCTGGTACATCTGGTGGTAGAGGGACTAGTCTAGAGATGTCTGCACCTTCTGGAGGTAGCACCACATAGCTTATGATGTGATTTCATGATATTTGAGACATGATGTATACTCCGATTTTTTATTCACAACCATTTTTGATGTTGTATCTCTTTATATTTCAAATATTATTGTATACCTTGACATTATGATTTTTGAGATCTATATGATATGCGGTGGATTGATCAATCTATATGTGTTCTATATGGTTTTTATGATGGATGCATTTAATTTCCCCTTTCTATATGTTATGGGATGATCTATATCATATGATAAATGGATGAATGAAAGATGACAATAATGGCTCTTTTAATGTATGCTTATGATATGATAAATGGATGAATGAAAGATGATAATAATGGTTCTTTTAATGTGTGCTTATGATATGATAAATGGATGAATGAAAGATGATAATAATGGTTCTTTTAATGTATGCTTATGATATGATAAATGGATGAATGAAAGTGCAACTCATATAGAGAGTTTTTTTTTTATAGTTTTTCTCATGCAATTTTATGATGTGATAATTTGAATAAGATGATATGATGCAAATTATATGATAGACTGTATGAATGATGAAATAATAATAATGATGCAATAATATTTTTTTGCAAATGAAATGATTATGCAGCTATGTGATTATGGTGGTGTTTTTGTTAATGTTAGGTATACTCAATCTGTTAATAAGGAAATTAACAACTTTTATGAATTGGTTACCCGTCCTTGGAACAAAGTACTCTCCAATTAAAAACTATCATGGATGCAACCTAATGTAATCATTCAAGAAGTACATATGCAAAAATTGTCACCTTAACAGTCCTTTTATCATTCTTTTGATAATCATTGATCCTTTAAAATGTTGAAAGTGAGTACAAGCATCGATGGTATGAGTTAGACCATGATGAGGGTATGTGTAGGATCATCATGGAAAAAATAGGCCCTTAAGTGGCAATTAATTCAAAAAAATCAGAGTTAGGGAAATTGACATAAAAATTTGAATAAGCTATCTATATTATTTCAAAAATATATAAGAACATAATTTGTAGCAAATTGAATGTAGTTTCTAAATTACTAGGTTTATTTACAAAAAAATAAAATCTATTTGGTAAAAATTTGAAATTTCAATACAGTAGTACTTAAATTTCAAGGAAAAAATAAAAACTAGGTGTTTGTCTGACCACCCTAACCACATTAAAATGATAATATTTTTTTATAATATTTTAGATATAAATAGATGACTCATGTTCCAATGTGATGCATATTTTTTTGTAATTTTTTTCCAAGTAAATAATTAATTATAAAAAATTTATGACAACTTTTAAAAAATATAAAGACTCGTATGTCTAACCATCTTAACTTGGTCAAAACTTCATGAAATTCATTTTTTTCTTTTTTAATCTTATAGTATGTGAAGCATAGAATGTGACGCATGTTTTGGATTCAAAAAATATGATACCATTTGAAAGCTATAAATGTTTTTCAATCAGCCTAAAACTCATCACTTTAGTTGTACTTCAATAGAAAATGAATAATAGTTATTTATTAAATTCAAAGTAAATCATAATTTATATTGGTGGAAAGCTGAGAATCTCCTTTAAAAACCCTTTTTGTTTCATCAATTTTGGGTAAAAAAAAAGTCGTTAGCCACATACCCTTCATATTGCCTCTTTTTGGCCTATCATGATCCTGCACATACCTATGACTTGAGTACTACTTTCATGATTTTTGATATTGCAAGTGAACACAAGCATCTAGGTATAATTAAATTGAGATGACTTGAGCATTTCTTGTGTAAACAGAGAAGAATTGAACCATTATACTATGTAAATTTTGAATGTCATCAGTGATACTTCGTAGAGCACGTCCCGCAAAAATTTACACAATAAATGATCAATTCTCATATAACAGTCAAAGAAAAATATCATTCTCCTTCCTAGCTTCTCTAGTTCAATACATCATCGAGTTTCTCCAAAGAAATGATAACAATAATCAAAGTATAACATGTTGAACATTCAAGCATATAGTGATAAAATCATAATTCAAAAGAGTTTGTCTTGATTTTATTATGATTTCAGTTATTTGATATGAATGGTTGAGTTCTTGAAATTTTCCTATGTTTGATGTATGTTCAACATTGTGTTCCAATATGATCATTGTGTTTACTGTGGTGCCATACTGTTGTTTTCCTATTTGTTTAAGCTCATTTTTATTGCCCCCAGTGAGTTCAAGATTTTTCCCCCAATCGAGGTTGAGACACGACCATGTTTGCAATGATATAATATTAAATGAAAATGATGGTGAAAGTGAATGACCATGACATGACTCTAATATATGGAACTGCTAGTTTAAATCACAAGTAGCACCTGTTTCCAGGTTTTCACCACATGTTTTTATTGCACATTTTCAGACTTTATGATTTATTTGTATTTTTCCATTTTTCATTTTTCTTTCTGTCAACAAGATGCGTGTTTGCTAGGTTTTCATCAAGGCAACTATTTCCCAAGACTTGAACCATGCACTAGGTGATTCGGGTGTAGAACTTTCTAAGATGGATATTGTTGATAGGTTTTCAAATAGATCCCCTTCAAGTGTTGATAGGCTCCTAATCCATAGACTAATATAACAACAAAAAGACCTAGCCAATTAGGTTCAAATTTTGATTTATTTTATCTGTCCTATTGATTTATAGGGTTTTCCTTTAGGACCAAGTCACCAACTTGAAAGACTCTAGGCTTTACCCTGTGATTATAGCTTTTGGAAATTCTTTGTTGGTATGCCTTTAAATGATTCACGACTTGTTGATGACATTCATCCAACAATTCCAGTTCTTGAAGTCTAGACACCCTATAATCCTCATCTAATATAATTCCCTTTAGTGACACACAAACTGATGGAATCTCAACCTCGACGGGTAGTATGGCCTTTGATCCATATACCAAGGCATATATTGTGGCTCCTGTAGGTGTTCTGATGCTAGTTCGGTATGCCCACAAAGCAGGGTTTAGTTGATAGTGCCAATTATGCCCAACATCATTGATCGTTTTCTTTAGAATTTTTAGTATTGTTTGTTTGGAGGCCTCTACTTGACCATTTCCCTGAGGATAGTATGATGTTGAAAAACTATGTTGGATGTGAAACATTTCATATAGTTCTTGGACATCATGATTTTTAAAATTTCTACCATTGTCTGTGATAATGGACTGAGGTATGCCATACCAATAGATGAGGTAATTCAGTATGAAAGAAGAAATTTCCTTCCTAGCAATTGTTGTTAAAGGTACCACTTCTATCCACTTTGTAAAGTATTATGTGGATGTGATTATGAACTTGTGTCTATTGGATGAAGACTAATTAATCTTTCCTACCAGGTCTAGTCCCCATTGACAAAAAGGCCATGTTGAAGTAAATGGTTGCAATTCTTTTGTTGGTGAGTAGATTAGGTTACCATGTATCTGACACTTCTGACACTTCTTAACAAACTGATAAGACTCCTTCTCCATGTTTGGCCAATAATACCCCAAATGAAGGAGTTTCTTGGCTAGAGTTAGTCCACTTGAATGAGTTCCACAAATACATTCATGGACCTCATGTAAGGTTGTCTCAGATTCATTATGTTCTAGACACTGAAGAAGAGTACCATTTAGACCTCGATGGTAAATTATGCAGAAATTAAGGTATATCGAGAAATTTGATGGATTAAGTTGCGTTTATGGTTTCTGGATAGATCGGGAGGAAGGATATTGTCTTTTAGGTAAGCATAGGTCTTTCCATAGATTGAGGATTCAACGTCATCTAAATTGCATATGGTTTGACATTTCAGATTATCATAGGTGGGTATGTGCAGGATCATCATGGAAAAAAAAGGCCCTTAAGTGGCAAACAAATCAGAAAAATCAAAGTTAGGAAACTTGACATAAAAATTTGAATAAGTTATCTATATTATTTCAAAATAATGTAAGAATAGAATTTGTATAAAATTGAACGTAGTTTCTAAATTACTAGGTTTATTTACAAAAAAAGAAATCTATTTGGTGAAAATTTGAAATTTCAATACAGTAGTTCTTAAATTTCAGGGAAAAAATAAGAAGTATGTGTCTGTCTGACCACCCTAACCACATTAAAATGATAATATTTTTTTATAAGATTTTTGATATAAGTAGATGACTCATATCCCAATGTGATGCATATTTTTTTGTATTTTTTTTCCAAGTAAATAATTAATTATAATTTTGTTATGAAAACTTTTAAAAAATATAAAGACTCGTATGTCTGACCACCTTAACTTGGTCAAAACTTCATGAAATTCAATTTTTTCTATTTTAATCTTATAGTATGTGAAACATAGAATGTAACACATTTTTTGGATTCAAAAAATATGATACCATTTGAAAGCTATAGATGTTTTTCAATCGGCCTAAAAATCAGGACTTTAGTCGTAATTCAATAGAAAATGAATAATAATTATTTATTAAATTCAAAGTAAAGCATAATTTATATTGGTGGAAAGCTGAGAAGTTCCTTTAAAAACCCTTTTTGTTTCATCAATTTTGGGTAAAAAAGAAGTCATTAGCCACATACCCATCATATTGCCACTTTTTGGCCCATCATGATCCTGCACATACCTAGGTAGGATTAGACACTTGTTCTACCATAAACTCATAACCACCAGATTTTTCTGGCAACTGTAAGAGAGAAGCAATTGTTGCCATAGCATCTGTAGCTTTGTTTTCTACCCTTTCAATCTGTTCAAACTTTATATCCACAAAGTACTTTTTGAAATCATCAATCAAATTTTTATATGGCATAAACTTCTCATCTTTCATTTGATATTCATCATTTACCTGATAAATTACTATTGTGAATCTCCATATACTTGTAGCTCTGTGATCTTCCATTCAATTGCTACCTTGATGCCAATGATTAGTGCCTCATACTAAGCTACATTATCGGTACATGAAAACATGAGTCATAGGACCTTGGGATGGTGTGTCCTTGAGGTGTAACAAACAATATTCCCACACTAGATCCCCATTGTGTGTATGACCCATCAAAATAAAGCATCCATTGTTGTCTTGTCAGAGTAAGAATGTCTCCATCAGGAAACTCAATTTTTATAGGATGATCATCGGTTAATGAAGCTTTGGCTAACTAATTGGCAATCACTTGACCTTTGATGGCTCTCCTATCCACATACTAGATATCAAACTCACTTAACATCATCACCCACTTGGCTAGTCTCCCTATTAAAGTAGACTTGCTGAGTAGATATTTTAATAGATCAATCTTTGCTATGAGCCTAACTGTGTGAGTCAACATGTAATGTTATAACTGTTGGGTAGAAAATACAACCGCCAAACAAGCTTTCTCGATGAAGGTGTAATTTATTTCATAGCCATTCAAAGTCCTTCTAACTAGGAGATAAACCTCTTGATTTATTGTACCCTACCTTGTAGAGACCTTAGTTGACTGATATTCTTTGGTGGTGACATTTCCATTATAGCCTTGACCTTGGCAGGATCCACTTCGATACCCTTCTTTGAAACTATGTATCCTAGGAGTTTAGTTGATGTAACACGAAAGACATTTTTTAGGATTTAATCGAACCTTGAACTTCTCTAATCTGTTAAATATCTTATCTAGGATCTTTAGATGCCCATCTTTGGTATACGAATTTGCTAAGATATCATCCACATAATCCTCCATAAAGGTATGCATCATGTCATGGTAGATGGTCGTCATTGCTTGCTGATATGTGGCCCCTACATTTTTCAACCCAAACGGCATGACGTTCCAGCAAAAATTTCCCCATGGACATGTGAATGTTGTTTTCTCCTGATCATCTAGTGTTATCTTGATTTGATTGTAACCCGAGAATCTATCCATTATTGATAACATGGCATTTCCTACTGTTAAGTCCACAATGATGT
Organism: Sequoiadendron giganteum; assembly: GCA_007115665.2. NCBI lineage: Eukaryota > Viridiplantae > Streptophyta > Pinopsida > Cupressales > Cupressaceae > Sequoiadendron > Sequoiadendron giganteum. The sequence goes on along the minus strand of CM021105.1, from coordinate 103,433,322 downwards.
TAATGTTTGGTAAAGGAAAATCATCCTTTAGACATTCCTTATTGAGATCTCTGAAGTCAGTACATATTCTGATACTATTGTCTGGTTTAGATAAAGGGACAATATTAGATATCCACTCAACACAATTGATAGACATGATGAATCCTGCATCTAACAGCTTTTTCAGCTTACCCTTTACCATCAAGGTGATACGTGGATGCATTTTCCTTAGTTTTTGTTTCATAGGTTTTATCCAAAATGGTAGAGATAAATGATGCATTAGGAAATCTGGATCTAAACTTGGCATATCAGACCATGACCAAGCAAATTTAATGCTTATGTCCTCAAAGAACTTCAAAAATTCTGGCATTTCTTGTTTTGTCATAGATGTTGCTAGATGTAAAGTCTTTTTTTTTTTTGTTGTGCCAATATTTATAGACTGTGTAAGCTCCGCCAGTACTGATGATCTTTCATGATAATTCTCTGGAAAGGTGTCAAATCCCCCATCTTTTGGTGCCTCAAAGAGGTTTTCATCATCAAATGCGATCTTTATTTTTACTTTTTCGAGATCTAATGCTGCCATTAAATGGTTTTCACCATTAGTTCCATTATTCTTGTTTTCAATTTTGCAACTGGAAGATTTGACACCCTCCTGACTGAATATGTCGTTATGATATTTATGATTAGAACTTATGCTAGGGTCATTCGAACAAAGAAAATTAATGATAGTGACATCATTCGCAAAGATGGGTACATTGATAGGTTCACTAGGTTCCCAGTTGATAAGTTCAGGATGTACAAAGGGTAAAAAGTCATCAGATTGACTAAGGTCAATAGCAGTGAGGGTTCCAATAGTTATGTTGTCAGGATTATCAATAGTGATGTCAAGGTCTATGATAGCTTGTTATATTTAGATTTTTGCAGTATAAACAAGAAACATTCCATATAGCCTTCCAGTAGCTCATCATTTTTCTTTGATATCCAGAAGATGGCATCTTCTCTATAGTAACTTTGGTTAATATTTGTCATAGGTGCAATACCCATTGGAATGTTAATAAGAAATTCAAAAGTACAATGCTCACCTTGAAGTTCTCCCTTCTTGTATTCATTCACATAATTATGAATTGAAACTCCCTCAATTCCTATAATTCAACCATTATTTGATCTGCACAAGGTCAATTCCTTTTTTTCTCTCTTTTGTGGTCTGTATTTTTTTAGATTTTTACTCGATTAGTGCTAATCACACAAAGATAAATAAAGGTATGAGCTAACCTAGCTAACCTTGAAAAATAAATGTGTTTTTATCTTGTTTCTTCAAAATTACTTATTTACTTATCAAGTGACTCACAACAAGTGGTTTTCATATAAAAATAATTTTAATCCCTAAGATTTACCTACAAATTTTAATCATGCATCTATATGATTTAAACAACACAAATTACGAGTAATCACCTAGGAATGACCGGAAGCTACATGAGCTTTCATCCTAATGCATTGGTCTTATCTCATCTCACTTAATAGGCCTTTGACACCTTTCCCTGAGAACGACACAAAATGATAGGTCAAAACTGGGGTAAATAAGAAGAAGGATTTAATATTTAATAATAAGACTCGGCTTGTTCTAATTGTCAATTTGAGGCATAAATTTGTGAAAGATGTCGTGGATATATGCACAAGGGTTGTGATTCATGAGGTGAGTGGGGATGAAAATGAATTCCTAAACTACCTAAATTGAAAATCAAATTAATGTTTATGTTTTGCTTCTGTGACTATGGCAGTACTGCAATATTTATGCAGCAAAGATTATAATAGAAATAACAATAGTAATGATTCTAGAAATTTAACTCATAGTTGTAATCAATAATTAACATAGATAATCATTAGATCCCATAATTGAATTATAAGCAATAAACAATAAACATTAAATAGATTCACAAGATAACAAAAATAAACACACTACTAAAAATAAACTCATTGTTAAATGTAACAACCCACCACGCACACCCCAAAGGGCAACTAAACATCTAACAATAACAACACAATTTTTTTTAAGAATAAATAATATGAAATGTAAACCACCATACAACTATAATATTGGGGTGATCCCACAATAGTGGTTTACAATTTTTGGCCAAACTAGACACTGAAATTATCATTTTTAACTAAATCTTCACATTCGGGAACCTATAGCAGGTAAACCGTTAAGAATTTGAAGATGATGAAAAATAGAGTCTCATCAAATTTTGTCTTTAGATTCTAAAAATATTTTTTTCAAAATTTTTGGAATAAGATTGCACTTTTTTTTCCATCTCCCACAAAAATTGGTTTTTTTCATAAAACAACATTTTTAAAAAGTGATGCTCATTGTATACAACATAAATTTTTTTGTATGAAGGTTAAAATTCTATTTTTTTTTTAATTTATATTTGTAACTATGATATCTAGCACTTTAGTTTGGTCTCATAGTTTTTTATTGAATATTTTTTCCTTAATAAAGTTTCGAAGTCAAACCAATTGCGATTCAAACATATGCGGATTGTATACAACATAACTTTTTCTGTATGTATTGAAATTCAATTTTATTTTATTTAATGGATCAAGGACATCAATACCCATCATGAACATATTTTTTAAAAATTTATTGTGATAATTTTCTATTTTTTTACATGTGTAAAACAAAGAGCTTGATTTTCAGTGAAAAACCCATGTTTAATAAAACTAGAAAAACACATACATAATAAAACCAAAACATATTAAAATTATATTCGTGGGATAGATCATTTGAAAGACTACCATAATCATTTGAAATAAATTTTAAATGAATGAATTTGATCCACCAAAAGGTAAATCAAAAGTGATTTTTTATCAGCATTTTTATAGGTGTAAAGGAGACTTATTTATAGGTATGGTTTAAAACTAGAGAGGTTCTATCCAACGGGGTTTGATCTAAGGTGGTTTGATAAAACCCTCTTCAATTGGAATCCTTAAAATGGAACTTTTAAAGGCTTAAATAATTATATTTTCTAAAAATATGTGATTTCAGCAAAAATTAGTTCCTCTCAAAAATTGTAAACCAGCTTTGTGGGATCACCCATTGAAATCATGCATATACAAAACCTAACTAGACCTCTGGGGTGACATGACTGCATTACATTGTGATTTTTCTAACTTAATACGAACCCATAACAATGAAGACTAACTACATGCATTCATCTAAACTCTTATATAAAATAAATGAACAATAGCCATAAATTCATAATTCCATATACATACATATATATGCATGATCACATGATAACATCCAAGATCCATCCATTACACTAGTCATAGGAATACTCCACCAATCTAAAGATTACATGATTATAAATATTTCTAGAAATACAACACGTCATAAGTGCAATGTATACAAACCAATTATCACAAAACTGTACCCATGAACATGGGATAAAAAATGCATAATACAACCATCTTCCCTTATAACAATGGGAAGGAATCCACAATTACATAATGAGGTACATCAGAAAAGAAAGTAGAACATAACACCAAAACTATCACCAACACTAAAAAGCTCAAGAACCATTGCAACTGGTACAACTCTGTAGCATCACAATCCTCGATGGGGAACCCAATGGGTGCATAGCATATTCCACCTTACCATGTGGACCCTAAGGTCCACCTCGCATGCTAGGAGATGACAAAAGGACCCACAACATAAAAAATAGACAAGTGTACAATGCGGATATGACTCCATAATCCGAAAGGCCACAAGACAAAAACATAGTAAAAATCACTTCCAGAGGTACAAGAACAATCATGGGGAACTACAAACATACATGGTTGCTAAAGGGAAGTGTGTCATCACATGGCTCGACATGGGTTACCCAATGCTGACCTTCATAGGTTACCGACCCCCATCCTGGGTTACCCTGGTAACCTCAATCAATTCCTGACCCCCATTCTTACACATGCAGAATCAACTTACCTTTCTTGCGAACAAGGTAGTTGATTTTCCATTCTAAGGCTTCTCATCTCATCCCAACCTATACAATCGCTTGAGCCATGAGAGAGGCATACATTATATTTCATTAGTGTGATTTCTACCCACACCCTAACTATTTATTAGGTTATCACTTGACTAACTCAACTTCCACACGAATTACCCAGGAGAACACTAAGGGATTTGGCCCCCGTGAGAAGTCACACTCCCTACTACCAACAAGACCTCAAAACCACAAACGGGTAAGCCACTACACAACAACCAAACCAATTAGCAAAATTACCCAGTAGGGAAAGCTCCATCCCATGCTAGAACAATAGAACAACATACTTCCAAGTACAAGGCTAAACCCAAAAAATCTCCAATACAAAGGTCAACAACATAAGGAATACTTTCCCCACCTTTGGAAGATTAGAATCCATCTACCCATAACCTCAAAGCATAATATGTTTCAACACAAAATCTCAACACTTGAATTCAATACATAAGATCTTCCTTAATCAAAACTAATTGAAGAGAAAGACCCACATTAGGAATGTTAACAAAGACATCTTTAACCTTACTAATACAATGAATGTATTAATCCTTTAAGAACCTTTTAAAAATAACCAATTACATTTTATTTCAACATCCATTGGCTAACCATTTAAATAATCGAGGAATCCATGTAATCATATTCTATAATAACTAATACGTATTTTATCACAACAATTTCCTTTTAATTATAAAATAATGAAATAGATACATCTATACATGTACACACACACACACAGAGATATATATATATATATATCGACATCATATAATTTATTTTTATTTTAATGTTGTTGTCATAATTAAAATATTATCTTCAAGTACAAAATTTTAAACCCAATATCCCATATATCTATTTATATATATATATATATATATACACACACACACACACACACACATACATTTATGTATATATAAAGAAACATATCATTAAATGAATTTATAGTGCACATCCAATATTTTTCTACAGTAATCTGTAAGACAACAATAAATAATAATCTGGAAGCAACACACACACACACACACACACATATATATAATCGAAGTGCATTAAATTGTATAGTGAGCAATGATTAAGCTGAATATAACATAATGAATGGCCTTCAACATGAAATAAAATAACTTCATATTAACATCCGTGGGCTTCTAGTCAAGTAAAATGAATGACTTCAATATATACTAGAATGGCTACCATGCTAAAAGAATCGAATCCCTCCACACCATAAACTTAATCCACAAGGATAATGCTAGCCATGGCTCTAAGGAGATAAAAGGGATAAATCCATCATAAAGGATGCCTAAACAAAAAAAATCGAATACTTCAAATCAAAGTATGCAACCATAAGATCATAAGTGAAAAGAAGAAGAAAATTGCAGATCAAGGAAACCTTAGTAGAAGCATTCCAAGTAGAGTTTTTTTCCCAGTTTGATAAGAAAAAGAAGGACGTTGATGAAGCTAGAGGAATTGGCCAAAAGGTAAACACAAACAAGAACAACAATGATCCTCTAAAGGGACGATTTGCAAGCATCAAATAAATGGGTGGAAGGACCAAGAGAAGTTTGAGGCGAAATCTGCAGGCCAAGAATGGCAGATTAAAATGACTCTTTCAATCAAAATGAAGGAAGTAGCAAAAGGAAATGACTATAGTAAACACAAGGAAAATGCATGCACAAAGGCATCAACTACTACAACCATGCTAAAACCCATAGGCGTGGCTACACAAAACTCAAGCTTGAATCAACATTCATTATCGTTGGGAGTGACATCTATGTTTAAAATCAGACACTTAAGCCAATGCCCTAAGCCATCATTCATACTATGGTTTAAGAAATGGCATGGAAGGAGTGTGATCAAGGTACAAAATAACATAAGCTAGATTACCGTTCTACCAAGAAGAATCAAGCTAGATCAACACAAACATAAGTTGGCAATTAAAAAGCATCAATTAAAGAGAATCACGATGGAGAGCTCACCCAAAGTCCAATGCTTGACGATGAAGTTGATGTGCTGACGATCACCCGTTCTTAGCCACAAAATCCTTCTCCAACCAATTGATCTCTTATCAAACTTGACACATTCAACCCAAATTTTCCCTCAAAACCCCATTGGATCTTTTTTCCCCAATTAATTTTTTTTTTTTTTTTTTTTCGCAAATGAAGAACTAACTTCCAAAAATCAAAACCAACACTATAAAATCTAAGGGATGAGTTTTCGAAAACAAAAATCAAGAAAAATAAAAATTTTCTTGTTCCAAATCCTGTTTCGAGTTGTGCATGTGCACACTTTTATCATTTACCATCTTTTCTTTCTTTTTACAATTTAGTTCAAAAATAATATATTTCTTATTTATTTAAAAATTCAGAATACTTTCCAGAATTCAATAATTAATTCATTTGATAATAGATTTATCAATCATTATAAAATATAATTTAAAACATTATTATTCCATAATTAAACGATTATCTTTTCATGATAATACATTATCAATTACAATAAAATACCTTTAGAAAAAAATTTCAACAATAATTTCACCATTACAACCATTCAAGCAAGGAATTTCACCATTACAACTATATATAAAATGGCATGAGTATGCAAATTTCACCATTACAACCATTCAAGCAAGGAACTTCACCATTACATATTCTGGAAAGAGGAATATTTGGAAGAAGGTTGAAAAATTAATATGTGGCTCATTCATAGAGGTCGAATGGTAATATTCCTGGTAGGGAACAACCATTGCATAACAGTGATCTGCATCGTTATCGAGATTATGACAGAAGGATTTCATATCATTAAGGGCCCAAGAGAAAGTCTCCATGGCATGCATGAAAAAATAATGGTGCTATCAGATATAGATTTTCAAAACCTAATTGGAGACCCATCCACATGTCTAGACATTTGCTGCGTAGCAAACAACCCATTTTTGACATTTCTGACAATGACAGCGTTTTCCACAATGAATCAGAAGAAATATGGGTTGCTAAAAAGCCTGAGTAGAACTCCACTTTTCTAAAGAGCTTTTATTCAAAATCAGAGGCTGATTATAAATCTCAAGCAAAGGGAATTCAAAAAATACCTTTTGTCGCATCCTTCAATCCAAAAGTCTTTGCGGTTACTGGGAATATATCATCACAACATAATGAAAGATGGAAAAGGAGGAATTTCAGTGAGAAAAATAGAGTGGAGGCTAATCAAAATGTTGCAAAACCCACTGCGATAGAAAGACAACAGGGTCGGAAAAATTTACCCTTGCATGCATCTGATAGTCAAAGGAAAATTAGAGTGGAGGCTAATCAAAATGTTGCAAAACCCATTGAGGGAGAAGGTCAATAGGGTCAAGACAAACCAATCCCTTCAGGCATTTGAGAGTTGGCTGCGACCAAATGTTCAGAATAATTTAGGTCTTTCCAGAACTATGAAGCATGATATTGTTAATAAAGAACAACCTAAAAATGTAGAAAAGGCTTCTCATAAGAAATATGTAAAGAGATTTAAATGCAAAAAGTGTCAAAATGGAAAGAATAATGTGGAGAAGAAAAGGGTTTTGCAATGGAGGAAAAAGGAGTCAGCTAAGGTTCAACAGGAAGTCAAAGAGGCTGAAAATCAAATCCCTTTATGTGATTCTTTCAAGCAAATTCCTGGTAAATTTGTGGAAGTCTCTTTCCCTGAAATTTTTTTGGAACCCCAGATAAAGGATCGTCACCAAAAAGCCTTAATAGGTAATTTTTGGCAATTATCTTTGGATCTAAATAATTTGCAAGACTTATTTTTTGATGAATGGGAGGGGGTTTCCCAAGTTTTCTACCTAGATAAATCTAGAGGAATTTTTATATTTTTATTTTCTGATAAAGCATTTAGAGATGTTGTATTCAAAGTAAAATCTTGGGTATTCCAAGGATCTGGCCTGTATCTGCAGCCATGGTGTCCAAATTTTAGCCCCCAAGATCTGGTAATTAAATTTCTACCTGCATGGGTTCAAATGAAAGGTTTGGCTCTGGAGTATAGAGAGTTGAAACTAATTGAAATAATGGCCAACAAATTGGGATCTTTCTTTGTCATGATAAGGTGTTTTTTAAATATCCCACAAAACCTGTTAGATTTTGTGTTTTATTGGATGTTGCAAAACCCATTCCTATTCAAATTCATTTGGTATCAAAATTTGGTAAATGGATCTAGAATATAATCATAGAAAATGTTGAATTTTTTTGTTTTAATTTCCATGAGTTGGGCCATTCCCTATCAAATTGTTCAATCTTGAAAGAAAACTCTATGGGGAAATTAGGTGCTAGTGATTCAGTGCAGCAACTAGTGCCTTTCAAATCCATAATAGTGAAGAAGGTTGATAAGCAGTGCTTTCCTAAGTCTACAATATTAAAGAGATCAAAGGATGTTACAGTGGTTTTAAAGAATAGTTCAACTACAAGGAGGAAAGTAGTTGAAGCACCTGTATTTAATCAATATCTCTTTAAGAAGTTTCTTTCTAAGTCTTTTCATTTATCTTTCGCCTCTACAGCTGCATGCTCTCTTACACAAATAGAGGAAATAGTTAAACAACTAATGTTTCAGGATTAGGGGTCTGCAGGGGAAAATTCACTACACTTGTTGGAGATTTCTTCAATAAGCAAAGAGAAAGATAATTATCTTTCCTTGGGGTCAAATTCCCATCCACAAATTTTAGAAGGCATTCAGGGTCTTGAAGATTTTTTGGATAAAGTATTAGTATCGGTTGGCTCAAAGCTTATTGAGGAAGTTGTAGATGAAGTTATAAATGAAAAAATGAATATGGAGCAAGTCAAATTGATGGAGTTTGATACAGATGGAGTTATGAATTAATTTCTGATTTTTGAGCCAGAAGGGGTTGTAGATGTTGAAGAATCTCTCAATGCAACTTCTAGCTTGAAGGAAGTTGTGGCTGCTAAGCATTCTAGGGGTTTTGATTATTCAAAAACTTTGTCAATTTCACAAACACCTTCTGCTCAAATAATTCCTTCCAAAACACCACATAAAAGGGGTAGGAAATCTTATGCCACTAAAATGAAAGAGGCGATAACAGCTGGTCTACAAGGTACACTAGATGAAAACTTGGTTGTATCAGGGAATAAAAGACTGAGGAGAGCTTGTTGCTCTCCTTGTATCCAATGAAGATATTTTCATGGAATTTCAAGGGTATTAATGCCCCTGACAAGAAATCTCAAATCAGGCAACAAATTGATGCTTGCAAAGCAAATGTGATTTTACTTCAAGAAACTAACACTTCAGAAAAAGTGTTTACGTCTTCAATTGGGAAATGGAATTGATGGAGTTCATCTCATTCACCAACACAAGGTGCTTTGGGAGGTATGATTACTTTGTGTGATCCCCAAACAATTTCCTTGCAACTGATTAGTAATGAGAAACATTGGCAACTTTTGAAAGTCTCACATTTTGATCTGCATTTTCATCTTATCAATGTTTACGCTCCTACACAAACTTTGGAGAAGAAACAACTTTGGGATAGTTTATCAAATGTTTTGGATAGTATCAGAAATGAAAGGGTTATTATAGTTGGTGATTTTAATGCTATAGTATCCTTGTGAGAGAAAAAATGAGGTATTTTTCCCCCACCAAGACTGATGGAGGATTTTTCAAGCTTCATAAATGATAATGCCTTAATTGACATTGTGTCGAAAAATGGTTTTTTTACATGGACTAATAGAAGAAAATATTTCTTGTAGATAGAAGAAAGATTAGATAGATTTTTAGCCACACCTAATTGGTTTTCGGGGCAAAAAACCTTCACCTCTCAAATATTGCCTTATGTGGCCTTAGATCATTATGCTATTTCCTTAGAAATAGAAGCAAACAACTCTGCATTTAAGCCTAAACCTTCCTTCAAGTTTATGAAGATGTGGCTCAGGCATCCACATTTTTTGAAATTGTTACATCAATGGTGGGTCTCTGATCCTTTTATTAGGGGATCTAGAATGCTTCAATTATGGAATGAGTTGAAATTTGTTAAAACACAAATCAAACATTGGAACATTCATTTTTTTAAAAATATCTTTCATCAGAAGGAGTTGGTCTTCAAGCAACTCTTTGAAATTAATGAAAGTATTATAGCCAAAGGGCTAGATGCAGAGACATATGAGCAGCAAAATAAGTTGCAATTGGAATAGGCTGAGTTAGTAGCAATAGAAGAAAACTATTGGCGAGAAAAATATAGAGAGTTATGGCTGAAAGAAGGGGATAAAAATACAAAAAAAATCCATACTTCAGTATAGCTTAAAGGGGCATCTTCAACAATATTCTCAATTCACCATTCGGTAAAATATGAATTGCTTACATCGGAAGCGGACATTCAACAAGAAGGTGTTAGATTTTTTTAAGAATTATTAACCAATTCGGGTTCTAATGATAGGTCATCTATACACAAGGAAGAGGATCTACTAGGGAGTATTCCAAAATTGATTTCTAAGGAAAATAATAATTGGTTAATGAGGCCTTTCCCTTTAGAGGAAGTAAAGAAGGTTCTTTTTTCTTTAGCTCGGGGTAAGGCTTCGGGCCCTGATGGGTACACATTGCTCTTTTTTCAAAAATGATGGCAATTTGTAGGTGATGTTTTGATGACCTTGGAGGAATCAAGGAGCTTAGGCATTATGTTAAATGAATTCAATACTACACATATTGCTATTGTTGCAAAGGTGCAGTCCTCGAAAACATTTGTGGATTTTAGGCCAATCTCCTTATGCAATATGATTTACAAGATATTTACAAAAGCAATTTATTTTAGAATTCAACCTCTCATTTCAAGAGTTATTTCGCCGGAACAAGGAGGTTTTGTACCTGGTAGAGAAACATCAGAAGGTACACTAGTTGCACATGAAGTATTGCATTCTATTAAGTCTAGCAATATTGCTTCTTTTATTATTAAGCTTGATCATATGATGAAGGCATATGATAGAGTTAATCAAGTTTTTTAATTCAAGTATTGCAAAGGTTTGGTTTCAATAATAAATGGTGTAAATGGATTAGATCTTGTTTGGCTGGGGTTAAATTTTTAGTATTAGTAAATGGGTCACCAGTTGGTTTCTTCGGTGCATCTCAAGGGGTTAGACAAGGTGATCCACTATCTCCTTGCTTATTTATCTTAATGGCATAGGCTTTGAGTAAGACAATTTGGAAGTGTCATAATCAAGGGCTTTGGCAGGGAATAGAGATTCCAAATATCCAGACTGTTGTAACACACTCACTTTTTGTAGATGATACCCTTTTATATGGTGAAACAACTCTTCAAGAAGTTAATCAAGTAAAATAAATTCTTGACAATTACTCATTGGTTTCAGGTTAGCGAGTAAATGTAGATAAATCCAAAATTTTCATTTTTAACACAAATTCTTTAGTTTCAAAGAAAATAGTTGATGCACTGGGCTTTGAATTGGTTGAATTACCTAGATCTTATCTAAGTATTCCTTTTTTCATGGGACAAGATAAAATCAAATACTAGCAAAAAATCATTGATCGATACAATTCAAGAATTATGTCTTGGAAAGCTAGTGGTTGTCATTGTCAGGGCGTATTATGTTGATCATATCAGTTTTAGCTTCCATCCCAAATTATTTCCTTGTTTTGAAAGCTCTTGACTGCATAATTAAAAGCATTGAAAAAATTATCAAAAGCTTTTTATGGAGGGGCAATATTGATAAAAAAGGAAAGTGCCTTTAATCTCTTTGGATAATATGTGTATGAGTAAACATGTTGGTGGGGTTGGGTTGCATAATCTATCTACAAGAAATCTAGCATTAGGTGCAAAGTTATTATGGTGGATGTATAGAAGATTTGAGCTAAAATGGTGATCCATAATACAACATAAATATTTAGATAGTAGTAATTCTTAAAGGGTGTTTACAATTGAAAATCCTCCATGTGGCTCGGTCATGTGGAATTTTATCATTCTATTTCATGAGGTTATTCTTCCTTATCTATCATGGGATGTTAATGATGGGGAGTTGGTTCATTTTTGGAAAGATTCGTGAAATGTTTTCCCACTGCTTAATTTTGTGCTAGTGTAACACCCCTCTATTTTTCTCTTATGTTTAGATTACGATGCTTTGATATTTTGATCATTATTTATAGAGCGGCATGGACTATATGTGTGATGTAATGTACTTTCTTTGATGTTATATTGGACATGTCCTTGATTAGTATAATGTTGGTTTGGTATAACATGGTTATTAGAAATGAGTATTTTATTTATGTTGGAATTGTCAGTTTGTAATAAGTGTATTGGTGAAGGGGACGAAATTGCATCACTTGCTTGTGAGTGCCCTACAATTCCATGACTTCCTCTTCACAGTGTGCTTTATGATGATGTTTATATACATGTGATATTGATGCCTCGTTTACAAGTTTACAAGTACATGACATCGACTCCACCTGGCTTCACAGGTTTGAGTGTGTCGATCCAATGGTAAAGTTGATTGGAAGATAGTAGCAAGGTTACTTGTGTCAGGTCTACACCCTAGCCTCAGTGTGTCGTCAGGTTTAGTCAGTCATGTTTACTTTTAATTGTGTTTATTATTGCTTTATATTATCAAGGTAAAATGCTTTAAAAGAGGTTTGGAGAATTTCATTTGATAAAAGGTTAAATATTAGAATATGCTTATTTTAAATGTTGAGATTTTAGAATTAATAAATAAATAAATTTAATTTAATTAATAAAAAGATCAATCTTTGGATTATTTGATTTATTGATTAATTAAATTAATTAAATTCTTTATATTTGAATGGAAATGTGTTAATTATTAAAATATTTCATTTTGATTAATTAGAAGATTATATTCCAATAGGGTTGTTGAAAGATATTTTGGAAATTTTCAGCAAGTGTTAGAAAAATTAATTAATTTGTTGGGGAAATTAATTCCTGGGAGATAAATCTTGGCTTTGGGTGAGGAAGCGGAAAGCTTCTTCATGACAAGGCACGAGATATTTTTCAGGTTGGAATTTTGGGGAAAAAGGGAATTTTGTTGTGTTCTCGAGGTTTTTAAAAAGTAATTTGGGATGTAGAAATTGTTTGGTGAATACTTGCATTTTAGAAGATTGTTGTTTGGAAATCTTGTTGTGTTGGAATTATTCTTGTGCTCGGGAAATCAAATTTCTTGGAGGAATCCATGGTTTTCTAGAAGCTTTGCCTAAAGCTATGGAGGAGGCTCTGCACCAGATTCAAATACTCAAGAAGCGTTGGTTTACAGGTTCCTTTAACTATTTTATTGTTTTGCAATTTAGAAAGATTACCTATAAAAAAGAATTTATAATTTGTGTAGAATGTTTAAAATTATTTTGTAGATTTGTAAGGCTTCTGTGTTTGAAAATTTACCGTGAATATTTTAGTGCTTCTATAGAAGATTTTATAGTGAAATTAGAGAGCCTTTATAGAAAATTATTGTTAAACAATAAAGAAACACCCAGAAGAAAATAATAGAGAAATTTATAAATCTTTGTAGGATTAGATTCAAAAATCCTATTTGTATTGGAAAGAACTTCCTATAGAAGAATACTATTTAAATTTATTTTTTTTTTAATTAGTTTGTTTGGCTGGGAAATCGTAAACCTCTCGGAAAATTGGGAAATCCTCCTTGTGTATGATATTTGTATTATTATTTTTTTTGGGAGTTGGATAAATATTTTTTGTAGAAGGAAATTTGTGAAAATACTTTGTTATCTGAAGCAAACCTCTAATATTTATATTTGATTTATGGAGTCTTTGTAAATTCTCCATTTAGAAGGAGAACCATGTGTTGGAAATTGTTTCTCTGAAAATTTGGGTTTTCTCGGGAAAGTTTCCTATGTTTAAATGGAATGGATTTTATAGAATTCTTTCTTTTAAGAATCATTCTCTAGATAGATTTACGGAATCTCTGTGTTTATTTGAGGAATTTGTCTCTATTTCTTGTTTGTGGGTTTTTGGGTGTATTTGGGAAATTTCTTGTATCTGACCTTTTTGGAAAAATAGTTTTCCCAATTAAAATATATGTCTTGGACTCTTTATATATATGTATATATATTATATATATATGCATATATATATATATATATATTCAATGATATATGCATACACATGTATATAAAATATATACATATCTATTTAATTGTATTGAAAAAATTGCATTTATATTTCTATATAATCTTTATAAAATTGTTGAAATGCATTTGTACGACGATCTCTATGGATCTCTTGTATTGTCATGAGAAGGAAATCAATATTCAATGTGTTTATTTTATTGGAGGTGTAAGGAGGGGTTGGGGGGAGCGATTAGCTTCTCCCATCCACTGCCCCCCATGGGGAGGGTGTGGGTGAGGAGGCAGCCAACGCTGCCTCCCCTTCTCTATGCTTGCACCCAAATTAATGGGGACGGTCATATGTTTACAGTTGTGCCTCCATGAAAACAGTAGTGATGCAGACTCTTTAATGTATGCTTCATCCACTGAGAAAAGAGGCATAAGCCAATATTAGCAGTTGCATTTGGTTTTTTAGATACTTATTATATATATATATATATATATTTCTTTATATATGTGTTATTTATAGGTTGGTTTAAAATAATTAAGTATATATATATATATGGATGTATATACATGGAACAATTTTATATACGCATATATATAGTTAAATATATTTTTAATATATATATATATATATGAATATATATTATTTTCTTATGAATAATTTTATTATGATGAATGTAAAAGTATGATTGGATGATTTTTAAAGTGATTGGTTTAAAATGAGGAGATTTGATTTATAAGTAATTGAAGAATTGAATTTAATAAATAGATTTGTTTTCCGTATTATTTGAAAATGAAATTGTTTTTAGTTAGATGAATTCAAAAATGTATTATTAAAATTCTTGTAATTAAATTGGATTTAGTACATCTGAAGGATAGATTTGTCCCGATTTAAATTGCCTTAAGAATGTGTGTTTTTTTCAGTAGTGATTTGGGCTGATTGAATAGAAGTAACAGATGAGGTTATGCAAGTCATCCAATTGAGGTATGCTAACATTGGGGGTTGTATTCTATGGTATGGTATTTTTTAATTCCCTTGGGCAGTTTCTTTGCCATTTTTTTTAGTGTGTTACCTCATTTCCATGAACGAGGGTGTTTTGTCTCCTTTGCATGGAGTGGTTTTGGTTATTGTATTCTCCTTGTTTGGAGGGGTTATGTTCTGAGTGTTGTCAGTAGGAGAGTGATTCTGGATGGGGCTCAGGATCTAGTAAGATCTATTGGGTAACTCATGTACCTTTGTGGTGACACTTCTACTAGCTTAGCAATATGTATGGTTCATTGGTGTAACTGGATATTTAACTTTGGTAGCATTGTATCCTTTGAATTAGAATTGTTCTTGTGTTTTTTAATTTCAGTGTGGTGTCAGCCTGTGTCTAGTGGTAGTAGAGTATATCTTGTATCTTTGTTATTGTCTCCTCGCATGGGGGGTGGGCCTTCGGGTACCACTTGGTTGGGAGGAACGTGTGCCCTACACTATTGGGTCCCCTTGATCTTTAGTTTGTGATGGCGAGGTCTTCTAGGAGGAGAGCTCGTGGATGCCAGTTGTTTCATTCCGTTCTCTTGATGCATTATATTTCAGTTGATGTTTGTAATTAAATTTCTCCTCAATTGTATTTGAGGAGGAATCTTGTAAATTTTAATAGTTAGGTATGATCTACCTCATTTTGGGAATGAGTGTTGTAATCTTGTAAATTAATGTAAACTAGAACTTGATATATTTTATTCTACGTGTTGTAATTTAAATGTTGTGTATGTATGTATTTTAATCATGGTTGGTAATTAAGTAAATTCCTTATTTTGATTAATTTACATGTTATGGTTTTCGATGTAATCTTGTCACGTGCCTTAGAGGATGTTGTGAGAGTGTTGTGCATCTTCCTTGTTAATAATGCACTTTTAAAAAAAAATTGTTTGCTTCCATAGTGGTTGTAACTTCCTCTAGGGTTTCGTGGTGGGGCATTACAAGGAGAACTACAACCTTTGGTTCAAGTTTTTTCAGAGATTTGGGGCACCAATTTAAAAGATTATGTAGTTGCAATTGATATTCACACAAGGAAAGTTTCATTGAAATATTTTTCTACTTAAAATATTTTTTCTATTCAAGAGCCAATTATAAAGAGGGAATTAGAAAAGAGAAGTCTTCTTCTTAGGGACAACAGATAGATTAATTTGGGCTCTTGCAAAGGATGGTAACTATTCAATAAGGGAGGAGTACAAGTCAATCATTGCAAGTTCTTTCCAGTCCAATTCTCACAGAACCTTTTCCTTTTGTTGGAATTTGATGACTCTCCCTAAGGTAGGTAGTTTCACTTGGCTTTCTCTTAAGAAGCATATATTGACTAGTGACAAGTTGCAAAGATTGGGTATTGCAGATTCCTTTGTGTTTTATGTCAAGACGCTGATGAAACTATAGATCATTTTTTTATTAGCTATAAAGTAGCTCAAGAATGTTGGAACTTTATAAGGTTAAAGATAAACATTCAATTTCCTTTACCTAATTCATTATGGGATCTTTTCTCGAGTTGGCCTATTTTATATGAAAATTCCTTTTTTGCTTGCATATGGAAAATATTTCCCTCATTAGTTATATGGTGCATATGGTGGGAGCATAATAGAGGGATATTTCAAAAGTAAGTACATTCCCTGTAGCAACTCCTCTTCAAATTGGAAAAGAAAATTTCATAAGTTGTAAACTCCTATGTTAGAAATAACAAAATCCTTTCATCTATATTTTCTTCCTGGGATAATTGGATTCTATGTAATTGGGACCACATTTCAAAATCAATCTTTGGGGAAAATCAAGATCTAAGTTTGGGTAAAAAGAGAAAATCTACGGTGATGTGGTCTCCTTCTACCCCAGGGTTTGGTAAGCTAAATTTTGATGGGGCTTGTAACGGTAATCTAGGTCTGTCGGGTGCGGGTGTATGTATTCATGGCTCTAATGGTTGTTTGTTAGTGGCACACACACTTAAATTGGAAGAAGGCACAAATAATATGGAAAAGGAAAAAGCTTAACTACAGGGCTTGTATTTGGCAAGGGACTTGGGCTTAAACAAGGTGCATATTGAGGGTGATTTTTTATTATTATAAATGCTTGTAAATTAAAAAGTCTTTTTTATTGGAGACTCTGCTATATTTTAAGAAGAGCATGGTTATTGATGTAATATTTTCAAGTTGTGTATATATCACATATTTATCGCGAAGGAAATAAAATAACGAATAGGCTTGCTAATCTGGGGTGTGAAGGGAAAGAATTTAAAAGTAATGATTTGAGTGCAACAATGAAGGAAGATACACTTCTGCAAGAATTACTCATCTCTGAGTAAAGACATTTTTTCAAATCATATATGCACAAATTTTTTTTGAGCCGGCCTTGTAATGTACCAAGCCTTGTGTTGTATGTCAAGAGTATGATGAGTTAACATGCTATGAGGCACATATTTTGTGTTGGACTCGTTCTCACTCTGATACCTCATATACTGTGGATAGGAAGGAGCTAGCATATAACTGAAGTTGTCTATATAATCAAACTCTTGAAAGTGCATTGCCAAATATTAGATGACAATCAGTCATTTTTTGTTAACTCTTATATATATATTAATCTATATAAGCTACATGCCTCTTATTAAAAAAAAAAAAAACAATTTAATCTAATTATTTATTAATTACTATATACTTCATATTTCTTAACATTAATTTATTTAATTCTTATTTAAATTCCCACTTTATTTAAATTGTCTTGTAATTCAAATTTTAACTTAATTCACTGATTACACAAGGTAATAAAATATTTTAAATCCACCACGAATACAATAACATAATAACCAACGAAATCATAATACATCATGATTAAACAACTTACTCAATTGTCATGGGAAGCCAAAACGGAGGGACACTACACTTAAAATAAACACACTCACTACAAAATCTACAAAATCACCAAGCATTCCAAGGAGGGGGTGCCCTTCCTCCTTAGTTTGCCTAGTGCTTAATGAAATTCTTTTACGTTGGTTGACCCTTAATCCCTCAACCCCTATACCGTCTACCCTATACATTGGACACTCAACTCCCCAACCCTATACCCTCAATCTTCTGCCCTCAACCTTAAACCCTCAACCCTTAAACCCTTTACCCTCTACCCACTACCCTCAACCTTAAACCCTCAACGTTAAACCCTCAACCTTAAAACCCTCAATCCTCAACCCTTAATCCCTCAATCCTCAACCCTCAAACCCTAAACCCTCAACCCTAATACCCTAATCCCTATACATTGGACTCTCAAACCCAATCTTTCAATCATATGTACCCTCAACCCTAATCCCTCAACCCTATAGGTTGTCAACCCTATACCCTCTATTCTCAAACCTCTACCCTATACATTGGATCCTAAACCCTCATATATCTATGTCCCTCCCTCCTCTTCTCTTAAACCCTTAAACACTTAATCCTAAACCCAAAACCCTTAACCCTTAACCCTTAACCTTCTACCCTCAACCCTTAAACCCTTAAATCCAAGAAAACTTTCTACCTCAACCCTTAATCCCTCAACCCTCTACCCTTAAACCCTAATCCCTCAACCCCTATACCCTCTACCCTATACATTGGACCCTCAACCCTAATCCCTCGACCCTATACCCTATACCCTCAATCCTCTACCCTCAACCTTAAACTCTCAACCATCAACCCTCAACCCTTAAACCCTAAACCCTCAAACCCTATACCCTCTACCCTATATATTAAAACCTCAACCCTCAATTCTCAACCCTCAACCCTTAATCCCTCAACTCTTAATCCTTAAACCCTAAAATCTCAACCCCTATACCCTGTACCCTTTACATTAGACCCTTAACCTAATCCTTCAACCATATACCCTCAAACCTATACGCTAAAGCCTCTACCCTCAACCCTAAACCCTAAACCCTTAAACCTTCTTTCGTATACCCTCAACTCAATACCAACTACTGTTGACCCTAACCCCTCAACCCTCAACCCTCGACCCTTAAACCCTAATACCCTAGAAACCATCAACCATATAGGTCCTCCACCCTAATCCCTCAACCCTATACCCTCAACCCCTATCAATTGGACTCTTTATCTATGCATCTCACCTCTCCCTCCCTCCCTCTCTCCTACCCTCTCTAATTGTCCCTATCTACCCTCTCCCTCTTTCCACTTACCTCTTGTTTAATGAATCCCTACCACCCTCCCTCGCTCCCTCTATCTGTCTTTCTCTATCTCCCTCCCTCTCTTTCCCACTCCCTCTCTCTCCCTCTCTCTCAAGTCTCTCCCTCTCATCCCCTCTCTCTCATGTCTCTCCATTTGGCAACCTACCTATGTAACTCTCTCTCTCTCTCCCTCTTCTCTATCTATCCCTCCCACCCTACCTAGATAAGTCCCTCTCACTCCATCCCCCTCTTTCTCTCCCTCTTTCAAGTCACTCCCTCCCACACCCTCTCCCTCTCTTAGGTCTCTCACTAACACTCCCTCTCTCTCCCATTCGCTCTCTCCCATTTCCTCTCTCACACTCCCTCTCACTACCTATTTCTCAAGTCTCTCCCTCTCACCCCCCCTCACACTTGCAAGTCTCTCCCTTTGGCACCCTACTTGCATTTATCTCTTTTTCTCTTCGTCCATCTCTCCCCCCCTCTCTCAATTCTCTCTCTTTCTTTCTTTTGTTGACTAAGGGGTATCGTTGTGACCCAACCCAACACCCAAAGCGCCTTACCTTGGTCTTACACTTTGCCAAGTGGGGGTCAAGAATGGGTGTCATGCTATGATGAGAGACATAAGAAAAGGCACACAAACCCCTTTCAAAGATGAATAAAATGTATGAATTTCTCTTTTTTTGTTGACTAAAGGGTGTCCTTGCAACCCAACCCAACACCTAACTGGCCTTACCTTGGTCTTACATTTTTCCAAGTTGGGGTCGAGAATGGGTTTCACGTTGCGGTGATAGACACACAAACCCCTTTCAAAGATGATAAAAGGTATAGAACTTTTTTTTTTTTTGTTGACTAAAGGGTGTCCCTGCAACCCAACCCAACACTTAACCCACCTTATCTTGGTCTTACATTTTTCCAAGTTGGGGTCGAGAATGGGTGTCACACTAGGTTGAGAGACACACAAGAAAAGACACACAAACCCCTTTAAAAGACAATAAAAAGGTATGGATATCTTATTTTTTGTTGACTAAAGGGTGTCCCTGTAACCCAAACCAACACCTAAATCACCTTACCTTGGTCTTACATTTTTCCAAGTTAGGGTCGAGAATGGGTGTCATGCTAGGGTGAGAGACACACAAGAAAAGACACATAAAACCCTTTCAAAGGTGATAAAAAGTTATGGAATTCTCTTTTCTTTTTTTGACTAAAGGGTGTTCCTGCAACCCAACCGAACACCTAACCTGCCTTACCTTGGTCTTACATTTTGCCAAGTTGGGGTCAAGAATGGGTGTCATGTTGGGGTGAGAGACACACAAGAAAGACAAATAAACTCCTTTCAAAGGTGATAAAAAATTATGCATTTCTATTTTGTTTTGTTGACTAAAGGGTGTCCCTGCAACCCAACCTAACACCTGACCCGCCTTACCTTTTTCTTACATCTTGCCAAGTTGGTGTCGAGAATGGGTGTCATGTAGGGGTGAGAGACACACAAATATGGACCTCTATTTATTTCTTTTGTTGACTCAAGGGTATCCATGCGACCCAACCCAATACCTAACCCACCTTACCTTGGTCTTACATTTTGCCAAATTGGGGTCGAGAATGGGGTGTCATGCTAGGGTGAGACATGCAAAAAAATAAGAAGAAAAAATAAAAATACAAAAGAAAAGGATTTAAGAAATACAAATAGATATTAAAAATAAAAGATAAATAAAAAAAGATATAAAAAAGGAAAAATAAATGACGAAACATGGTGCAGGAGAGATAGACACATATAATGTGATAGAGAAATAACAAAGATTAAAAAATAAAGAAAAATAACGTAAATAAAATTTTTTGAGAGAGAATGGAGGCTTGGGATATTCTTAAGGCTTTGGAGAAATCCTATGAGTTGGGATGGAGGAAGGTAATTTATGAAACAAATTCTCCATGGAGGAAGGGGGCTTGGAATGTGTTGGATTGGGGTTAGTTAGATCAAGATAAAAGTCAACCTTTGCTTTAGACTCTCCATGAGGATCAAAACATTTAATTTTGTGTTAGGGCTAGATGGTTTCTTTCTTGATTGTGGTATTTGTAGGTAGGGTTGTATCTTGGGTCCCCTTTGCATGTATTCTCATTGGGACATGACTTTGGTGTATTTCTTGATGACTATGGTCATCTGGTACTCTTGTTGTATTTGATGTATTTAGTATATAATTTTTTCAAAAAATCTTATACTTTTGGTTTGCCATTTTTTTCCCCGAAATATTTTTGCTACTACGGTTCATACATTAATGTCACAAAAAAATTATGGTGGTGTTTTTGCTCTACAATCAAATTTAGGACATTAAAAATATATACATATGTAAATAAAATATATACACATGCATACATAAAAAACATATACAAAAATATATAATTAAATAAAATATGTATATGTATATATATATATATATATATATAAATAAAATATAAGGATACATAAATAAAATCTAAATGTGTATAAA
The DNA here is from genome assembly GCA_007115665.2 of Sequoiadendron giganteum. Lineage (NCBI taxonomy): Eukaryota > Viridiplantae > Streptophyta > Pinopsida > Cupressales > Cupressaceae > Sequoiadendron > Sequoiadendron giganteum. The sequence goes on along the minus strand of CM021105.1, from coordinate 103,411,617 downwards.
TATAATTTTACATAATATACGTAAATAAATAAATAAATAATGATAAATAAAATATATACAATATATAAATAATTAAATATCTGATAAATAAAATATATACAATATATAAATAAAACATAAACATACATAAACAAATTTTAAATATATAGAAATATAAATAAAACATATATATACATAAATAAAATATGTATTGGTTGATATTGATTATTAAACTAAGACAGTATACAGTCCTTCATATTATATAATAAATCTGAATAATTGTATTGCATTTTGATACATATCCAACATGAAAAATTCAAAGCATTGAAGCAAAGAGAAGTGACAAACAATAGAAATAGTCATAACCTACAGCTTCAAAAATAGATCATGGATTCAAATTCTGTTCATTTCCCATGTGTCTTATATGGATGTTTATCTCGTGCCTTGTTTCATATGAATGTTTATTTTCCTTAAGGATCTGATAGCTACTGAGCAGTTAAACAAATTTGACCTCCAACTGATATATTTCATCAGGACTCCTTCGAATGTAAACCTAACTGCCTTAGAAATCTTAATGCTTCCAAAATGGTTTTACCACAATGCTATACAAATAGTACCCAACTAATCATTCATTAAATAGTCGCATAGATCACAGAGATGAACTTTATGAAAAAGACAATTTTGTAAGGGGTGAGTTCAAAGTACAAACATCTTAAAAAATAACTTCAACACTCTTCTCACACAGCTATATTTTCCAGGAATACAAACATGGGAGGATGTCATATGACTCGCTAGGCTGCCCGAACTCACAAAATCAGCTAAAATTGATCTATTATCATGTCAAGTAAGACCCCAATTTATATTGCTCACCACTCACTGGACTGTCATATGAATCGCTGGACTGCCCGAACTCACGAAATCAGCTAAAATTGATCTATTATCATGTCAAATAAGACCCCAATTTATATTGCTCACCACTCACTGGACTGTCATATGACTCGCTGGACTGCCCGAACTCACGAAATAAGCTAAAATTGATCTATTATCATGTCAAGTAAGACCCCAATTTATATTGCTCACCACTCACTGGACTGTCATATGACTCGTTGGACTGCCTGAACTCACGAAATCAGCTAAAATTGATCTATTATCATGTCAATTAAGACCCCAATTTATATTGCTCACCACTCATTGGACTGTCATATGACTCGCTGGACTGCCCGAACTCATGAAATCAGCTCAAATTGATCTATTATTATGTCAAGTAAGACCCCAATTTATATTGCTCACCACTCACTGGACTGTCATATGACTCGCTGGACTGCCCGAACTCAGGAAATCAGCTAAAATTGATCTATTATCATGTCAAGTAAGACCCCACTTTACATTGCTCACCACTCATTGGACTGTCATATGACTCGCTGGACTGCCCGAACTCACGAAATCAGCTAAAATTAGCTTCTCATACTTTGCAGAGTAAGAGTCGAGTCTTACTTTCTGTCTTTTGCAGAGACATGTCAATCATTACACAAACCAGAAAGCTGATTGAGCACACAAGGAACAACCAAAATTTTAATTATTTATTTATGGTTAAAAGTACTAAAGCTGATGGGGACATATACTCTATTCAAAGTTGGAGGGGACAGGGGATAAATCTAATACCTTTTTTGGGATCAAGTTTTACATTTACTATTAATTGTTTCACTCTTGATACAACCATCAAATTCAACTGCTGATCACATAGAATAAAGTTCAACTCTGGTGCCTTCACATAATCAAATGAAGATCATTCTTTCTTTCAGTGATTTGTGCTGATCAACAGCAGGAACATGGGGCGCTCTGGTTTGGCCCTTCTATATTTTGTATAAACTTTATCATGTTAAATTTCTCAGTAATTCTGGTAAAGGTGGTGCAAGTGGTATAGATTGTGTTGATTCATTCGATGAGAGCAGTTACAGTGAGAGAACAATTTTAGTGGATCTGAACCCCATGAAATTATATTTGTTTTCTAGATAGTCAAGATCTCAAGGTGAGAGATGAATATAAAATGATATCGATTGAAACAAAGCAGCCGACGAGAAAGAACACTATAACAAATCAATAACAATAATATTGAACATCAAGTATTCTGGAAAGAACACTAGATCTTTGACACTGAAGTAAAAGAGGAATTCCCGACTCTTACTCTGCCTCTACAACTGGTATCACTTATTAGTATTCATATTCGTGGGGAGACTATTCCAAAATGATAGTTGCAGCAGTTAGTTTCTCTTAACTTATCACTGAACAGGCTTTGTGGAGGAATTTCAGTGGGTTTGGAGAAGCTTATGAATCTGAAGAACTTAGATTTGCATCAAAATCAGCTATCTGAACAATAGTGGGGAGTAGAGACTCTGTAGCGGAGCTAATTCAAAGATGAACTCAAGAGACTTGGCTAATTCATCTAAAATTTCAAAATGCAGAGTAACAGAGGACAAGTACCATGAAAAATGTGACTCTGAATGTCACAATTAGTCTCCTTCGCTCCTATTGTTTGACATGTTTAAGTTTTGAAGCTCACCTATTTATTTTTCAGTTAGGAAACTTCATTTACATCTTATATTGTTAGTCAAGCTAAATTTGTTCTCTTGCAGGTTGTCTTAGATTTAGGTCGATGCCCAGAAGCTCGCTTCCTTGGTGAACATGGTGGTGTGTCTCTACGGGCTGAAGAGGTAATCATTGTATGCACTAAAACAATAGTTTTTCCACGGTATGTTCTCTATTGTAATGACTTTGGTAAAGACATATTGAATAAAGATGTTCAACCAACTCATGTCCATGGGGTCAGTCCATGGGTGCTTGTCAACTGTTGTCCAACTGACACACCTTTTGATCTGCCTTGTGGTGATCCCTTCGATGCATTTAAGGGTAGTTTGGAGTTGTTTCTCCCTAGAGGTAATAAAGGGCCAAGTTTGTGGTTTCATTTCTGTGTATACTTATCTTTGTTTTGGCTGGGCATTTGCTTCCTACACTGCATTTGGGTCTGTCTCTATTCTAGATATGGGTCAGATCAGAGAAACAAATCTATCCACAATAAGGTTGTGAAAGTCTAACAAGAATTATTCACGGGCAGAGAACTTCAGAAATGCACAATTCAATCTGAACTCGAGAAGATAACGTCACAGAAGACTACTTTTTCTTTGGAACATTGTGATAAGGGGATGCATTCAACCAACTCAATTCCCCAAGGTCACAAACATTGTTTCATTTGATTTGTTGAGTCTTGTGTATCTAATCCAGTTTCAAGTGTTGTGTTGTACTTGTGCTTCTTAGTCTCTACATTTAGCAAAAAAAAATGTGAATGTTGTTAGCTGTAGCAGGTGTTTACCTTCAAGAAAAATATATAAAAAATCTGTCATATTGAGTAAAAGTGCTGATAAGACTTTTACGCTTTTCTGAGAACAAAACCGCGGACAACTTCTTTAGTTTTTTTTTGCAATGCATGCTCAAAATCCATAAACTTAACTTGTACATATTGTAGAAAGCTAGAGGCCATGTCCTTAAGTTCTAGGGTTTAATTTAGTTTTTAGTTATAAGGGAGCTTCCATTTCTAATTTGAAGAAATGTTTATCCTTACATGCTGTTTTCTTTTGTGTTGTCTTGAAAGGGATAAATTAAAATGCTAACACAAAGAATTCGTAGACAAATCTGTATATGATCTTTATCTTTTAATGCTATTTTTGAAAATTTTAGCTACTCTACCAAACTACCAATATATCTTGTTGGGAATGGACATTTTTCCCCTCTAATATAATAGTTTTTTCTTAGTAAGAAAAACATAGAATTTAGAAAAATTGAAGAAGTAACAAATTTCTCTTCAAACTATCTTCAATCCAATACTAAAAACATATAAAAATTAAAATAAGAAAAACAGAAGAAAACCCATTGGTAGGCCTATAGGGGTCATACCGACCCACAAGTCAGGTGCACAAAGAGAGATGACCAAATAATTACTAGAGAAGGCACTGGCATGATGAACATGGGACTACGTTAAGGAGGGAATGGATGTGGACCCTCTCAAAGAGATTTGCAGAGTAAGAGTCGAGTCTGTCTTTGTGTTCTTGCATATGAATTTCTAGATTGTAAAAAATGACACACATTATAAAATTGAAGAAATGAAGGATTGGTATTCAAACACAGAGTAATCAAGAGATGGCTTAGACTCTGCCTCTACAACTCGTATCACTTATTACGATTCATATTCGTGGGGAGACTATTCCAAAATGATTGTTGCAGCAGTTAGTTTCTCTTAACTTATCACTGAATAAGCTTTGTGGAGGAATTTCAGCAGGTTTGGAGAAGCTTATGAATCTGAAGAACTTAGATTTGCATCAAAATCAGCTATCTGAAGAAATTGAAAGTTCTTTACAGAGATACCTTCCAAAATGGAAGAGGACTTGTTATTTGTTTGGCAGAATCCCTTAGAGGAATGCAGCCTCATGGGATGCCTCAAGGGAATGTAGCCTTCTGAAATCCCTTGAAGGCAAGGCCTATGATAAGTTTGACAAAATACCTTGTGGAAATGTGAAACCGTAGCCCAATTACACATCTAATAAGTAATTATCTTCATCAATAAAATGTGTTGGATAGTGGTAACTGAGAATAGTGTTGGATAGTGGAAACTGAAAATAGTGGAGAGTAGAGACGCTGTAGCAGAGCTAATTCAAATGTAAACTCAAGAGACTTGGCTAATTAATCTAAAATTTCAAAATGCAGAGTAACAGAGGACAAGTCCGCCTGTATAAAAGTTTCAAACGCAAGTATCTATTTACCCACTAACCTAGATCATCAACATTGATAAAACAACTTGGAGGTTGATACCATAGCTCTGGATCTTTTCTATCATTTTTATTATTCACATGAAATATCAAAAGACCCATTCTAGTATGTTTTACTCAAATTCCATTCTATTCAAATATTTTACTCAAATGCCATTCTATTCAATGTAACCAAGATTTCACATGTTAAAAATGCATTTCAAACAGTTAAAAGATTGGCAAAGAGTTCACACCTCAGCGTCTTCAAATCGAAGTTCAAAAAATTCATAATAAAAGAAAAATGTGGGCCATCGCAAACATACCTTCAAGGTGGCTATAAAGCCGACTAATCTTCAACCAGGCACTTTGCAGAGCTCGGTTGGATCAAAAAATACTGCAATTCTGCCATCATTTCCACCATTTAAAGCATGAGCAGAGCCCTTGTCTTCAGAATTAAGCTGTTGTAAACCCTCGTCTTCTTGTCGTAGAATTGTCGTCCCTAACCTGCAGACAAATCCGCTTTTGTCTGATGAACCCTTCCCATCTCTAGCATTTGACTGCTTTCTTTGTCATCAGTGTTTTGTCTTCTTTTAGAAGAGATCAGCGAATTTATATGGCAGAAAGGGAAATTTACAATGTAGAAGTGTTCCTGCTTCTTGGATATCCATTGCTTTGAAACCATTATCCAGATTCAGACGTCACATTACATAAACTCCGCTACTCTTGTTAGAAATCTGTAAATTCAGCTGCGTATATCCCTAACACATTTAACCTTATGATTTCATACCCGTTGCAATTTGAATTTGAATAGCAGCATACCCATTGCAAATTGAATTTGTTTAGCATTTTTATTTTCTTTCATTTTTTTCTTTGCTTTTTTTAGTGGCACTCTAAAGCCTTGCAGCTCTTGGTTTCATATTCTTAAAAATGTTATAAAATGTTTCATTTCAAGTTTTGAGTTATGTAATTTTACATAGGGGTAATTTTCTATTCAATAGTAAAGTTTTTATTATATATTCGTTAAGATTGATTATAAATATTTGTGTATTGTGAAGTTTTGACATTTTGGGGAAATATAGCTTTTTAGAAATTTATTTCAAATCATAGTAAAGGAGAGTAGAGGTCAAGTAAGAAAACATGCACATCTAAAATAAATTAGTCATTAAGTTAGTATGAGGACCACTTCTATTTCAAAATCACATCCTTTGGCTAGTATTTTGTTTCATCGAGAATTTGTTGAATGTATTAACTTCTTAAATTTGAGATTAAAGTGGGTGAACTTAGACTTTTTAAGAGGTATGTGATGATGAATGTTTTACAACAATTTCCTTACTATCAGCAACCCATTTTGGCCTTCATATAGTGCTTGTGATATGTCCAACTATTTTCCACATTATGCTTAGTTAACTTTCCTAACTTATTTTAGCCTCCTAGGAATGTTTTTATTGCGTTGGTTATATGGATGCATGTCTTGGTTAGTGTCATCATCCATGACAAGTGATGACTGATTGTATTATTTATCATATGATGCATAACTAACTCCACCATTCAATGATGAAGGTATCAATTTTATTTAGAATTGTTACTTGTGATTATAAACCAATATAGGAGTTTTTCCTTGGTTATAAATAACAATTCCTCCCTTAATTGTGTATATACTTCTAAATAAGAAAAAATTTCTACACAACTTTGAATGTTGTAGGGTAAATCAACTTCACTAAAGGAAAATAAATTGGAAAAAAAATATTGTAGAGATTGAAGATTACAAAAACCAGCAACAAAGTATAGTAAGTATTTGGAGTCCCCTATCATTCTTCTATCCCTCTTAACTCCACCTACAACATCTCTCCACAAGTGCCCAAGCCAAGGGGGAGATTAATGTGCTAACAAGTGACCAAGTTAACTATCACTTTGTGCTATTTGTTTTATTTTTTTTATTTGATTATTTATGGTTTGATTATAAAATTACATGCTTATTACACACATTTAGTTTATTGGTTTCCTTATATAATAGATTATTTTTCCTTGCATATTATGATACTTCAATGTCTTGGCTTATTTCCTAGTGCACTATCTTATTATAGCGCTTAGCTTATGTTGATATTTACCTAAATCCTTTTCTATGATTTTCTTTTAATGCACATTGAGAGAGGCATTCTACCACTTTTTATTCAAAGTTTTCAAATTAGCAAATTTGGTATCTTAGTGCACACATTGTGGTGAACATGACATGAAGATCATCCCTTCCTTTGGTAGGATCACCTTCAAGTTTTTCGTTTTTCCCTAATCCTTACTACTATCATTCTTGTGTCTTAGTTTCTAGAAGGAAAATATCCCATTAAATCTCTCTTTGTAGACATCTTAAAAAGCTTTTTGAAATTATATTTCCAAAAGCATGTTCCATTAGCAAACCTTCAAATATAGATTTTCAATCCACTTTAGCATACCTTTATCCACTTTAAAATTTCATCAACCACACTTTTCCATGATGAAGTGTTTAGATTTAACATATCTTTCAAAACCTATACTCAAAATCACTACAAATCATACTTGTAATATGTTATTAACCTTGACTATAATGGTCCTTATCAATTTTAACATCAACCACTCTTAATAGTTGTAACTTGGCTAACAAAAAATTTGATTAATATATAACATTGAGTTACTCATACCATCTATTAATGTAAATTACACAAGTCTTGGACATGTGTACACCTTCAACTTTGCACTAAAAATTTAAATCTCATTGAATCACCATGACTTGTGAATCATTATATATAGCCTTGACCAAAATTATTCAACATTCTTCTATTTTCTGAAGCAATTTGAGTTGGAATGGTGTAGACTTGATCCATCATGAAAATTATAGACACTACATAACTTCTTAAAGGATATCATTTTGGAATAGGACTTTAACCAAAAATCCATGATTAGCATTAGATAAAATGAATATATAACTAAACTACATGATACTCAAGACAATTATTTTAAATTAAATTAAGTGAACAACCTTGCATCATTATATTTTGAATAGTTGCAACTACGCATTTGGCCTATCAATGGGACAACCCATCCTACCTAATGCAATCACAAATGGAACATATAATGAAAGACTATTTATCCATGCAACCTAACATAAACATCTACTCACATAATAGATTATTAAGAATAATTACCTAAATAAATTTTAGAAAGTTGTATTTTAATTCATCCACAATCATTGCATCAAGCTCCAAGGCTTCACAATCAAGTCCATTCAACCACACAATTGCAATACAATCAATTCAAATACAACAAATCTCACCACTAGCTACCAACTTCACAAACACCTCATCCTTAACTTACATATAAAATTTGGACATATTTTGCAACATGGGTGTTATTGCTAGTATTTTGTCCTCTTTCCATTCCTCTTAATGCCCCTTAAAATATTATATTATTAGATATATTATTCATCTCAATTTCCCTAAATTTATGCAGCAATAAATCATTTATTATGGTCGTCATAAAGACCAATCTCATTATGACAATGTATACATAATGCTATGTATAAGTTATATCCACTCAAAAACCATTTTTTTTTTTGATATATTAATTTGGCATGGAGGGGGCCAAACCTAAAATACATCACAATTTAACCAAGTCTAAATTTTACATGTAGCTTATCAGAATTTAACAAAAATCAACCTATTGGTTGTTTTTTGCTTTCCTACTCCTTTGTTGCCCCTTCATCCATGACCATGATTGCGTCCTCCACCCTCAGTATTGTTTTTTGCTTTCCTACTCCTTTGTTGCCCCTTCGTTCAATTAGAGTAAAAATCAGTATTTGAGATTTGTTCATTGTGTTGGTTAGTGAAAGATAAGAGTTATCTTCTTGCTTCTACTAGGGCTTGTTCATCTAAATCTAGGCCTTGTAAATCCACCAAGTTTACTAACAATATTTTAGTTAATGAAAGAATTAATCCTTGGGAGACCTTTTAATTTAAGTCTAATAAACTTGTGCAATAGAAAAGAGCGTATTCTATAATTTAGTAACATTATGCCCGACCCACCAATCTGACCCACCTCCAACTTGATTTACTTGAAAAATACTTAATGCTACTATTAAGAAATCCATTCAAATTTATTGATGGGCATGAGTTAGTTGGTAGAGTTGGGCTATTGTTGTTACTTGAGATCTCGATAACATTTGTGGGATGGTGAGAATTTTCCATATCTAAATGGAGAAATTCCATAAAAAGTAAATAATATAATATTCTTTAAATATTTTTATAAACTATCTAAGTCCCCTTTTAGAAAAAATACTTTGTTAAAAGTTAAAACATAGAATTATGCATATAAATTATGTATAACTTTTCTTAAATTTTAAAAAATGCCAATATAAATGGAATATTTGCATCTAATTTTAAATATTATCAATATTTTAAGAATCATGCTTAGTTTAAAAAGGAAAATTAACCAAAAATAAATAAATTAGTTATATAAAGGAATGAGAGTTAAGTTTCTTCTCTAACCACCATATGAATTGATATTTGTATTGGTGATAATGAGATGCTTCAAAGTATACAAACTATAATATATGTAATAGTTTTTATGATATCAAAATAGAATCAAAACTCATCTACATAAATTTAAAAAGAAAAAATAAGTTAAAATTTAATTTATTTAGTATACTTTTAACTCCTACCAAATTAAACTAAAAGATATTTAAAGATATTGTTACCCAATCAATGTTTTAAACACAAACTTGTATTCATTAAAAACAAATATTTATAGTGAGATGAAGGTCAAAATAAATAAAATCAAAGATCAATCTTAAGATGAGAAACAAAAACAATTTAATGGCTTTTAGTTGCTACATAAGTTATACATTGCTAAATTTTGTATACTATTACAACACATTCCTAAATTTAAACAAATCATGACTCACAAGTTTCACCACAGTACATGCTTAGATTAATATTGACTTCACAAATAGTATCATGTTGAATATAAACAATATTGTAACAGATTGGCATTATCATGAAACAAGTAGAAACTCCTTTTCTACGTACCCCACATGTTCTTCAACACAACAAAAATCTCACACAAAATTAGCTATTGACAAAGGTCTAATACTATATTATAGTTATATTCTTTAGATATTTTTATATAACATTGCATAGATGCTTGTTAAATAAACCTAGGGAAAATAATCACTTGACAACATTTAACTCTTAGAATTTTTCTTGAATTTATATTATGAATCTTAGTTGAAACCATTCACAAATTTTATTAAATTTTTACCTATTTATTTATTTTGTAGCCATTAAATTTGTATGATCTCAAAATAAATAATTATTTAGCTAGAATTGGTTGAGATAGTACAATTATTTAAGGATATATTGTTCAACTGTAAAAACAATTAAATTTAAGGGTAATATGTTTTATTTTTTACACCTTGAGATCACATTCCTAGACCCATTCTACCACTAGAGTCCTAGTGCCTTACCTTGACCTTTGCATGCTCATGCTCTTGGATGACACATTGGGGTCATATGCCTATCCTAGTGCCATATGTACTTGCATGGGTGTTTTTCAACCATCGAGGGCCAAATCACGACTTTTTGTTTATCAATGTCAAGGGCAACTTAGTTTGTTAATGCTATCTCTAAAACTCATCTAATTTCATGCTTTTTCACTCGTGATGTTTTACTTGATTATAAAATGATGCATTTATTGCAATTACTAATTTACATCACTCATATGCTTACTTGCTTATCTTTATATTACATTTAATTTTTATGTTCTATTTTTTTCTCATTTAATTCCTTGGATCCGACAAATGCAACCAATTGAATAGAGAATATTTTATCGCTAACACTCCTACACTAATATTGCAAGTAGTTCCAAATGCCTACATAGAGACTCATCACTATCTTAACGAAAAGAAGTACTATGTACCAAAACCTGAAAGTGCTTAATATGTCATTTCATCCTATGGCTAGTGTATTAGGTGGAGCATTATTCTATACAAGCATAATTCCTAACTGTATTTCCTCACCTTCTCCTTCTTATGATTGTTGATAGTAAAACTTAGCTTGCAATTAGATCTTTATTTTTACTTGCATGATAAAAGGTAGACTCAAAGAAACATTTATTTTTCTCTAATACATTAGATCTATTCATCATCAAACTTATAACTAAGCATCCTTATCTTTAACTAACATTAAATTATAAATTACATATTCCCACAACTATCTTTTATTAATGATTGTATTGATGTTTGACTCATGGCACGTTCATGGAGGTCCAACGACAATATTCCTGACAGGGAACAAGGTTTGCATGATAGGGATCTGCGTTGTTTTCAACACTACAATAGGAGGAATGCTTATCATCACAGGCCCATGAACAATCCTCAATGGCATGCAAGACAAAATACGAGCGCGGTCAGACACAGGTTTTCAAACCCCAACTGGAAGCCCTTTTAGCAGTCTAGGAATTTGGTGCGAGATAAACAACCTATTTTTTACTTATACTTGAAGATGATAGGGGCATATTGCCAGAATCGAAAGAAATAAGGGTTGTCAGAAAGCCAGAGCGCAACTCTCATTTTTTAGATAGCTTTAATGACAAAGTAGTTCAGAAAATTTGAAATCTCAAGCGAAGGGAAGCCACAAAAACCCTTGTAGCGCTCCCTTCAATCAAAAGTTCGTTCCAATTTTTGAACAACAATGTAGGGAAAAAGCTTATGAGATAGAAATGACATTCTCGTAGCAGTTAAATCAAGAGGCAGAGGAAGAGGCTGATCTAAAGTTGACTAGGCGCAAGGGCTTTAAGGATTTGCAATCTAAAGGTGAAAGACGCCTGCAGTAGGTGGATAAGGGCAACAAGGACTGGCAACCCAAAAAAAATAGCCGCAACAAGTCAGACATAGCCTGCATTTCTAGTCATGTTTCAGAGAGGACTAACCCCAACCTGCAACAGAGAATAGTAGGGTCAAATTTTTTCACCCCCAAGACCTCCAGGTAGCAACATGGCTCTCCTACAAAAAATACTGGCCAACAAGGGGCTCCCCTCATTTCATAGTCAGCTATCTCGAATCCCACGTGAAAGAGGGCTATTGATGAAATTCAACCCCAACTTGAGCCAAAGGCTTCGAAGGAAAAAAAATCAAAAAAAAAAAAGAAGAGGAGCTCCAAGAAAAAAAGGGCCAACTAAGAAAATTTGGAGGCATAAGGCATCTAAGAAGGAAGAAGTCCAGTCATCTAATAAGGCCAATCATCAGAAGGTAACATCTCAACCTCCTGGAGATAGGGATGCGATTAAAGTCACCTTTCCAGAGAGCATGCTTCAAGCGCAAATCCAAGTTCTAAGGGATAAAGCGATAATATGTAAGTTTTGGAATTTAACTCTACCCTTACCACAATTAAAAGAGCTTATGTATAATGATTGGGAGGGGGTGCAACAGGTTTTTTATTTAAGTATTTATAAGGGCATATTCATAGTCATTTTTTATAATAAAATCAAAAAAGAATTTGTATTTAGAATCAAATCATGGGTTTTTCAAGGATCAGGGTTATGATGCATGCAATCTTGGATTCCAAATTTTAACCCTAAAGATTTGTTCCCTTTTAGTCTCAAATGCCAGAGCTTCCTCTGGAATACAGGGAATTTAATATGATTGAAATCATGGTTAATAATGTGGGAATTTTTCTCATGCATTATAAGGAGTTCTTTAAGAATTCCTGAAAACCCATCAGAACTTGTGCTCTCTTTGATATAATGAACAAAGAGCTTCTGACACATATTCAGTTGGTCTCAAATTTTGGCACTTGGCACCAACAAATTATCTATGAAACTACAGAAACTACGTGCCCACATTATCACATCATAGGGAATTCTCCCTCTCAATGCATGTCACGGTCCTCTTCACAAAAAAAATAGTCACATGGTAAATTCTAAGAGTGATCCTCAACATAATAGTCAGGATAATATGTCGGGTCCCATTAACAAGGTTCATAGAGAGCATGCACAATCAATTCAAGATATTAATTTAAGGCATAATATCTTGCACAAGAGAAAATGGGAAGAAGCTGGAGCAGAACTGGGGTTTCTCAAAAATCCAAAGACAAAGAAAAATCCCATATATCAGATTAATCTACCACAAAATGCATGGAATCTTATGCATATCTTTTCCATTTTGTCACTCAACCTATACACCCCAAAGGAAAAATTAAGTTTAGAACACCAAAATGATGAAATTGTAAAGTTGATGTTTCAAGGCACGAAGGATTACCTAGCTACATGGTCTTTCATTGACAACTCGCAACAGAGTCAATTGATTGCGCCTTCCTCAAATGATCAAGAAAAATGGCTTGCAAGAAACTCTAATAAGGTAAATGATGTGGACCTTGAGTATTTGGCAGAAAAAATGTTTCTCTCAATTGGTTTAGAATTGTTTGAAGAAATTGCTATGGAAGAGGATTTCTAGGAAAGTAGCTCCCCTCCAATTGTTCCGGGAGGAAAGAATATATACAACTCAGGGGAATTCAGCAAACCCTCCCAAAGCTCAAAACCTGTTGGAGTCTCCTAGTCAATCAACTAAGGAAGAGCTATAGGGGGATAGTATGTCAGAATTAAAAAGGTTGAAATCCACAGGGTCAGCATGCTCCAAAACTCTTTCAATAGTGCAATATTCTTATCAATCTCATGTGAAGAAAAGCCTAGGGTAAAGAGGGAGGAAATCAAACCTCACAAAGTTGCAGGAACAAATAAAGGCAAGAGTTCAGAAAACCATCATGGAAGCCATGTCAAGTAATCATGAAAACCAGTTTAATTGACTTCTAAATATAAAAATTACTCACCCCAACGTATATCATGTAATGAATGTGGGATTAAAACCGTTGAATGACCAAGGAAATCTGTGAC